>WBMY01010657.1:2154563-2248409 GCA_013397315.1 Donacobius atricapilla | reverse complement strand
TTAAAAGGTGAAACCCCGTGCTTTAAAAATCCACAAGCCCTTATGTAGTCATATAAAAAGCTACATTTTGGGAGGCTCACATAATGCAGTGTCGGGCGGGCTGCATTAGTAGAGCTGGAAGTCACAAACAGACTGTGTCTCTTGTGAAAAGTTACCAGAAGAATCAGGAGGGACTTGTCTCTCTCAAAAGACTGAATGAAAGACTATTTTATTAAGTGATGCTGACTTAAGAGTTCTGATGTTTTGTCCCTTTGCATTGTTTTTTCGTGGAAAAGTAAATTGTTGCTAGGGAGGAAGAGGGGTTGTTTTTGAGAGGGTTTCGTAGTTGGTTTTTTTGTTTGTTTACCTTTACTGTATGTTAATAAATCTAACTGTTTCTATTTTGAATAGAACCTGTTTTGCTTTTCTTTTAATCCTATTCCACTAAAATGAAAATTAGGCGAATGTGATAACCACTACACTTCTGAACACCTTCCTTAATTGAAATGATTTTCACTGTTGTTCTTAAAAACTAGAAATGTGCTTCAAAATTTTGAGTTGTCAGTATGGCAATGAGAGGTTTAAACCCCATTAAAGCCCCATCAATACAAAAACCCTAGTAATATTGTGTGCCATCAAACCACAGAACGTGAATGATGACCGAAACATCTGTCACTGTCCCTTTAACTCAAGTCCTGCCACATCTGAATGTGAAGGGCATTTTTATTTTCCTATCTTAGGGCTACTGCCTCTCCCTTCCTCTCTCATCCATGTGAGTTTATTTTCCATTCTGTTTTTGTTATTTAGGTAGGTGCAGTAATGGCATTCCCAGGGCAGCATTGGGAAGCACTGGCTTCCTTTGTGGAATACAAAAGCAAAAGCTCTTTCAAAGCTGAAATCTGATTATGCAGAGTACCCTGCATTTGGGGCAAATTTTCTTGAGGCTAAACATAAAATGCTACCCATGTACGTTTCTTCCAATGGCCAAGGAGAGATATATATTAAAAAATCTGATCCGTAATCTTTGGTATTAGGTTATTTATTTGTTTTGGGCAATGAGGAATGTTATTTGATCTTTTACTCACTGCCATTTGTCTTGCAGTCTACACTGCAGATGCACTGGGAAAAGATTATGTTCCTTCATCTCCCAAATAAGCTTTTTGTTTGTTTGTCATGGCTTTTTTACAGCTTTTAAGCCTACATTTCTGTGTGGACTTAGGTAAATTTCTGTTCTCCTTGAAGCTAAAGAATACAGAAACCTGCTTAAAAGAATCAGCTATGAAAACACCACCTTTTTCTTGTGCACCAGTAAATCCATGAGATAATTAGGAGCATAGTATCTAAATGGATAGACACACACCTTTGAAAGATAATAAAAATAACTTTGTAAAAGATTAAATGGATGTAAAACACTGAAATAACAACTTTACAATGTCTTTTAGGACTCCTCAATACAGGATTTAGAAATTTTGTTAATAAATTCAGTAAAAAATGCACACACATCTGGCTTTCTGAAAGTGATAGTGCTTGAAAAATAATGCTACCTTTCTCTTTTGAAAGCATTTAATACTTTCCTTTACGTCTTCATCTTTAGCTCATTAATCCTGGCAACACTTTCCTGAAGGAAAGAAATATTACTAATATTTTACATATAGAATTATGACACAGATATTATTGGAATTTCATGGCATAAATCCTCCAATAATGCTGATACCAGGGGGCTTTGGATGACTGGGAACCTGCACTGACATTCTTTTGGCCCAGAAAGCACCATTAGGGAGGGGATTGAAGCTGGGATTGCAGAGAAGTCAGATTAGTGCTGCAGCCACTGGGCAGCATTTCTGTGTGCTGCCTTCTCCTCACCTGCCCATGCTGCAGTCCTCACAGGCTCATGGAATGCCTACTTGATGAGGTTGTATCAACGGGATGGAACCTTTTAGCTACCTGCACATTCGGGGTAGTTCTAGTCAGTGTCTGTACTTTTGCAAACAAGGGTCCCTAGCAGGTACCTGACGTCCACATTTTGGCAAAATTAACTGTAGGAGACCCAAGAACAATATGGAGCATCAGTTGTGTGATGTTTCAAATGCTGGCTGTTGATGAGCTACCTATCCTTTTCTCAAACAGCTTTGTGAGTATCTTGTCCTTGTGCTGTCCATAGTACTAAAGGTAAATCAGATGGTTAAACTCTGCCTAAAACAAATTTTCTTTTAATTTCTTTTCCAAATTTTCCTTTATCTCCACATTTTGCAAGTGAAAGCTGTCAGTTGCGTTTTACTCCTTTGCTCTGATAGATGGTCACCTTAAAAATTACATAAGTTCTACAATTCCTTGATTCTTTGGTAGGGAAGCATAGGAAAGATATTATTTTGGATTAGAAATCCCAACTGAAGCAACACCATTTAATTGTTTACATAGATTAAGCTAAAAACATTTGTCATTAAGAGCTCAAGAGGTAATTTCCTGCCAGAACACCCAAACCATTGACATTTTTCCTTCAAAAAACTTTAAATGTGTGGTAGAGTATCAAAGCCTTTTCCCTGCCATCATCAGAAAAGGTCAATGGTTTCTGACAGATTCATATTAAGCCTGACTTAATTATGACTGAGTGCCACAAAGTTTTATAACATCTGTTATCCAGTGACTAAAGAGTGTCTATAATTCTATTTTTTTTTAAGGACTAGCAGATGAGAATGACAATTTCAGTTGGGAAATCTGAACTGGCAGAAGAAAAAAAAAAGGTCCTTTTTTTCCTGGAATATTTCTAGTAATTGCTATAATTTTGAAGCAACTCAAACATTAAAAATTCCCACACGTGGCCTTGACAGGGTCAGTGAGGCCTCAGTAACTTTTATGTTTCCTGCATGATCCCTGCAGGTTAAAGAGAGGGCCTCACTGAAGGGAGGCTAGCCTGTGGAATAAAAGCTTTCTATAGGCCTGAGGAGCAGCTGTTTCTGGGCTGCTATAACCACTCTCCAGAAAGCCTATTTTCACAACTCAAACAAAAATCTACCTGCTAGATCGTTAAAATGTCAGATTGCCCAGGTCACGTAGAACATTTTACAAATAAATACTCTTGCTTGGACTCCAGCATTCAAGAGCCTGTTTGGGACTGGCCTTCCTGGGCACAGCTCATAGCATGTCTATTTTAGGTTGCTATTGACCATAATCATACTTAAGTATCTTTTGTGTAAAATAAATAGTAATCAACAAATCTGAACTGAGCTTCATGGAGTCCTTGCTGCCTCTTTTTTTAAAAGAAAAGCTATATGTTAAAGCCATAAGTTTTTCTTTCATTTATTTGTTTTTATTGCAGATTTTATTCATTATTCTTTTAGGAGAATTGTATTTTTGGGAGAAGCTACGGATGTGCTGGTTGGTGTTGTTGGGAACCATAATACAAGGTATAAAGCTACTAGAAGGAAAGCCTATTCATCAGCTTTCTCAGGGTCCATAGCAGCTAGACAGTTTATATTTCAAGTGCCTTTTTACACTGAGCATGCTCAAGTCTCAGAGCCTCTGCCCAGTATTTGGTGCTGAGGCCTCAGAACTTTCTCCTTTCTGGCCTTAATGATTCGGTGATTCTGTGACACCGAATCATTAAGGCCAGAAAGGAGAAAAACACCTCAAATTTCCCAGCTTGTTTCCATTTCTCATCATGTTCAGACCAACCTGCACCACCTTGAGCAACTCATTTGAGCTCCAAGACCCATGTTTGTCTACTCCAGCTCTAAACACCTAAACAAGGAACCCAAGTTTGGAGCCTGGGCACCTGTGAGTTTTTCAACTCTTGGTGTAGAGACAGCATAGACACTTGGGTCATTATTGAATTGGGTCATTAAGGTTTGGAAATACATCTCAAAATGCCCAAGGTTCATTTTGGCTGAGCCTATATAGAACCTCTGAGACTTGAATCCCAGAATAGTGGCCTATGTTTGGCTTTCTCTGAATTTGAAATTGTGAACCCTTATGACATCAAGTTATTACTTCACTGTTCTTCCAGGGAAATTTCTCTGAATTTTCTCTGTGCATTTCTGGGTTAATGTTAATGTTTGTAAACAGAATACCAATCTAAAAGCAATAATGGGATCTGACACTTCAAGATTTGAGAGATGGAAACTTTTCTGTCGAATAGAAAGGCACATTTATTACTCAGCAAATCACAAGTAATTTTTCTAAGTAGCAAGTTCAGAAGCTAAGAACTAATGGAATGACATGTGAAGGAAATTACAGACCATTTTAGAACTGCTGGACAATTAATCAGATCTTGCTTCATTTGTCATTTATGTACAAAAGCTGCTATACATTATTATGCCCATGCTGTTCTGCACTAGAGTGTCCTAAGTGGGGATGACTTTGATCAGTTCCTTTTTCTGACAGACAAATGTGGAACTGCTACTTAGTTTGAATAGTTTTCTTATTCATACAGATTTCTCACTAGCTCTAGTTGAAATGAAAATGAAATATTAAAAAGTTTACTACAAAGTAAAAGGGAATAAGGTGTAAGTAAAGTAGCTAAAGAGAATGAAGAAATTAAGATTTACTGCTGACTGGAGAGTTTCCTTAATTTGTCTGAATGATTTTAAAGGATCCCAGATTAAGTACCCCATTTGTTTATTAATCTATCATATGAAAATTACTACTATATTGTAAGCATTAACTTCTAGCTATTTAAATTGAAAGAAACCCTTTATTGAAGCTGATTTGTACCTTTTTTATATGATCACAAAGAGCAATCAGGATTCTGTGTACTAAGGGGTTTTGTGAAAATGGTGACTGCCAAAGGACATCAGACTCTAGGTACTATTTATCTGTTAGTATTGTCATTTACTGCAACACCACCAGTAGAGATTGGATTTTACTAGAATGACATGACCATATATTTCTGCTGTGTTGACTGGGATACACTATTAGAAAGAAAGAGAAGCACAAGTGTGATATCATGGTGACAGTAACTCGGAAAAAAATGGTTCTTCAATATTTTTATTAATTATCCAAGTATTTCCACAACTATTCACTTTGATTTTTGCATTTATTCATTGTTGTATTTGAATAAATATTTTTTATGTTATTGAGAGGATGAACTGGATTTTCAACTGTTTGGTTTTGTTTCATGTTTGAGTCAAGGAAAATGCTGGAGGTCATGCACGTGGCAGGAGTCCATAACTCCTGACTGCAGGAGCTACTGATAGCATCATTCAGGCAGATTGAGATGCAGATCTTAATTTGCCTTTGGATGTTGATGAATTCTTGCCCACCTGAAGCCTAAGACAAAATCCTTACCTGCTTGAATGGAGTGGCAGGCTTTAGATGTGTGTGGCTGTTAATGATTTCTTTCATCCATTCTTTTCTCTTGTTTACACTCCTGTACATCTTTGTTTCTACGGGCAGTGTTGAACAGCTGATTTTCAGTGTGACCATTTTTATTTCAGAAAACTGTTATCAATGAGTGGGATAAGAGTGAAAGGATACATTATGCTACAGGTGGCATGGGCTATGTATGTCAGGCCTCTATTCTTAAGACCAAGGTCAAAACTGAGGGTGTAGATTAATTGTGTAACAAGGTGTCAGAAAATATTCCACAAATAAACAGAACATAGTTAACTCAACACTTTGAATTTATAGAAAGTCTAAATTATATCCTTAAAATAACATGATTACTGCTAGGTTCTAGCCTGAAGCTAAACTGGGGTTCTACTTTGAATGAAGGAGCTCCCAACTGGCAGGGACTTAAAAGGTAACTTAATATGCTCTACTACTAGAAATATAACAGACTGCTTACTGGGACATGTTTAAAAAACAGAATGTAGAATATTTTACTGATCTCACTGATACGTATTTCTACAAATAACACCAGAGAGAAGTGAAATCTGGTTTATGGTTTGGAAGAAATCAACTGGACAAAACCTGAGTTTCAGTTTGAGCAGTTCTACATATACAGAGACTCCCAGTAGAATATTTAAAAATAAACATATATTTCCCCAATGACATCATATTTTTGTTATCTGCATTGTACCATAGCAGTTTTTCTTTTTCAAAAAAGACAAAGAGAGCTACAGAAAAGATAGACACCATAACATTTCAGTTTAGTTTTGTTTATTCCTATGACTGTGTTTAAAATATTTTGATTAAGTAATGGTGTAGTTAAAAAACAGGGATGGTGAGTACTTCCAGGGCTGAAAACCATGTAAACTGGTGCAGAAACTGGACTTAATGTTTTATTTTCCCTACAGATTATAGATAAGAGATCCATATGCATGATCACTGAAATATTTAAGGGGAAGTAGCAGAAACAGATTGACCTTTTAGTTCGCAGTCAGATTTTTAGTTTTATTTCTAGTTCTGTTTTTCGGACATTACAGTTGTTTCTCTTTAGCCGGTAGAGTTGGTGAAATGAGAAAATAAAATATGAAAAAAAGAAATTGTCTGTGGTATTAGTGTATTTCATGTGAAGTAGCAGGTAAGTAATTCCAGGTTTTATTGGTCGTATCTAATAATTAGAGCCTGTAGGTGTGTTTATAGATTTCCTTTGTGATCATTAAAGGCTTTGCTTCTGCAGTGTCTTCGGTTTGTTATATATATCCATATAAAGCATGTGATGGTAAAAGGTCAGCTCCAGTGTGAGCTGAACCGTACCATTCTATGGCTGATGGCCCGGGGCAGCTCCTTTCATTTAAGGTGTACACTGTTTCTAATAAAAATCTGTATGAAAATGTGTGAATGAGATTTGGTATCAGTGTATAAACCACAGGTTTTCATCTGGTTTAGCATTTCTTTCTCAATTGCCAAGAGAAATTAGAGTGTGAATAATTCAGTTTCAAAATTTAATTAAGAAAAAACTCCACATTAGAAACAAGATCATAAAAATGCCTGTACCTATTTCTTCTGGCTTGGAGTATTTTGTTCCATTTTAGGTCGCTTTTAAAAGGGATCAGGATGGACATAATGGAACTAAATATACCTGAAAAGAGATGCATCAAGGGTGTAAAGCACAATGAAACCTTGCTTTGAGCTTCTGTGAAGAGATATTGGTACAGAGAGAGAAATACTGAAATGCTGTTAGAGTCCTACAGCTCTGTATGGGCCATCATGGTTTGTGACATTCACAGGGATCAGTTTCACAGCTGCATAACACATCCTTGTCCAGCTGTACATCAGCCCAGGATCCCAGCTCTTGATGGCAGTACTGTCGCCATTTCAACTGCTTCTGCTCAGATAACATCAGCTCATGAAAATCACCCTCCTGTCCTTTTTGTCAGTATAACTGAAGTTCTACTGACTGGTGCTACCTGAGACTTCACTATGAACTCTGTGGAACTTCAATAATTTTATTCTCTGTGTATGCTACATGCTATTACCACAGTCTACCAACAATGAGGTTAATTTAAAAACAATTTTTACTCCAGAGTATCTAAATCATAATTTCTCTACCTAGCCCTAGGCAGAAATTATTCATCTGTCAGTATCCTTTCTTGTAAATCTGATTGAAGGTAGTGTTTAGGACAGGCATTAGTGGCTTCCAGGGGCAGAGTTGCACTTGCATCCAAAGGTTTTAGAAGGTGCTGCATGGAGGAGCAATGCACAAGATCTGAGAACATTGCCTTTGACTTTACACTTGCATCTCCACTTTTCTATCAGCTTGTGCAAAAGGAAAACCCAAGTAAGCTCAACAGGAGCTGCAAGTGCAAAGTTAATGTCAGAATTTTCCTGGTGAGAGGAACAGTTTATAGTGTTATGGAGAGAACAAGGGAAAATAGAGAGGCAGATGGAGCAAACATTGAAACAGTAATCACTGCTGTCCTAATGATTCAGTCCAGGCTGTCTACTGACATAACACTATTTCCATCCACTGCTTTCCTTGGAAGTTGTGCTTGGCATGACTGCACTTTTAAGAGTATTTGGACAAATAAATAACATCTCTCTTCGTTATTTATTTGCCTTAAAATTTTAATCAGTATTTGTGTAATCAGTAGTAATTTACTACATTCCTATTCAAAGAAATTGGCACAGTGTTTAAACATAATCACCCAATGTAGCTATTTTATTTAAGTACTGGGTTCTAAATAAATTCAGCAATTATCACTGGAACAAATTTTAGACTTTGAAGAGCATTATATGAAGAGGAGTTTTCTGTAGTTCAAATTGGAAAAACAAACTTCATTTGCCCAGCTGAGGAATCTGACTACTTTTATGCACATGTATTGGGTGTTTGATTTTTGAGTGAAAAATGTACAAAATTTTAGGAAGGCTTTCAAGTGACAAAATGCAGGGCTTCCCTCAGCTGCATGCGAATGCACTGTTTGGGCTGTGAGGTTACAAAATATACCTTTCCCTTTGATTGTTTTTTCTTCTACATAAAACAGCCAAAACGAATACTCAATCATATGTTGATAGCATTTTAGCCTTGTTTTTTTTTTGTCCTGGGCTTAGTAAGTATGGGCATCCTTGCCCATGGTGTCTGAGGGTCTTTGTTACATGTTTCTAACCCAGTTTACAAAGAGAAGCTTATTCACCTGGGGTGGAGCTTTGTGAATGAGTGTTCTGCCACTCTGCACTGGAGCAGCTCAGGCATGTGTCTTTATACTGTGGTTGGTTAGAGCTGGAATAAAGAGCCAAAGTCAGCAGCTGAAATAAGTAGAGTAAATCAAATTAAGAGGGAACAGGACAACATCTTGGGAAAGGAGGGAATATGGGGTAAAACCATTACCTAGAAGTTCAGGTTTAAGATGATGAGACATAAATGGATTGATATTTCCTGGATTTATAAGGGCAGACCCTGGTTTGTGACATCACCATCTGATGATTTTTTATGCTGCCCTGTGCCTGCTTGGGCTGCCAGGATGCTGCAGACCCTCCTTTCCCTTTGAAATCTACAAGAATTTTATCTGAACAGTCCATGAAGGATGAGATCCTTTACAACAACTTTTAAAAATCTTACGATGGTTGTAGGTCAGTACTGTTGACCAACATAAGTTATATTCATGTGGATGTCTACTGGATAAATGTGTTTCAGGCTTTGTAAGATACATGAACTTGCAATAATCTGAGTTTAATGCGAATCCCTAAATGAGCATACACACTTCTGATTTGGTGTCTGGTTAGGTTGCTTTGTTCCCAACTGAATGGAAATTTGCCTACAAATTATCTATGTTTTAATCAAGGCAAGACATTTATTTTTAAATCATATGTTTATAGCCTCACCTTATGTTGAATTGGTGCACCCTGTAAAACCTCTGAGTGACTGGTATTTAACAAATCTGGGAAAAGGAGTATTAATCTTCACAGTGATAATTTTCAGCCTGCATGATATAAAATGGGTATCACAGTTTAACCCCAGCTGGCCACTCAACCCCACACAGCCACTAGCTTTCTGCCCCCACAGCAGCATGTGTGAATGCTCCGGATGATCTCATGGGTTGAGATAAAGGCAGTTTAATAGGGAAAGGAAAAGCCACACATACAAGGAAAGTGTGATAAAAGAGCCTGAATTTAAATACAAGGATCATTCCTTCTTTTATTGCACATACCTTAGTTGTGAGGTGCCTGTTCCTGAAGATTTTTCTCAGTGGTTTAATCATATGGAAGATTCCTCCCTTCCACTGTGGAGATAGATATGGCTGGAAGCAAGCAGCTCTCCACCACAGCAGTGTCTGTAAATGTGCTTCTTTCATGATTTTTTGGGGAAACAAGAGAAATGAGCATCTAACAAAAGACCTAGAAGTTCTCTAACCCAGAACTCAATGAGGCTTTGGTCATAGAAAGCTTCCAGGAAAGGAGACAAAGTATTTCACCACTTCCTGGATTGGGCAAGTCTGTTGGGTTGAAGATTCAGAACCAGAAGAGTTTCATCAGTCTCCCCACACCCTTGTCCTTAGGTTTATGAAGAACACTGGAAAACCAGGCCCAGAAGGAATTAGTGACTGAACAGAGAAACTTCTACCAGTTTGGCTTCCTTCTCTTTAAGAAAGGTTTCTCCTTGAACAAAGAAACTATATTAATTTATGAGGTTATGCTTTCTGAATGTCATCATGGGCAAGAAGAGGAATGTTCCAAGCCTTGGTACAACTGGCTGTGGGGAAATAATCAATTGTACCTTATCATCTGCTGCCTGTGCTATATGCAAAGGAGAGACTAGAAAATCTAAACATGCATCTGAAATGCTGTAAAATCAGTAGGACATGTTGAGTTTATCAAAGCCTCTTCATAGAATGTGTTTTATATTGCCTGCCACTGCCATTATGGTAATGGCTCCAAACAGCTGCAATAAGCTTAATAATATGGTGTATGATTAAATAAGGAATTGTGCTAAGGAATTGGTGTGTACTTTGAAAATTATTAGACATAGTTGGAAACACAGCTGAAAGAAAGACTGTCTTCATATAACATATTGCCAGAACTAACTGCTTTGATTTCTTAAAACTAGATGATGATTGTTTGATCATTTTATTAAAAGAAAAAAAAATGTCTAGGTGTCAAAGAGTTTCCTTATGTCTAAACAAGTGTTATTAACTTCAATTATGGCTGCCAGGTGGAGAACTGTGCAGTTCTTTTACCATGTTTCAAAATATTTCATTTAGACATTTTGGAAAAACATACATCCCTATTCATAACCCCTGTTACTGTTCTGATTTATAGGTTCTGCTCCACTGTAAATCATTCAAAATGAAAAAAATTAAATTTTATGGCATCAAACTTATGTGGCATCGTGCCTGAGAAAAGGGTAGAAGGAATGTGATTCTTAAACTGCCAGTTTCTATTGAACCTAATGTTTTTAAACAAATGGCTGAGAAACAAATATAGAGAAATGTAGAGTATGCTTATTCTTTATTGGACTTTGAATTAAAAATAAAGCACTCTCTTCAATATTTTTTTCCAGCTGTTTCCGAAACTTTGACTGTTAAGTAATTTTTTTACCATTTAAAGTATACAAATATTTGCAACTGAAACTCAGAAAATTTTGGTTTCAGGCCATGCACTTTAATTGCTGTGAGTGGTTAAATGTATCATTCATTTACCCTGACAGGCTTTTGGAGAAAAAAGGGTTATGATGTTGGAAGTGGCATAAGGAAAACTGTAAAATCTTGTTATTTTTAAACGGAGAAAGAATCTTGAAATATATTAAGATCATGGCCTGTGTTATCTTGTGTCAAAGTGGTTTTGGATGAGGGGATATGATATTAGATATAATTCCCAAGACTTGTATATTCTTTGCTTTTCATGTTCCCTGGTAGAATACATCAATGCCAATGAACATTACCGACCTGGCATGATTCCTGGCTCTGAAGTGGTTCATTTTTGGCAGAAGAAATTTCTGCTCCAGTTTCTGAGATTTTCCTGAAAGGCATGGTGGCATTATAGCTTTAGGTGTAACTTTAACTCACACAACAATGCAGGAGTTGGTTTTTAACTTTGGTTGAGCTAACAGGTAAAGTGATTCTTGGAAACTATAGCTCAGTACTTCCTAAAGGTATACTTTTCAGATATTCAGGATTTGAAACATTAGGAGACAAGACTGAAAATCTCAAAGGGGTGGAGACTCATCTTAGAAACATGGAATCTGTACCTGACCACATCTCAGATTTCTCTCCTGCCACAAAACCCCTTGTTTTAATGAGCTTCCCCTTGCTTTAGCTGGGAAACCTGTTCATTGCCTCACCCTGCGCTTCTCAGCCCAGACAAATCCCCTAAACATCCTTAGGAACCTCCAGGCACATGAAAATCTGTCAGAATCTTCGAGAGATGCTGTCTACACTTTTATCACTTGATGGGGACAGTCTTGGTCATATAAGAGATGACCAGAGCCCTTGAGCACTTCCTTACTGCAGCAAAGTGGTTAATAATGAGAGTTTTAAGGAAACTGAGATATATCCAATAGCAGACATTCTTGACTAGTACAAGGCAGTCCCTAGTGACAGAACTGCACCTCACCATACACCAGTCATCAAATCCTACTCTCTCCATGTTGAATGTGGATAGTCTTTCAACTCAGGAATATTTTGACATTAATGAAAAAATTCTGATGACAGCTGTACTAAAATGCAACAAAATGCATTGTCAGTAAAAAAGAATGGCTGAGCCTTGTCTTTATTTGTCTCTATTAAATTAATACAGTCAAATTAATTGTGTCTGATTTTTTAAATATGTTTAGATTTTAAGATTGTGTCTTTCTGGTCACTTGCAATTCCATGTATTACTTGTGTAATTAACTTGTGTTAATAGAGAAATTTGCTGCCTTTCCTTTTATAGCAGGTATGATTTTACCTCACTTTTATTACAGGTAGGTTTCTTTGAAATACCTGCTAAACCTTTCTATAAAATGAAATGAATATTAAAATAGCTGATCTATGTGTTGTAGGTAACAAAAACAATATAAATGTTAACAACATTCCCATTAAATACAGAATCAACTATATTAAGTACCTTGGGGTTTAGATTTTAACTTCCTTAGATTTATGGTGAGAATTAAAACATCTCTTGTTACATTTGTAAACACAGAGCTCGTTAGATGAAGGGAATTTCCTTTATCATTAATAGGTCACATTAATGTGATAAAAATGTCTGCACTCTCTATAAATTTTATTCTTATTTTAAGCAGTTACCACATAGAGTGTTTATCCTTCAAAGCTCTCAATAGCACTTTTATATCCTACAATTGAAATAATAAAGAAAAAGGATGAGAAGAAACAAATTAATCTTCTCCTGGGAAGCAGAAAGACAAGCACTGCCAGATTTAAAGTTGTAGCATTGATTTGTTAAGCTTTTTTTCCCTCTTTCCATGTTTTAAATGGGGAAATGAGTGCCTGATACTGAATTAGATGCAAAAGTGCCTTGTCGAAACACCTTTGTGTAAGGGACCTGATACTTCCTTCATCACTCTGTAAGCCAGAATGGGCATTTCTGGAAATGGAAAGAGGAGTGAGTTTTATTTATTTTTTGTGTTTACTGATTATTATAACACCATAGAATGGAGGAAAGGCAAAATTGGATGAGATTTTCTGCCACATAGAACTGATATGAAAGCGATCACTCACCAGCTTTTACCTCAAAAGCTCTATCTTTCTGAAAACTTGGTCATACTTTATTATTTTTATTGATTCTAGGTCTAGTTTCATTTGGAGTCAATTTCCTAATGGACACGAAGAGAAGAGTTGTCAATCCTTGTGTTGTCTAGGCAGTAACTCAAAAAGTCTAAATCCAAAACATTCACAAATACAGAGAGAATTTGTTGGTGGTCTGCAGAGAGCAGACTGATCAATCTGTGTGGAGTTCATTTCTGGTTTCTAGCTGCTGTTACATGTGTTAAAATCATCCACTGACAAATGAAAATGCTCTGTGGAATTATACAGTTATCTGGAAGCAAGGGACCAATGATACTTATGATAACCAGACCTGTGGTAAGATCTAAAACTGCGGTGGAAAAGCAACATTGTTCAGAGTGGTGAATGGATCAAGAGATAAAATTGGCATGACAAAGAATGAGCTACCAAGGACAGCATGGAGGGAGGGTGAGTGAGGAAAAGGGAAGATGATATCTGTGGTCTATGGAAGTAAGTCAGTTCATGTGTGTGTCTGTACAGGTGCATGAGTGCTTATGAGAGACAGAGGAAATAACAGGAGAGTCACTGATTTTCTGGATTGTTTTCTCCCCCACCATGATATTTCTTGTAAGGTGCATGCAACAATATTTCAAAGCAGAGTATCAGATTTCATGATGTAGTTTGCTTCATAAATGCCTTATTACACTTTTGCAGGATGGAGCCTGAAGGAAATCTACTCCTTGGACATGACTAATAGAGTAGAATATTGGCAGGATATAAATTCTCATTTCCTTGAAAAGGTAAAGTAAGAAGAGGGTTATTAAAAGCTTTTTTTTTTCCTTGGAATGTTTTCTAAAGATCTTCTTTTCAAAAGAGGATGAATGAGCCTGACTTCTCCACACTGTCATGGTCATATTCTTTTAAAATGCTAAGGAAAGCATAAGACACTAAATTTTTTTTTTCCTCAGTTTGGAGGATTAACTGCCAAAGGAAGGAATGATCTCTCATTAATCATCACCATCTTAAATGTCTTCACTTCCAGAAGTCAAGATGAAGCAAAATTCAGGAGTTAGTTCTGCTGAATCTTGTATCAAAGCTGAGATACTCACCAGCGAACCCAGAAAAAGCTCCTTGGGCTGTGTCGGATACAATCAGTAGCATAAAGTTGGTGCGCCAATTAAAACAAAAAATAAATACTTTCTCAAGGGGTAGGCCTGCTAAGTATTCTGAATGTAACAGGCAAACATGGTAGGCTATTCCCATGAGGTTTTAGCAAGATTGAAGCATTATGAGCTGGAGGATACCCACGTGGAGGTGCCCACCAGGCACGCGATGGGTGGGCGTCCCACAGGACGCCTGAGTGTCACATGGGGTGTCACATAGGATCTCTGTGCCCTGGGGTGGCTGGAGATGGGGCTTTTCCCTTTTGCATGAGGGAGTCTGTGGAGGCAGGACAAGTGTCCTCAGACCAGACTTGGAGCTCAGTTGTTTTTCTCACTGAGAAGCTTTACTAAGCCACTGCAGGAACTGCAAAAATTTGGATTCTCTGTCAGTGGATATGAGGAGTGGGAATCAGAAGTACCACAGACCCCCTCTAGCCTCATTTGCTCGACTGCTGGATTTTAGACACTATCATCTCTGTCAAAATTCTCTCCACAGCTGCTGTGGAGCAGCAACATTAAGTCAGGCAATAACAGCAGCTTTGTCGTGGTTGCAAGCAGTAGGGAAAGATGTTGCTTAGTTGGACTTCATTTTGTTGTGCTGATTTATTTTTTTAAATTTTATGTGAGAAAAAATTGCATAATATTGCTAATAAGAAACTTTTCATCCCAAAAGAGGGAAACCAGATTTGTAATTAGGAACATAAATACGGTTTAATAGAAAGCCATTTCTCACAGAGGAAAACAAACATTTAGGAAAGAACTTGAAATACAGGCAGATCAAAATTTTAGAGGGGTCCTTTAATAAGGATGGAAGAATTACCTGTACAAAATAGTAACCATACTCCCAGTCTTCAGCCGGGAAAATGATTAGTTGCTATTGAGTTTGGAAGAATAAGAACCTTTGGCAATATAGCAGCAAAAAAGCCCCATTTCAAAATACAAAGGAATACATGGAAAACTTTTTTTTCTTATCTGGGGAACTAGAAATAATACACCTGCAAGTATAATGAATGGCATAATATTGGCACCACATGGGGCATTGAGCAATTTGTACCACAGTTATAGGTTCTTTCTTGCTATTAATCTCAAATAAAATAAACATCAATTCCAAATCCTTGTATTTCTGGCTCTCATTTATTGTTCACCAAGTCTTTTCCTTTGTGTTTTGTCTCTGCCAGCTCTTTCTGTTTCTCTTATGTTACTTGTCCATTCTCTTGGCTGTTTCCCTGGCTGCGCTCCATCTCCTTAGATTACCTTCAAAAAAAGAAAAAAAAAAGTACCTCATGTCCAGAACTACAAAAGCAGTCAAACATGTACCAGAATTGATACATCAGTAAAGTGCTTTGCTTCACTGATGGCTTTTTTTTTAAAAACACACTAAGTAGCAAATGCTGGCTTGTAAGAGACTGCTGTGTGATCTGACTAGCATGGGGGAATTCAGTAATGCATTTCATATATTAGATGTTTAAGTTCTTAAAACTCTGCATTAAGAAAAACAATCCAACAAAACATAAAAAATCCTTGCTTCTCCTTTTTGAAATTTACATCTTAGACTTATTCTGTTTCTCTGAGCATGTGCTTACTCTTGGCATTGTTGCTATAATGATTTAATTCTTCAGTTTTTATGCAGAGTATGCTTTCTATTTCTAATTCCTTTCAGCAACAATGAAACTTGTTGCTTGCTCTCCTTGAGTTCCCATTACTGATTGAACACCATGATTTGAGTGACTCCCTGTGCTAAGGATGCTGCAGTATTGCTACCATATGTGCTGTGAATTTATCTCCTCCTCTGATGGTACTGCTGTGCCTCAGATTTATATAAAAAATTGCCAGAAGTTACCAAAACTGACACGGCTCTTCTAATTCTGGAATCAAGCTAGCAAAATGAGAGCCAGCTCAAGTACAATATAGTATGAGTAGCTGACACACTGCTGACCCAAGGCTAACAAGTGCCAGTGAAAATCAAAAGGCAATGTGTACAATAGGCAGATGTAAATGTGGGATAACCTGTAGTTCAACCAGTTTAAAATCTGTAGAGATTTTAAAGAAAGAAGGTTTGAAGCTGAATTTCTTCTTTTCCAAGTAACTGTGCCAGCTATTGTATGCAGGAAGGGAGACTAAGCACATAGGTTTTATTTAAAAATATTATTCATATTTAAATAATTCATTGTTGCTAACAGCTTGGTCTCCAGGCCCAGGAAAAGCAGTCTGTAAGTACGAGACTCTCACATATGAGATGTACACATTGGAGTCCCCGTACAGCTGACAGCTCCATTTTGAGGCTCAGCCCTCTGCAAGGTGCTGATCCACTGTTCAGCCCTGGGCTGGTGTGACCTCAGTCTTCCTCCATCCTCTGATTCCTGAGGCTGTGCCATCAGTGGGCCCACTGTCAACAAGGCAGTGACTTCTAGGTGATCGCTTCATGGGCACACACCCTTGCAAGGACAGCCTTAAGGCCTTTCTCTCTGGAGCATATGGTATTACTGAGTCATAACAAACTTCCTTGGTCTGTGGTTGCACAGCATGGTTATTTCAGTCAATAGATAGGAAAATGTGATTTTCAGAATGAGAGTCCTACTATATTAGCCTGGTAAATCCCAGTGTTATGATACAAAAGAAAAACAATGTTCTTGTTATTTCTGGAGGTTTAGGGAGATTGCCATACCCTGGGATACAACGGTACTTTTCAGCTATTAATGATTCTAAAACTCATTGAAAATAGTATTCAAATCCAAGAAAGGTTACGTTGTGTTCTGCATGTATTAAGCAATGTTCTGAGGGTAAATTCAAAGATGCAAGTTCTTTTATTCTTAATTAAAAGAAAAAGTAAAAAGGATTAGATTCAGAACTGTATAGTATTTACTCAAGTAAATCAAATGAACAAGAGTAAAATGCTAAACAGAAAATAAAAACATTCATCTCTGTTTTATGACAGAATTCATGCAGCTGCAGATTTGCAGAAGGAACAGTAGATACAGAAGGTAAATAGCTGAATAATTATAATTGTGTCACCATCAGAGGCTAAATTAAAAATTGCACAGATACCTGAAAGGGAAAACAGAGAAACAAGAGCTGGCATAGAAACAAAGTCTTAGGGCTAACTGCATGGGCTGCATTCTCAGTTGTGCTAGTCTACACAACCATAGGTTCCAGTGTGTCATGTGGAGGATTTGGAGTGGAAAATTAGCAAGTCATTAAGGAAATGACTGGTGAGCAGCTCATGATATACTGCCAACATCAGCTTATTTGCATTGCTGAAGGTTGAAACAGAATGCTACCTGTAGCCTACATGGAGGGAGAAGAATCTACACTAATTATTAATCAATTTATACCTGTAGGCTGCAGTGTTGCTCTTGATATCATTGCAGAAGAAGAGATAAAAAACGAAGTGGAGATAAAAAAGAAGAAGTGGAGTGGAGATAAAAAAGGAGGTGAAAAATATAAATGGCAGCAATTGACAGTCAAAGATAAATTAGAGTAATGATCCATTAAAAGATGAGAAAGATTAAAAAATGGCTGTAGGTATTGTTTACAAACATCCCTAGCAGGAGACTGAATAATCTGTCTTGAAGGATTATTTTAACTCCCTTGTTTGGATGCCATTGTTTTATCGTGGTCTCTTTGGTTTCCTTTTGAGATCTAAGCAAAACTGTTGCAAGATTGTCTCAGAAAAGCATATATGGAGCACTGTGTGTCAGCATACAGAAGAGATTTTCATGGGCACTATGTGAAGGTGGGTGCTGGAAATGGAAACATCAATGTGAAAATACCTTTGATTACTTCTAAAAATCTGAATGCTAATCTTTTGCAGTAACAAAGTGAAGACCTCCACATAGTATGATTTGAATAAGTGATGTTTTTCTTCAGTGCCTGGTATAATGTTTAAAACTCTGTTCCTGTTCTTCTCATCTTAGCACATCCTTCACAAATTGTTTATTTTTATAATGTTAAATTCCCCACTCAGTTAAAAAGGGGACCACTGCAGAGTCTGACACAGGCAGAGAAGGTGCATGAGGGGAGTGTAACGTTTACTAATTGCCACACTTCTGAAGACAGCTTATATGTTCCTCTTCCACATGGACATTAATTATAGCTGTTCCTCACATAAGGATAGCTGTGACCTTTTGCTCAGTGAATACACTTGTGAGGGCATCTGTGCTGATCAATAATTAGTTAAGCACTTTGAAATGTTTTGGCCTGAAAGACACTATATAAATAAATGTATCATATCCTTCTTAATATATCTCACAATATTTGTTCGAGGATTTGATTTGTGGAAGATGCATTCTTTCACAGGGTTGGATTCTTCAGACTGTAAAGCCTATCTGGATATGGGTGAGGATTTGCTAGAAGTATTATTAACGTAGGAGAAAAATCTGTTTAATAGAAATTAAATAGAATTAATAAAATAGAAATTAAACTGGGAAGAAATGAATTTATCCCATTTGCTTTTATGTATAGTACTTGATTTTTGGTTCATAACTCTCACTTTTTAAACAGAGTTTGTGGGCTATATCCAGGATCTAGGACACCCCAAGTTCTGCAGCAACTCCACCAATATTCTCTCACTTAAAAGATAACTGGTACCTAAGTAGTCTTTGATTCCTTATTTCAACTTGCTACAGGCCATTCTCTGCAGTATTCTTTGGTGATCTCTGTCCCTGGTCGCTTCAGGGCTGTAAGTTTCCTATTATTTTTTCACTGTGTCAGCTGCCTTTTCTGCAGCAGTCACACTGGCTATAGTATTTCTTTTCCTGGGCTTAGCATACTTCCGCACCCATCCAGCTATTTCCCTTGTGTCCTATTGAGTCTTTTCTATTAACTGTGTCTTACAATTTTAATGCTCAAGCCTGTTTCCTGATTTAGGTAAGTCTCAGTAAACCATTTATAACATATTTTTCCTTACACACATGAGGCACTGTTTCAGGTCTCCATTTTTTGCAGGCTTTAGGTCTGCCTGCACTTGTGTGAGATACAATCACTCCTCTCCTGTTTCTGCAAACTTTTCCTCACCAGATTTGTTATCAGTGTCTCTATTATTTGAGCTCATCTGGCTTTTGGTCAGAGCAGAGGAATCGTCTCCATGAATGTCCCTGTAAGATGTGCTTGCTGGCCAAAGGGAACCATAAAAAGCACTTGAATGTTTGAATACAGCCAGATGTGCCTGTGAGTTAGCAGCATGCACGGTCAAAAGTGTTTCTGGCTAGCATGGAGCCATATTTAATAGAGAAATTTTTTTTTAAAAAAACAAACCCAAACTTTTAAAAGGACCTGTGGGAAACCAGTCCAAATTGCTTACATGAGATTCTACTTTTAGGCCACCAAGGAAACAGAAGTGTGTCTAGTTCAGCTCGGGTTGATGGGCACAGCTGTTATTCCCATAGGGCTGATAGTACAAAAAGTTGATAGACTTGGTCACACCTACTGCCACATTGCTCTGTAATCCCCTGGCTGCAGCAGGGAATGACTGTGTGGCACCAGGCTATTTGAATTTTATACCCAAATTTACCACATGGTTTCTGCATGATTGGTGGCCTCCTGAGAATGTTTCTGTGGCTAATGGAAAAAAAAGTGTACTGCCAAAGACAACATAAATATAATTATGTCCTGGGTTGGTATGAACAGCCTGAGAAAGACATGCAGAGCCTTCTGCCCTTGCAAATTTCTCTCATATATTTGGGGGATTTTCCCTATTGTTATGTTCACAAGTCAACATAATAAGTTCCAGATTTTTTTTCTCATTAATTCCACTAAAGAAATTAACTGGGGGCAACATTAAGTGTTTTCTCCTTTCCCTGAGAAAACAGTGTGATGATAAACAGAGCTGTGGCAGCTGTGTTTGCTCGCTGTGTCCTCCCTGCTGTGTGCTGCTCAGGCCCAGGAGGCAGGCCAAGTGTTTTCCCTCTAGGAAGGACTGACATTCATGACAGAAGTATCCTCTCTTACATGTTATGAAAAATATCAAGTGAATAACCAAAACTGCACCAAGAACATCTTCAAATTCCTCTATAGCCTCTTTGTCTGAGTTTCTAAAGTTATATAGGAACAGTTCAGCTGCTTTGGACAAAGCTTGTTAGCTTGATGAGCACCTTTGGTTGGCCAGTTTGTGACACTATGAACAGCCTGGATTTATTTTCGAAAACTTCATAGCATTCATCAGAGTACTTTAGAATATCCAATATTATATTCTTAATTTTCTCAGCCTCGTTGTATATGGATAAAATTTCCATTTTAAATGCTCATCAGTTTTAACTGGATGTAGATAGGCACTAACATTGTTAAAGTCACGCATTTTTTTTCCCACAAATATACAGTGTAATTGTGGAAACTGCAAATGTAGCTCACTATGCTTCATTAGAAAGAGGAGTATTTCACAGCTGAGCATTTTTATACTTGTATATTAAAGAAAGTGGTAGGCGTTGAATTTTTTTAGAGAAAATCCAGGTAGGCAATCATTATTAAAGTGCCCAACAGTATCAGTCTCTCTTAATTGCTGTTATTCAAGGTAGTTTTCAAACTGCTTCTCAATGTCAAACCATTTTCCAGAGATATTGACAAATGGAAGTAATATTATTTAAGGTCATAGCTTCTGTCAAAATGAATACCACATGTCATGAGGTCAGGATTCATTTATGTCAAGGGAAGGGTCTGATCCCGTAAGTCTTGTGTACCAACTATAGCCTTATTTCAGATGGTTTTTTTTTTTGTTGGCTGAGTTACATAAAGACTGGAATGTAAAGAGTTGATAATACACAGTCTCAAAATGAAGACTATTATCAGTAGGGGTTCCAACATCTTTTCCTGGTTTCTGACCTGATGTTTTACTTCAGCCTACAGAAGCCATAGGTAACACTCCAAGTAAATCACATTAACAGGTTCCCCAAAAGCGGTCAAATTACACGATTACTTAAGAAAACCCTTGGGTACATGTGTGTGCATAATGTGCTGTATCAATGCAAAAAAGACAGCAAGCAAGACTAAAAAAGCTATACTTTTTATTTTGCCAATGAATCCGTTGCACTTTGCAATGTTTAAGTGGGCTTATACAACATAAACATTTGGGACATTTAACATATCAAGCTCAAATAAAAATGACACGCAGATCATTCACTTCTGAAGCTGCCTTGTGTTCAGTTATTGGAACACTCCATCTCTGTGGTTTCCGAAGTATTATAAGTATATATTCCAGATTAAACTTTCTATTTTCCTCAAGGTAGTGTTGCTTTCAGTCCTCAATGGCTTGGTTTTTACCGAAAGAATCAGGTCCTATCAGAAAAATCAAAGGTGATTACACAGCTCAGTAGTCATTTAGGATTTCTGTGGCTCAATTAAGCATGTATAGCATGCCACAGCCACTGAGACTCTGTTTATTCAGTGCAAGTGCTCTGTAATTTATTTAAAATAATCCATCTTTAACAAATAAAGAGGCCATTGACTGGGCATTGCTGCAGGCATCCATTTCAATGCTGCCTTCTTGATGGTCTGTTTTGCTGGTTTAAGTTAAATACCTGACAAAAGTGATTCAGTTTTTGGGAAATAAGATTTGTATGTATAATGTTTATTTTATTTTACACCAGTAATCAGTTAGAACATCTTTTAAACAGATTGACCATTAAAAATGATTAATGCTTTTCATTCTGATAGCCACAAGTTGTGATTGCTAGATCTGTGTGCACATGAGTGTACATGTGTGTGTGTTTACAACTGCTCAGGAGCCATGTCTTTATGACATTTCACTAATCATGTTAGACCTATTACTGTATATATTTATTGGAAATCAGATTGGATAGCTATGTCAGTGGCAAAAGCTCTTTTCTTTCCCAATGTGTGCTTGCATTTTTTTTTTCTTTTCCCGCTTGGTTCTTTCAGAAATGAGTCATTCATCTAAGCAACACCAGCAAGCTGCCATAAAGGCTGGCCAGTACTAGTGAATCTTTTCTGAGAATCAAAAGATTGCAGTATAAGTTCCTGGTAAGTGCTTTTACTTGTTGCACTGGAAACATGCCCAACTCAGAAGAAGCTTTTTCTCTGTAACAAGAAACAGCCATTAAAAACCATCTTGGGAATAGAGCAAAGTATAGTGCTAAATTTCCAGTGGAAAGGCAATAGAGAAAGCTATTGGTTAAAGGGCTGCTTCTCAGGGTTAAGGATAAATAAAACTCTGGTAGCCACAATGGCACCTCCTGTCCAGCAGCCACACAGTATAGCTGTGTCTTGTCCTCTTTTCAGACTTAAAAAAGAAAAACAACCCACCAAGAACAACCCCAACCTTAGAGGAGGTGAAACTAAGCTGTTTGTGTTATTGAATAATGGCTTTTTAATGGTAGTTAAACAGAATCATGGACAGCACTCAATATTTCTTTATGTAAGCATCTAAAGAGAGTATGTCACAAGTTCACAGGAGAATTTTAAAGCCAGAGCAGCACATGTGTTTTGTTGCAGTAAGTTTGTTCTCACATTATTTATTCTTTTTGTTTTCCTACAGAAGTCTCATTAATAGTTCATTTCTACCTGCTTAGATGAGAATAATTTTTCAAGCCATGCTGTTTGAAGAATAGCTAATTCTATTTTAAACATGAAAACTATTTCAGAGGTCTGGAGACTGCAACACATTTACAACCACTTAGGTTGTCATGTTTCCAAACGGAGTTGTGCTGTACTGAAAGCTGAAGAATTCAGATGGCTTCATTTCACTTTTCAGCTACACAGAACAATATAGTCAGTACCTGCTCATCTGGAAATAAGACAAAGCAACAGAGATTCTGTCTAGCTTAAGACCTTAATACACATAGTAAATGACACCAATTTTAGTAGTTAATCCCAGACATAGGACTGGAGTCATGGAAGAGCAGTGAAAACTGTCTTACAGCTTTGGGGATGGTCTAAGTCAACCTTGATTTTGTAAGGAATTCTAATTTATATTTAGTCCACAGACTGAACTAATTTATCTTCAGTTTTGTCTTTTAATGTTAAATGTATCTTAAAATGGTTTGTTGGACTTTTAATAGTCAGTCACTATCTAGAGTTCAACATGCAGTTGTGGAAATGTTTTTGTATTAAGGCATTAAATCAACAAGCATGGCAATACCACAAGCTAAAGGAGCACTTGCTTCTCATTTAGGACTCATGATTGTACTAATGATTGTGGCTAAGTTGTAGCTGCACATATGAAACCGAAGCAACAGGATCTTATAGCAAACAATCACACATTTGGCACTGGTGAGGCTGTGCATGGAATTCTGTGTTAGGTTTTGGGCTCCTCATGACAAGAAAGACATTGAGGTTCTGGAATGTGTCCCTTGTTCGGAATGTGTCCAGAGAAGGGCAATGAAGCTGGGGAAGGGTCTGGAGCACAGCTATGACAAGCTGCTGAAGGAGCTGGGGGTGTTTAGCTTGGTGGGGAGACCTTGTCACTCTACAAGTGACAAGGAGGTTACAGCCAGGTGGGGGGTAGTCTTTTCTCTCAGATAACAAATGATAGATTGAGAAGAAATGGCCTGAAGTTGTTCCGGGGGAGGTTTATATTGGATATTAGAAAAAATATTTCCATAGAAGGTGCTGTCAAGGGCTGGAACTGGTTGCCCAGGGTAGTGGTTGAGTCACCACCCTTGGAGGTGTTCAAAAGGCCTGAAGGTGTGGTGCTTAGGGACGGGAGTTAATGGCGGAATTGGCAATTCTGTGTTGACAGTTGGACTCAATGATCTTAAAGATCTTTTCCAATCTAAACTGTTCTCTGATTCCATGAAATGCCTGAGAATGTATGAAATGAAATGAAATGAAATGAAATGAAATGAAATGAAATGAAATGAAATCTCATCAGTGGACATAGAAGCTATGCAACAAGGAATGTGGAGGTGAAGGGTAGCCTGAAATCCTGTCTTACTGGCACTTACCTGGTGCTCTCCTCTGCCTTGGTGGATACCAGTTCAGGTTTTCTATCCCACCCAGGAGGATGTACTGGTTGTCAGTACAGCACAGGAGGTTGGAACCTGAAGCCTGATCAAGCTGAGGCAGGAAACACCCATGCATCTCTTCAGCTTGGAGGGTGTTTAAGACAGACATGCACACACTTGGGAGCTTCTAGATTACACAGAGGTGCAACTGGAACATTTAGGTGTCTCCAGGACTAGAGGAAAGTAGAACCTGTTCAGATGCAATTTAGGATTTAGGTGCTAAACTCTTGCTTTGAGTAAACAACTCCTTGATCTTTAAAACTACTGGCATGGAAGAATTTCCTCTAGGCTTTAGCATGAGGAGAAGCTGAGATACTGGACACTGAATTAATTGTCTAAGGTCACATGAGGCAAAGAGGGAAATATGGAGTCAAAAAAAGGTGACCTAACTCCAAGCCTCATGTCCAGTATGTGGGATGATGATTCTATGCTGAATAGGATCTTTGTTTGGGTGATGAAATGTAGTAGCCTGAGAAAAGGTAAGGAGGCTGTAGGAGCAGAGATTTCCTTTGCACTTATAATTCAGAATGTTGCTTTTCATTCAGAGTGGTGCAAATATATTACCTCGGTGAGAAACCAGGGAGAACAGGGACCATAGAGCAGGAGCAAGCCTGTGGGTGTATGTGGGGAAGAGAAACAGAAATTATGCTGTATAAGGTATTGGAGGACTTCCAAGTATTTTTATTCATTATTACTACTTTTATGTGAAAGAGAACAGCTTTCCAGGCTTGAGTGGTTAGAGCTGGGTAAGGATTTTGGCAAGTTTTTGTCTAAATCCATGTTTGAATGTGTGTGTGCATATGTCTGCATGGTGCTTGCATGAGGTCCAGAATGTGCAGCTTTTTATCTGCTACTGCTCATATTTACATGTTCCACTCTCCTGTAAGTTCAACAAGCCTTTTATTGAGTCATATGACATTCAACTTCAAAGCTTACTAGTATTTTTAGACAGGAATTCATTGGATAAGCCTTTTTTTTTATTTAAACACACATAAAAATACCAAACTAAGTGATTAAAGGATATTTTAAAACTGAGTTTTTTATATCAAAATATGAAAGCTGTTTTAGTACATCAGCTAGAATACAAGTACTAATTTTCTAAAAAAATTTAATGTTTCATTTGAGTTTATGATACTTAGAAAAAGGCAAAACCAAATGTTTCTCTGACACATTAAAAGAATTTATTTTAACAAAAAGTATTATTGATAGACCTTTTTCAGAAATGTCTCCAAACTGTCCTTTGATAACCATGTACAGGTATATTAATGACTGAGATCTTCAAGGAAAAAGAAATGTGATCCTGTACATAAGCTGATTGAATATTTTTATTTGTTGGATGTTCCTTGTTTATTGGCTTGTGATATATTAGTTCCATCATGAAAATTCAGAGATGCTTAAAGTTACCTGGTAGTAAACCATGATGTGATATTTAACTTGTTTTGCAGAATTACATGAAATGTTTTTACTAGAAAAGGCAGATTTTATGTTTTAAGTGACTCATAAAGTGATGTAGAAAGGGGACTCTCCTTTCATTAGTCATGTCTTAGAAGTAAGAAACAATTGGAGAAAGTTTTATCCAGCTGTACAGGCTTGACCTTGACTTTGAGCTTTAGTTTATAGTTTTGGTGTTAATTTTAAGAGGATTTTAATAAAAACATCCTCTAGCCATTATATTTAAAATAGTCTTTTAAAGTGATAGTCATCACTAAGCAGAATTTCAGTCCAAGAGCTGGGGAGTGCATATGTCCCTATCAGGACTCTGAAAAAAAAGTCAATTTTTGATGAAATAAGCTCACAATAACTAGGTACAAATTTCACAGTTCAGTGTTTGTTGGGGTTTTTTTTACTATTATTATTTTCTCACTCTTGTGATGAGAAGGGAATAAACATTGTATAATCCCAGAAATGTGATGTGAATGCAATAGAGAATGAAAACCAGAAGCTACCTTGCTGATAGGCTGGGGTGCTTTGGATGAAAGGTTCTTCAGATGTTCCTCAGGAGAGAGATGGGTGGAGGATGCAACTGACCTTGGGGTGGATTGAAAGCTCTTCTCTGGACATGGTTTGTGGCATGAAAGCACTTTGCATTAGGACTGTGGTGGTGCCAAGTACCAGTTACTCCAGTCAGGCTTCCCTTGTGGCACCAGGGTCTCTGTCAGCACAGGATCGTGCTGGTGCTGAGCACCTGTGGCTGGTCAAGGCAAACACCTCCTGCTCTTTCCGGCAGCCTTCCAGGCAACTTTGTGTGATATTGTGCAGCAAAGCATTCAGAACCAGTAGGAATGCGCTTCAGAAGCTTATTTAAATAACTACAACTGAATTGCTACCATGATTTGGGAGTTCTTGTGTTCTCCATACAAAGCATAGCAACATAAGGAGCATCAGCTACGTGTAATGACCTCTAAAACACTTTTCTCTGTGGCAGCCCACAAAGACTAGATTGAAACCTGGTGGGGAGCCTGGGGATTTAGCCTTATGGATTGATTTGCTAGGGCTTCTACAGCGTTTCAAGCTGAAGCACCTGGAGTGCAATACCCAGATAGAGCCCTTCAGGTACACCAGACGAAAGAGAATAGTGTGAAGGCAATTTTGGCTGTCTTTACCTTTTCCCAGTATTTGCAAATCAGTCATCCTTTAAAAATATTTAGGAAAGGGCTGATTTGTGAAGCAAACATCTCAAGGTCCAGTGGTTTGATTAGCCACATATTTATTCTGAAAACAAACCATATCACATGCAAAGGGAGCCTGGAAAAAATTACCTTAACTTTGTCGGTAGCTTCAGTGGAGGATCTGTCCCACTGTGTATTTCCACATCTTCTGTGGAGTCACTTAAGATGCATGAGTATGGAAGTTTAAGACACGGTCATAAAATTGGACCTAATTATGCAGCAGTGGTATTACTTTTAATAAGTGAGAAAATTACGAGGAGTTGTCAGGTTTTTCAGATGTAAATGTCATCATTAGGAGAAAGTCAAGACATGCAGCATTGGTGCTTGCTCATCACAGCTAAGTAAAAAGGGTAAAAGTAACACAAAAACCATGGTGAGTAAACAGATAGGTAAATCTGATTTTAAACAAAACCATCACCAGTAAGTTGCTTACAGCTTCTCAAAGAAGGTTGTTTTGGAAGGAAGGGCAATTTCTTTCTCTCTCTGAAAACCCTACTGCCAGCCATCTGTTGATAATTATTGTCCAGTCTCTGCTGAGAGCTTGTGATATTTAATATTTCCTCACCACTTGAACAAATAAGCGATAATAACTGCAAGGTACTTGACCACAGGAGTAGAAAGCATGAAAGAGTCAGTGTACACCTTGGTTTTTGAAAAGAACCCAGTTTTCTATCTGTGATAAAGATAAATCTGGGATCCTGGGGACTTGGAAAATAAGTGAGCTCCACAGCCTCTGGAAAAAAAATACTTGTATATAAAAATTTGTATATAAAATATTTCCAACACGCATGTGGAAATATCTCAGGTTTTGCAATGTTTAGTCTCGTAAATTTTCAATGAGTAGAGATCTAAATTAGAAATGGTCTCTTAACTTGTAAAAGAAGCTGTCTGGAATTGCTGTTCTAGCTTTCTTTTTCTTGGTTTTTGGTACATATTATTAATATTAGTCTACATTTTTATTTAAAGTACTTGGATTTTTACAAGTAAGTACTGTTTAAACCTAATTACACCTGTCAACCCATCACAAATTTCTAACCTTATTTTGTAGATGGTCTGACAACAATATATTTGTGTTTATGCTTTCACAGTCTGATGTTTCACTGCCTCTGGAATGACATCCCCTGTTGATGACATGACTCAGCATTCTTAAAGACCTGAATCCAAGGTTTTCCAAAGCTGTTTGTGGACCCATGACATCCAAACTATTCTAGTCAGTGCTCTGAAAAGGTGTTCCCTATCAAAGTGCCACAGACAGAACCCACTGAGCTGATAGCAAGAAACACTGCTTGTTGATTTTGAATATGTGGCTTTGGATGATTTGACTAAAATCTCAGTATAATTATCCATTGGTATATAGGTATTAGGAATATTTTTTCCTTATTGTTTTGTTTTTTATTCAGAGGGTTCAGCAGTACTAGCCTGAGTGCTCTCAAAGCTGCTGAAGTTGAAGCCTTGGTTGCAGCTCCCTCCATCTCTAACGTGGTTTTTCAAGCAGGAGCTCTGAAGCCTTTCCCTGCTCACTCTCACATCCACCAGCTGATCACCCTGACCCCATGCACAAATGGTAGAGCAAGAAAAAATTCCAGGAATGCCAATTTTTAATTCTTAGTTGAATATGCATTCCATATAGTTGCCAGGTGCTAGTACTAAACTCCCTTATCCCCAGTAAACCTCTAAATTTTATGGGTGTTTCACTCTCAAATTGAAAATAAAACCATTGAACAGGAAATAGTGATTCTTAAAGGGTCATGTAAAATAATTTCTAATACTGCTTGATAATAAAAAATGAACCACAGGTCCATGATAGATGGTGAATTTCTTAATGGGTACAAACCTCACAGCACTTATTTCGAAGTAATTTAGTAGCTAATGTGATTTTTGGAAGTTGTTTACATCACTGAGCATTCACTTTCCTTCTATATTTTTTTTCATACTGTTTTTAGAAGATGAACAAACACCAAAGAATGAACAAAATTCCAAAGTTACCTGCTTGTCCCAGGACAAAAAATCCCATGGATTTTTTTACATCTGTTTTCCTTGGTTATTCTGGAGAATCAAAAATTAGAGATTCTTGGGACATTATGAAAGCCATCACAATAAAACAAATAGGAATCAGATAAGGGGTCGATTAGAACACATGAGAGCCTGGCTTCAGTCTGAGCTACCTTTTCTTTTTGCTGTTGGAATGTAACAAATATTAACTGCTACTGCTCTGCTGTACTTCATTACATAAATATTTGTGTAAATTCACACTGTGAATATATGAAGTGCTTTGATGGGCAAAGAGGAGAGTTTCCCCATGTGCTGGTTTCTTCTTTATATGAAGAAACAGCACTGTATGCCCTGACTGAACTTTCACACTCATGCTGTTCAGCATCAGCTTGAGTTCTCAGTTCTCTTTTTTGCCTCCTTCGTAACTGGTTTACTTACCAAAACCAGCTCTGTTGCTGTACAGCAATTACTAAGTAAGTACTCTGAGCCATCACTGTGAAATGAAACTTTTTTTTTTTTTTTAACCAGCTGCTGATCTGGAGGTCTTTCTATGCCCCATTTCCTTTATAAGATTAATTAATACACTATTGTCTTGGTTTAGTCACTCTAAGACAACTATGCAAAATGCCAAGGAACTGTACATTTTCCCAACCGTGACCTCACTAAGCCCTCAAAGAATAGAGTGTTTGGATGTGGGGAATTTTTAATACTTTACTATACTCTGCTTTTAGCAATGAGTGTTGGTTTTTTACTTATGTCAGTTTTGCAAAAATGCTAGTGGCAATATGTGTGCAGAAATCCGCAGGGAATTTTGTATTAAGGTATTTATTTATACTTGTACATATACTAAATCTATCCCTTTCCCCCAACAATAATGTTGGTATATCTCAGGTATCAAGACAATAAGCAAAACCTTTCCTCTGTTGTGTAAACATTGTTGTAGCTATGGCAGTTAAGGACATCAAAAGAAAAAGTATTGGCATAATAAAAGATATCACCTACTTTTGCAAGCTTTGCTTCTTTATTATGTACTTTGACAGAGACAAGAACCTTCATTAGATCACTTTTATGTGTTCTTGTTCCACTTACAACATAAAAAAAGAAAAAAGAGCTGTGAGTATGGAATATGAGTTCCCCTTTAAAAAAAAAAAAAAGGAAAAAGTAGATGTACATTGTATTGTATCTTTCACTCAACATTGACTCAGGTGAGTTAGTCATGATGAGAAAGTGCTTAAAATATTTGGCTTTGCTTTGTGCCAATATATTTCCTTTTAGTAGTTCATAGTTTTTATAACTGTTCATTTATTGGAGCTGTTTTGGAGGCAAATTAGTAATGTTGTATTAGATATCTCTTAGATTTATAGCCTCATCATTATACAAGGAAAGCAGTCTAGATGAAATTGGTATATTAATCTGTATTTTAAAACAACAAAGATGGGAACAAAGGAACTTTGCTTTGAAAGGTTTGTGAAAAGTTTGTAAAAGGTTTGTAAAGGTCCATGCATAGCAAAACATTTTCACATAGACTGGAGCAATTGATGTCTAAATTTTTTTGGGTTCTTTCATGACTGCTATGATATGAATCAGATCCAATGGCTACATACCAGACTATTGGGATTGTCAGTAAAAATTTGTTGTGGTTTTCCAACAAAATTGAAAATATGGAAGTGGCAGCTAACAAATACTCCAGTCAGATCTAGAAGTAGCAAAAGTTTCATTTTTTTTTCTCAAAAAGCAGCTCATGCTTTTGGTTAAAATAAAAAAAGAGAAATTTTTTGAGACAAATCAGTCATATAGGATATCTCACTGTACCTCTTTAATGGTCCATGTCTTTGTGTTGCAGAGTAGTGAGCATGGCCAGGTATGGGGGATGTTATGCACCTAGAATCCAATACTTAATGGAATGATATAGCTATATCTGGATTTAAAGATTTCATGAGTATTAAGGGGTTCAGCTAATAGAATTCAGTCTTCAAATTCGGGCTCATTTTGTTCCTAAGAAATTAAAAATGCCTTTTTTCCCCCTCCTTGAATTTGAATTTAATTAGAAAGAGGTACTCTTTCAAAATGATTTGTTTTTGAAAGCATAGTACTACCTATTCACTTTCCTGGATTTTTAATTACAATATCTTGTTTAGTGAGGGAGACTCAGACTACCTGATTCAATTTTTTGAAGCCTATACTACGAAACCTGGGGTGCTTCCAGTTCTTGGTGAATGAATTCTGTCCTGTTCCCCCATGACTTAGACAAACTGAGTTCTTCACTCCATGGAAAGGGAAATTAAAAAGAGTGACCAACAGGAGGTTACTGATGTCTCTAAGGGTCCCCAATGGGGTCAAGCAGGGAATAGGTAAGAGGGACATTATGTGGCAGAAATATTATTCAGGTTAGATATTGCAATAGTTCCTGTGGCCAGATGTGGAAATACAGTCCTGTAAGATCTCTCATGTCATCCAATGTGTGTATGTGATGGGTTTCCTCTGGCCAGCAGCCAAGCACCCACACAATTGTTCTCTTAGATCCTACCTTCCTACTTCCTAACAGGATGAGTGGGAGAATAGGTAGAGAAAAAATGAGAAAAATTGTGAGACATGATAAAGACAGGCTAGTAAGTGAAACGAAGGAGAAAAAAACCCCACAAACACAATCATTCACCAACCCCACAAAGAGACCAGTGCCCAAACCTTCTCTGGGTGATGGCTACCATGGAAATGGAAAGACAAAATCCTCCTCCTCCCTCTGCTATCCCAGTCTTACTGTTGAACATGACATTGCAGAATCTGGACTATTCCATTTATGCAATCAGACTCAGCATCGGTGGTGTCAACTCGCGGTCTGTTGTGCCCCTGCAACCCCAGCTGGACAGGGCAATGTTATGGGCTGGGCAAAATGCTGAGGAGAGTGGGAAAAAGAGGAAGCCTTGGTGCTGTGCAAACACTGCCCAGCAACAGGCAAAACGTTGGCATGTTATCAACACCATTTTAGTCCTTCTAAACAGCACCAGACAGGCTGCTATGGACAACGTTACCTCCACCCCAGCCAGACCCAGTACAGGTCACCTGGAATTCAGACACCAGCTGAGGCAGGTGTGAGGATTGTCCTGTTCTGAATTGCTCCTGAGTAACCAGGGAATAATGAAGACATGCTCAAGATAGAGTTAGGTATTCAAGATTCATTTCAGCAAAATAAGAATCTCCGTGGATATTCTTTTGAGGATACCGGTATACTATGTTTTGATCTAGGATTGAAAAGTGGGTAGCAAATAAGAGAAAGATTAAATATAATTTTGAACACTTACACATTCAAAGAGTACCATCCAAATATGTACTCAATGCTCTGAAAAAGGAGTATTCAAGTAAATAATTAGAGGGCAATGCGCTATTTGTATAATCAATTCTGCCTAAGTTCAGTGTTCAGTTTTGCAGCTTTTAAAATATTATTTTAAGAGAACCTTTGTTCTTGTAACATTTATTCTTACAAGGACTTTAGGTAGTTTGATAAAATATATATTTCCAAAGTGATAATGGGTGAAATTAGTGGCTTTAGAATGGAAATTGTTTTCATAGCAGGAAATATACATACAGACATATCTGCATATCAAGAGAAATCTGATTCAATAGTCTAACTTTGAAGTTTTAAGAGAAATATTATCACTTCTCAGTGTTTTCCTAGAAAGACAGCTAGTGCTATTTTCAGCATGAAAATTATTACTGAATAATTTAGCATTTTAAATTTCTTGTGGATTTGTTTATTCTTCAGTCTTACTTGGACAATGGAATGCATCAGCTTCCAGTACAACGGGTAATCTTTTTCAGACTGAATGGGGATCATTACCTAGATCAAATTATGAGCAGATGTTTCTAGAATGGCATACTAATCTCTAAAATTTTTAGATGAGCAGGGCTATTTTAGCATGCATTCTAAGTCTCACATTTCTATTTTCATATTTTAGTTAGAAGGAAAATTTAAAAAACCCAAATGGCTCAAGAAGCAATCTAGTATGCAGTGTAATCAAACATCAAGGTGACTTCTGAGGCATCTATCAACAGATACAACCAACTGTTGCCACTACATTCATTTTAGGAGCCAACCCACAAGTCTAGGTGTTACTGCTGGAAAATATATAATGCAGCTTCACATCAGGATCCTAGAGCTGCCAAGCATATCTCCAGAGTAACTTTAACAGTGATTGCACTTGATGAAGGAGGTAGAGGAAGTATAATCATGTGCCAGCAGCACCAGGAGGATAAGGCCAATATTGAAGTTAAATACAGTTATGTGGATTCCTATAGAGCCATTAAATAGCAGTTTTCCTAGGATAAGCTTTTCCTACAAAAGTCTCAGATGTTTCCTCTTACTACTGGTCTCTTTTTGTAAATATATAGGCTTTTAATTACAACGAGGAAGCTACCTCACAAGGAAATGTCTGAAAACACTGAAGTCAGTAAATCCCATAATCATGAATTGCCTTTATGATACCATGCTAGTCGCTGAAATTCCCAGATGAGAAGGGCTATTTTAACATGCATAAGTAGTTTCACATTTTTGTTGGAAAGAGAAGTCATGCTTATGACAAAGTAGGAGCTTAGCTGAGAATGGGGGAGGAGAGATACAGGCTGCAGTCCTAGAGATTGTGATACTGTAACAGTCAATATTGACTAGAAAAGTACTTTCTGGCCTTTATTTAAATTACCTAGTGCTTGAAGTGAACACCCACTCCACTGCAATCTCAGCCAGCAAACAGATGTCTAGCCCAGAAGAGTCCACAAAGCACTTCCATATGTTCCCACTCTTAAGAACTACATTTAAAGAAGAAGCTGGAGCTTGTTAAAGAATTTCTGTCCAATTTTATCTTTCACAATATATGAAATCCATACCTGTGCAGGCAGTGGAACCCAAACCAAATATTTTATTCAGGCCTATTTTGATGCTAAAATAGCTTTCCTGTTGCTGTTGTGCAGCAGTGCCTCTCTATCTATAGAGTGCATTCTCAGCATGGTAGCTTTTGCCCAAGTTCCTCTTTTTAACCTCCTCTGAGAAAGACTTGTTGGTAGGAATGAAGCACTGAATTGGGAGAAAAAAAATACACTCCTGGAAAGTAAGTGAGGGAGAAGCCATCTGAGAAATGAAGTTGTGCTACTTTTAGTCCTGACTGCATAAACAAAGCCATCGAAATCTGAGTAAGGAACTCTGCTCCGCAAGCAGAATTTCTCACATTTTCCTCCAATAAAAATTATGGACCATAGCTAAGTATTGCAGCAAAGAATTAAGATTCTTCATTTTCAATTTCAATTTGGATGGAGGTATAATTTCCCTTAAAAAAAAAAAAAGTCTACAAATCACAACTTTTATTTGTGGTAGGGATGGCTTTTTCCTTACGTATTGGAGCAAACCTGACCACAATGGGGGTGTTGAATCATGATAAAGTTTACTGTAATACCAATAGTCTATGATAGTTTTTATGGAGGAAGAATGTAAAAATACATCTGTCAAAATCTCATTTATGAAAAAAGAAAATTCATTCTGTGTATAGGAAAGACTGAAGATAAATAGTTCACAATAAAGAATTCTATATGAAATTAACAGAGGAATATGAGATTCATCTCCCTACTGGAGATGAAAAAACAGCCTTTCAAAGAGAGAGAGAAATCCTCTGCTGCAACTGGCATTCTTACTGGGCATCCATATCCTCCGTTTTAGAGTTACAGATAGAAGAAAAGCGTTCAATAAACCTGGAATATCTTAAAGAATTTTGGTGAATTTAGTCATTTGAAGAATAATGTGGGAAGGAGCTCTTTGACCCTACATCACTCTTCTGTTCTTTGTATAAATGGTTCTACAGTCAGGAAAAAAATTGAAAAAGAAAAAAAAAAACCCAGAAACTACTTTAAAAGGAGAGAGTAAAGAGATTGTCAGGCTTTGAGAAATTTGAGAACCTCAAAATTAAACAACAGATTCAAGCTCCATGTCTCTGATTGATCAGTCTTTCAGCATTTTCCCAAAATAGACAGTTCACCTCTAGTGAAGTGGTGTTATGGAGGTAATGTCTATCTCTTCCCAGACATAAGTTTTCCTTTGTCTTTTGACCTTGTCATGCATTTTCCTAGTCTAAATTCATCAGTGAAATGGCAGCATATATGTACCAGGATATGAGTTTGAAAGCATTAATCCCATAAGGCAGGTTGCAGTCTTGTCAGTGGGAGAACTTGTTTTGCATGAAAAGAAACACATATGTTGCCAAATTTTAATGAATGAAACAAATAGATACCCTCTGGCCTCAGCTAGAGTAAATATTTTTCACACTACTGAAACATCTGCTGACTGCAGAAGAACAAGATGTCATAACCACTATCTTCCCAAAATGGGTTTTATGGGTTGCAAATCTACTTATTTGCCCCAATATTTGTTTTCATCCCATTGGTGGAAATGTATACATTAGCAAGGTAATAGCAAATATAAGAAATCCAGAATTCAGAAGTCTGCGTGTATATCTGCCTAACTCCTAATGAACTAGAGAAGATAGGTTATAAGTGTATAGGACAAAAATTGTAGGAGTCACTGTTTCATTTTTCTAGCTAAGTTTTGTATAATGTAGTTGAAAGTAGCTAAAAACTACATTAATTTGTTTTTATAGAGGTAACTTCAGTGTGCTGATAGGGCAGTGCAGACACAGTTTGCCCCTACAGCTGGTGTCATTTATGTCTGGGTGGAGTAACCACTCCATGCCATAAATAGCCTGTTACAGTACAGAATTAAACCTTATCTTGTCCTTTTGTTAAGGCTGAGAAAACTTGTTTTGGTGTGCTAGATCCATCAGCAAAGGAAATGGTCTCTCTGAAACTCAGGTTCTTGGTCCAGTGCTTTGACAGTAAATATGGAAGTAAGGAGAAAAATCTTCCCTGGCTCAAATACACGACATGTGATTGATACAGAACAGAAATGTATGTCCAAGTAGACGCAACAGAAACCAAAGCTGTAGCCAGCATTCATGGTAACTGAGACATGATGTAATCTCAGACGAGGTCATCAGGGCAAAAATGCTTTTTCTATTTATTTTTAAGATCTTTCTATAGCTGCTGGTGGTAGAAGGAAACTACTTCTTAAAATGCTAAGCAGTTGAATGAGGTTTCTGATAAGCTGTTTGAGCTGTTTTTCTCTCCTTTAAAACCTCTATTCTGGGAAATATTTTATACCTTCCAAAAATATTTCTGAAGGAGCCAAAATGATTTGATTTCCTAAATTTTTATCTTTAACTGCTATACAGAACACAGAGAATCTGTCTTCTAATACACCTTATGCAATCCCATTGGGTATGGTCATGCATACTACTGTACTGAAAACTTTGCTAATAACCTTTGTATCATCAAGCAATGTCTTGAAAAGCTGTAGTTGAGGAAGAACAGTAAATGTGTTTCTCAGAGCTTGCCTCTTGAAGCTTTGATATGTGTAGTCTCTTTTGTCCTCAGTGGTATAAGAGGAACACAACAAAGAAAATATATGCTTTCTTCCAATCTGTCTTCTTGAGAAACAAATGGGTCTGTCATGAACTGCCCCTGGGGATGGGAAGCTGGGAGAAGTAAGAGTGGAGGAATGCCTTGAGTGAGAAAATATGACATTATAAGGAATCAAGAAGTGTGCTTGCCAGAGTTCGGGGGAGAAAATGTAGCGTTTGAATACAGCTTTCCCCATTTCCTTAGCAGGATCTGAAATCACCCTAAAAATGGGGTTGCACCTGAGCATTGCATCTTCAGGTGGAAGAGTCCGTGGACTGGTCTCTGGTAGAAACAGGGCTATGGAGGGCTTTTCCTTTGAGAGTGCAGTAACAGCAGATGCATGGCACACAGCTTGAGGAGGGTCTTGTTTGGGAACCTCTGAGGTGAGAAAGAAACGTGCTTGGCTAGACCATTAAGGCTCTCTTCTGTGGCAGTCTGAGTTAGGAAGGAGAAAACTCAAAGTGAGTGACAGCCAGAGAGGAGAAAGGGGTTAAGAGGTGAGAGGAAATCAGAGTCTTTGGGGAGCAATTGGTTTCATCACATTCATTTTGTTTGTGTTTTTCCATCAGTGGGGGATGACCATAAGTCCACCTGCAGCTTTGGTCAACTCTGCATGATTTTTCAGCCTGCATACCACAGAGGTGAGTGTTTCTGATTTTTCAGCAACAGAACAGAGGGAAATCCCATGTAGGCCACACAGTATCTGAGAATGTACACAGCGGGAAATGGGACAACGCTTTTTGGGCCCTGTTCACTTATAAATGTCTTATATGTGCATTGGCAGAGAGTACTTTCCTTCTCCCTTGGGGGAGAGCTGAGAGACTGAGGGCCATAAAGGTGGACACCAAAGGCTTTCTTAAAAATTAAATTTTTACCCCTTTACAGTTTACTTTATGATACATGCAAAGCTCTCATATATTTGAAGAGATTCTACATTAATCCCTAAATCTAAAACAGACATTAAACTATTCAAGAAAGAGTGATATTTAAATACTAAATTGTCCTTTTAGGTTATCTGTCCTCACATTGAAAACATGGTCCTCTCCTCTCCTCTATATTTTTCGTTGTTATCATCACTTTTTAGGTCTCCATTTCCTTATTTACCTAATCACTAAAATACAACTATGGAAGTCAAGTCTTGTTATCTGTAATATAGGGGACAACTTGCTTCATCTAATATTTTTTGTATGACCCTAATTATTTCTACCATGTAGGCAATATTTTTAAGATATAGGAAAAGTGTTTTAATTGTCAAAGTATAGAATTTTAGGTGATGCACATTTTGAGTGGGAAGTTAAATTCTTTGAGATTCTTTATACCTGACTGTGGCAGAAGAGAATGAAAACTGAAGTGGAATGATAGTAAAAATGATCCACTGTCTGCATTTTGTCCCAGTATTGCCCATGGTTGAAACTCTCCATTTCCCCATGTTTGCATCCTGATTCCCCACAGATTTCTCTTTTACTAGTCCTGGCCTATTCCATTAGTATTTTTTCTTTTTTGTTTAATGATTTCTCAGGAGCACACCTCAAAGAGGATACCACTGACAGTTTATACCAGGAATGCAAATGCTTCTTAAATACTTTGAAAGAAGGTAGAATAGCAAAAGCTCTCTGAACTGGGAATCTCAAATGTGTATGATACACAGTGCCTTTGATGTAGCTTACAGGACAGGATCATTTATTAAAAATTACACACTACCCAAAGGAGCTGACCAGGCTCCACAGCCAATTTTAAAGGAAGTAGGATAGGGTTATCAATATGCAGCTATTATCATTCTCTGTGTAGTTTTTCATTCGGTTTCCCCCATTTTCTGCATGAGAATGAACTTTAGTGAGGTGTAGTTACAGAATTAATGTTGCTCCCGTTGTACATTATTTGTCCTGGAGAGACTTTAATTTTGGAAAGTATGTTGTTAAGCAAAGTGTAAAGTAAATCTTCACGTGGAAAACAAACACAGGTGGGATCAGGGAAGTGACCTTTAACTAACCATTGACATTTAGTCTACTTTCACAAAATAACAAAAATAAGCTAATATTCTAAACCATTTATATTCCTGAGGCAAGCTATTTGCTCACTGCGAATGGAAGAGCATAAATGATAATGTTAATTTGCCCCCCAGACAAAACAATTACCTGTAACTCTGTTAAAAAGTTAAAATAACGTTGTTCTAATACATGCCCAATACTCTTAAAATCATATATGTATATAAAAATACTTTTACTTCAGAGTATCTCCCTGACTAAAGTCTGATCCCAAGCACAGCGAACATCAAGTGGAGTTACAGTCTTCACAGAGGTGTAAATCTTCTGAGAGCACCCGTCCAGGTCTGAGAACACTTGGAGGTAGAGAAGGTAGATGAATGAAGGAACTGTTCTTAACGTGAAAACTGGCTCACTTGAACATGCCATTTCATAGTCCTGTTGAGGAGTTATCAAAGGAAACACTGGGGAGAAATGCTCCATCAAATCACAAAGGTAGGTAGTATGCAAGGAGAGAACAAAGGCAGGTGAGAGCCAAGTTGAGAACACTGAATTCGAGTACAAAATATTTGTACAAACATCCTGAATTACTCAAACATGTCTGCATTCAGTCCTTGAAAATAAGTTTGTCTGAATGATAAGCGCCATCCAGTGAGACCAATTTATGTAAAATTTATGGTTATTTTTGAAAGGATACTTGGATACTTTCATCAGGTATAAATGCATCATTTCTGCCTAATTCCCTCCCCACAATTAGGATATCATGATTGAATTATTGTAACTTTTAGTACAGACAAATATTTATATTGTCAAGACTTCTAAGACTTTTCTGTTCATCAGTAGGTAGCATTTGCTGGTTAGGTCTACAGTAGGTTTCATTGTGCTATTTAACTGCCCGTTCCATGGTGGTCTAAGCTTTTTTGTGACAAATGGCTGCATGCAATTTGGGTGCTATATCATTAAGACAAGGAGAGGCATTTATGTTTTCCTCTATGTAATGTAACTGCTAATGTGTATTCACTTTGGGGGAATGATTTGCTTATTATGACAAATAGTGCATTTTCAAGTATTTAAAGATATTTATTTGGAAAGAGTTCCTCCTCTATGTGTATATTGAAGGTATTGCTGTGACACAGCATGAGAACTTATGGTATAGTTATCTGAAAAAACTTACCCACTCCCTATAACATGTTTAGATTGCTTTTTTGGACTCCATAAAATTTTAGCAAGCACTAAACATAGAACTTCATTCATCATCATGCAAGCAAAGGCTGCCAAAGGAAGCCTACTCTTCCTGAGCTAAAAGTGGCATCACTCCAGTATTGGCAGAAATCAAATGAATCATTTCCTGCTTTTAGTTTTAGAGAAATAATCAAAAAAGATTGTCTAGAATCTGATCCAAAAGTAATTTTTCATAGCAAGGAATAAGACTGCAGCTACAAAGACTTTAAGTGGAGAATGTTATCCTGTTAATTACTTGACTGGAAAGGCCCTTAGGAACCTATAGTCAGATCAAAATATCACAATCCAATTTAAAAGAAAATGTTAAACAATCATATTGACTTATAAGTAGAGTAATCTGAATTCCATTGAGAAACAGAGAAGTTAGCAGATTTAATTTGCTCTTGATACACTGAATGAACTTGGTCCAACCGGCTCCTGGTGGATCTGCCTGCTTTCTGTGAGAGATAGAAGGCAGTGCAGGCAGAGCAGGGGCAGCAGTTGCCACTGTAGAGAGTTGGGAGTAGTGATTGCCATGAGGAATCACTATTTGTGAACTCTCTTTTGTCCTTTCAGTTCTTCCTCCTCTAGTATCCATCATAAAAGGTGTGTCTAGACTGCTGACAGGGTGATGCCTGGCTACATTTGGGTATGTATGGTAAGGGGACACCTAACTAAAGCGTTTGGAGGAGAAAATAATGGGGTAAAGGAACACTGGAACCACAAATAGACTCTGGAAAATAAACAGAAAAATTTGGCCAGACCAGGGCATGAAATCAGGTGTCAAAGGAAGAGACTAATGAAGAGAAGAGCTGAGAAGGATTTGGTTAAGGGAACTACTAGAACTGTGTTGGGAAAAGGGGCAAGGTCAGTCACATAAAGGATGAGATGAGGAAGGGAGAGGCCAGGATTCACTGCCTGTAAGAATCCCTGTGAGCCTCACGTCTCACAGAGGCTCAGAGTCATGGATAAGGTATGCCTCTTCCTCATTTGTCTCACCTGCCTGACCTAAGTGATGACAACCTCTAGGAGCCTGGGGGAAGGTATATAGGAGGAGTGCAGACAAATGAGAGATCTTGACTGATTTGAGGCTGAAGAGCAACTAGCTCAGTAAATAACTCCTGGAGCAAAAATAAAGAAAGACCAAGGGAGTTATGGAGTCCTGACCATAGCTTAATGCCTGATTAACTGTCAGCTTCAGTGTTTATATGACAAAAAGATGGTTAAATCAAATTTAAAGTAATAAGTAAATTTGCACTATCTATGCTATTGAAATGTAGGAATGACGTTTGGTTTTCTTCCAGGTTGTAGTAGCATGACATTGCAATCAGCATTGAATGAATACAAGATCCAACCACTACCAGATCTACTTCTCGAGCTCTGTGAGTGTTTCTTACAGGCTGTCAGCTGGACCCTGGCTGTCCCACGGGAATTGCTACAGACGTCAGATGGTCACTGTGCATGGCAGCTTCTCACTTCTGCAAAATTTTGTATTTTTCCAACAGCAGCATACAATGGGTTCCAGTTCTGCTACCAGTGTGGATCTCCTCTAGTAGTTCTGCTCTAGTGGAGCCCTGTGCCCACAGTAAACAGCAGTAGAGCTAGTTTGAATCACGTCATTTATGGGGATGTACTCCTACAGTCCATGTTCTACCTAACAACAGTGACAGTGAAAGCACCATACAGCTGGCATTCTCACTTACCCAGCTCTGAAAATAAGATTGGTCATGTCTGGGTAGTCTCCCACTCCCTTATGGGAATGTCATGGGATTGGAAATGTGAGTCTTCTCAGACATATAAAGGGAGTGAATCCAGTCATCTGACTCTCAAGATTGGTTCTGAATCATGAAAATATTTCTCTGTACTGAGTGGTTCAGAAGAAGACCAGTAATTTATATATGTAATATAAAAATTATATATTTCAGATTTGTGGCTAAATCTAGTCAAAGATTTCTGTTTAAGATTTTTATTGTACAACAGAAATTTATAAACTTGTCTTTCCTGGGTTTATGACCAAAACCCCCAGCATTCTTGCACAAATTGCAAGATTAAAAGTCTGAAGGGAACATTTCTCTGAGATTTTGTTTGGATCTGAGTGAGGCATTTTTCACTCAATCTAGAATCCAAATCACAAGGGTATTCTTGGCATAAGGCTTGAAGTTGAAACCACTCAGAAATACGCATGAATATTGACTTGATATGTGGTTTTGGATCATTTCAAAGAGTAAAAGGTGTGATTTGCTGTCATTTTTGGGATACAGACTATTTACTCTTTTCATGTCACCAGGAACAGAAGCATAGTGTGATGTCTTTATAGCTCATATCAATAGACATTTTAAAATGAATGCCAAGTCATGGGTGCCAAAATGTTCAGACTATAACTGCACAACTAGTAACTGTTGCCAAACTGGGTGATTTTTATGACAAGTCATGCAACATCTAGTTTTCTTAGTGCCTGAGCTGCTAAAATCAAGTATTACATAACAATGTAATTCCATTCAAAATAATAAAACAATGCATTGGTTCAGTGTCTGCTTTTGTGGTTGCCAACAGAAGCTTAAAAATGTGACCATACTGTAGACTAAGAAAAACAAAACAAAAGACACTTTCTTCTTAAATTTGAAGTGCCAGCTAGTCTCATAACTTTTGGTGTCTGACTCATGATTTTTGAATGCTTGGGATTGGCAGTATTGTACTAATATGTTTTGTATCAAAATTCAACTTCAGAAAAACATAACTTTTTCCGTCTAGAAATTTGTAGGTCAAGAGGCTACAAGGCATGGAAGGAGGGGGAAAAATGAGGGTTCCCTCTCCAAACAAGACTTTTTGATACTGTTTTTTCCTAAGGAATGAAACCCTGAAGGAGGACCCATATTTCTAATCTTTTCTGGCGGGGCAGAGCTTGCCTGACAGGGTGACTGTGGCTATGCACAGGGATTGCTGTGTTGCCTCCACATTATGACGCCTCAGGCAACTCCACTGGGAAATCCAGTTCAGAATGCCCTGAAACTACCTTCCCTCTGTGCCCAGCCCAGGGCTGTGGGTGAATACCACATTTCTGCTCACAGTAATGAAACCCAGTGTCTTCCAAAATAAATATTGTTTCTTGGTCGCTAATATAAATAAATGTATTGCACATTACATTTTTGGAGAAGAATGTGCAAGACCAACATTTTTGAAGTCTAAAGGAGAGGTCCTCCCTCTGTTTCCCTCCAGTCCTCTTACAGGGAAACTTCCACTTGAGTCAGTGGGAATTTACAAGACTAAAAACTACAGAGGCATCCCAAAGTACTTCAGTTTTCTTTTTTTTTTTTTTGTCTGAAAATAAGTATGATATTTGGATAAAAATTTTATTTGAGAAGGTGGAATAACTCTGGTATTTCTTTTTTTTTTCCTAGTGTTATTTCTTGTTAAATAGTTGTAAGTTCTGTAGTTTGTAGCTCTCCAAAGGGAAAAATGAATCATTTGTTCACTAATGGAAAATTAAAGAAGACAAATGGCGGAGTTAAGAGTATGATTTATTACAGTTCACATCCTACCGTATGTCCACAAGTTCTTTTAATGCTTTTTGTAGGAAACAAAACCTAGATTCACTTTCCTGGTAAATTTAGAACTAATTATTTTTCAAGAAGTTCTAACATTTCCTCTCACTTCATTTAGACTTACCTTAGTCTAAATTCATCATTGTTGTGATAGATGATAGTGCTGGGAAGAAAGAGACAAGGAGAGAACAAATATTTCCGTATATTAATCATCAGTCTCTAAAAGCCAAAGAATTGTTTTTGGGTAAGGAATAGGACTAGACTGTCTTCTCATTCTTAAGGCTAAATCTGTGGTTTGTAAAGAATTAGTGATAGATCAGCCTTAACACTTAGCTCTTTGGATTGTGTTAAATTATTCCCTTGAAGACATAAAATGCAGTCATGCTCTGTAAATACTTCATGCCTCTTTCAAGTGTATAATACAGTAAGAAATTAAATAATAGTAAGCTTTCTCATCATGGCTGTATAACATCATGTTGCAGGTACCTTCTTTTACTTGGTGAAAACCAATGTGGTTCCATTGTCGATGATTTTGTTTTCTTTTTAATGAAGTTATTTATTTTCTATTTTTCCACAAGGTGTTGATTTGGGATGTGGTATTTCAAAGCCAAAACATCTATTTCTCAGCTAATGTCCCACTCTTACTTTCAGAGCTTGTGTGTGTGAGGAGAGAAGCAGTTTTAAAAATGGTTTAGGCCAAACTCTCTCTCTTAAAAAGGAGATTGCCCCACTGGGAAAAAACCTCCAGTCAATGCTATTCTCTAAGCAATTCCCAAGTGGTGTCTGGAAGATTCTGAGGCCAGGCCAGCAGTTTGAACTTCCTACTCTCAAACGGTATCACCTAGAAATACCCAAAATATGTCCATTTTTTTGTAGATACCTTTGCAGAGACACACGTGATCAGGATTGTTATGGCTTAGATGGGTAGAGTAGATTCAACTTGTAGATTTCCACTGTTCAGACAAAACTCTTTATTTCAAGAGTTTAATAGACGTGGAAAACAATGTTGCTGCCAATTCCCACCTTGCCTATATTTCTTTTAATAACAGTATGTTTAAGGTATAGCCCAAAAAGTGGCAGCTGGATGGTGATTTGATCCCAGCTCCTAGAAGAACCTATTTATCATCCATGACAAAAGGATCTTGGTCATGTAACTTGAAGCAGTCCAAACAATATTCTGGTGAAGCAAAGTCCAATATATAGCTGTTTGAGTGACTAAATTTCATGCGCAAAGTAAGAAGTGTTAATTCTCGTTTTAGTCTGTATTTTAAGGACAGAGATTATTTACAACTAGTTAGTATGGTTTTTGGTTTGGTGTTTGCTCATGTCCAGATACGTTCCTTCAGGCATTTCCATCATAAGATATTGCTCTGTTTTTCTACACAATTGCTTCCCTAAAGAATTTTTAGAATATTAAAACAAGATGCTGTTTATTGACCACATTGCTAGTTTGAACTGCAACTTTGGCTGCATTCAGAAATTTGACTTTAAATCAGGAATGATATACACTTACTATGGTTGTTTCAAAATGATACATGCTCCATGAGCCTATAATGGACAACCAGGAAATTAAGGGCTTGTGATGTGTAATTGGTAGGCTAAATCTCTTCTGGTTTTCTACTTCATGTTTGTCAGGTCTCATTATAAATTCAACATCCGTATGAGGATGACCCCCAACAGTGTAAAATTACACCATGGACAAATCTTGTCTTCCAAGAAAGTGTTTCATTTTCTAAGTGCATGTTTTAAAACCTGTGCTTTTGTTAGTAAATTAATAAATAACTTCCTGGTGTCAGAGGCCAGCCAAAAGGAAAAGCAAAAACAATGTAAGCACATTGTGTGAGTTGGAAGCTATGCCACACAGAGAGAAACTAAAGAAAAATGTGATTCTAAAAAAATAGAAAAACTGGGCTAATCTAGGTGAGCAACACACAGCTTGAACTCTGTAAATTTATGTACTATTTCTTCGTAATGTAAAAATGACAAAAAGCACAAGACAAAGCACAATAGAGACAAAATCCACGGTTCCTGCTTAGTAATTCATGTAAAGAGGAACAACCATGGACTTTGGGAGCCATTTTAAGGTTTAGTTAGAGTATAGGTACAACGAAGTCTTGAGTCAAAGAAAAAGCTATTTCAGTTATAAACCTGAAAATGTTGGGTGAAATTTGTCGAAGAAAGATCAAAGACCAAGTAGCTGGTGGATGCAGTGGTCAGACAGGAATTTGAGTAACACATAGTAGAGCATTGCTAACCTGAAAGCATTCACAAATGATCAATCAATTCTGGAATGCCATGAGTTTGGGGAATTTTTTTGATAATAAATATAGGACCTGTTTTGTCTTTTAAAGACTTGAAATCAGGGCACTTTTTAACCTCTTTTATTTTTTTAGTCATGTTGTGAATCATACTGTTATGTTAGGAAAGAATGAAAGCTAAGAATCTTACTGCTCAGGAAATAAAAGAAGTTTGAGAAAACATTTGTTGGGTGACTTGCAATAAAGGTCATCAAATTTGGCAATGCAGAAATAGAATACTCTGGAAAGCACTGTATTTGAGGAAAACTACTGGCAGTAAGTATGTGAGAAATTGAAAATAAGGCTATATAATTTTTATAAAAATAGCAGTTATCATGCATAGGCCTGAACCTGAAAGCTGTAATAAGCTTAGGATTCTGATACTTGACTCACTCACACAGTATTCCTGCTTTATGAAAAATATACTTATAAATTATCAAGAAACCATCTGAATTTTTATTTTATCTATGCTTTTGTCTTGTATGATTTGTCCTATGCTCTATTTTGTTTTTCTGTTTAGAAACAGAAATAGTAGCAAGCAGGATGTTTTTAGTAGAACATTTGTAGAGGTGAGGAAAAAATCCTTTTTTATCAAGGATTGTAGAGTATCAAAAAGGTATAAGAAGCAAAACTTAAAGCATACAATCAGGGATGGACTATCATTATTGTGTTAACTCTAATTTAGTAAGATCAAAATGTTTTAATTAGTCTGGGCTACTATGTTTGCTGAAATTATTAGTAATCTAGACAGACAATGAACTAGTACTATTTCATTTGCTTTGTGGTGGAGTCCAAAAGTGCTTCAAACTCTAATCAGTAGTAGTTGATATTGGAAAGCTCTTATTTTTAGTTAGAATAAAAAAAAAAAAAATGTTGTGTTTCTATTGCAGTTGAGATTTGGATTTTTTTTACATTAAACCTTTTTAGCAGTCTAAGAGAAGAAATATAAGCTTCAAAGACTTTTTTGTACTTCATTTCTGACTACTATAAATGTTTGTTAAACTATTATTTTATTAATCTGTTTTTTTGTAAGGAAAAACCCCCACCACTTTTATTCAGCGGGAGAATTAAATGCCAGATTTCCTACTGAAGGACATATTTTATGGAGAAGCTATAAACCCTAACATTAAGTTTGCAATGGAAAATGTGACAACCTTAACTATGGCAATGCAAAAAATTTATTCGTAAAAACACATGAACTATATATATATATATGAAATGTATTTGCAACATATTATATATTTATTACTACTTTAACACTTAAAAATCGAAAAAACCAGCACACACTCCAACTATCTACTAAACATTTTTTAGTATAGCCAGAACATATTGAAAATAGTAGGACTGAAGAGTATATGGTAAGTGTTTAAACAGCATCAAATGCAATAAAACATTTCATTTGAAATGTTATGCAGGTGATAAAACTGTCATACAGAATTACTATTTGGCGTGCTTTGAAAAAATATGATTAGGAGAAAAAATATAATTAGGGAAAACAATTACTAAAGAAAAAACCTGTGAAAATGAAGCATATTTGTATTTGTTCAAGTATTCAGAATTTTGCAGCAGATCAGAACCTTCATTAACAGCTGAATTCTACTGCTGTAGCACACTGCGGTGGGACTGGGAACTTCCATGCTCATAGGTATCGAGATGTCTGAACAGTTTGGTAGCTCAGGACATGTGCTCCTGCCCCCTTACCAGCCAAGACAATGAATCTAGGAAAAGAGGTAATACGGGAAGTTTCTTCTCTCCTTTCCCTCTTTTCCTTCTCTTGAGGAGAGAGAAGATGTGAACTGTAAGTTATATGAACCTTCCACAAGAGAAAGTGGCAGAGAGGAAGAGAGTTTGAAAAGGAGAGGAAAAGGGGAAAATGTAGGATACCTTTAAGATTTAGCCACAAAAAAAAAAAAAAAAACCAAAAAAAAAAAACAAAAAAAAACAAAAAACAGTGATGTGGAAAGAGACATAACTCATGGGAGGTGATTCTTTGGATGAGTAATATGGTCTGTCCACTTGTTAGACAAATGTTGGAAAATAAGAGTGTTCTACATGTAGTCTTGTAGTTATTTTTTTAAGTTTGGGAATGGACAAGTAGGCTTGAGGGGATTTTGACTATAGATTCTTAATACCATTTTATGACTTTTATATAAATGATATTTGAGGACAGCAAGGATAATTTTAGAATCTAAAATGAAGCCATTACCATAATTATTAATTCAATATCCCTACTCTTGCCAATGCTCTCTGTTGACATACACTGTTTTTCTTATTTAGTTGCCTATGATAAATCATCCTTTCCATTTCAGAAGGAGCAAGAGAATCCCTTGCTCTTGTTTCCTGTCATACTAGCATCGTCCTGAATACTCCCTCCTGTTCTCTTTCAGAATACTTATTTAGTTACCTTGTCTGCCTTTGCTGGCAGCAAAGACTTACTGTGCAAGAAGAAAGGTCATTTATGTCTGGTAAATAATAACCCTACTTATTATTTTGAGAGGAGTCATGAGCTGCTGCTACTTTCTCTACGCTTGTCCTTAAGGCACAAATGTTTTCACTGCTCTGCCATTTCTTCTCTCTCCCCAAGGTCGGTTTCATTTTCAGTGGATACACTTAGACAAGTCTTGGACTTGATTCAGTTAAAATTGCTGTATGTTTGGCCTCTGTATCATGGAAGCACAAACAAAGCAGCTAAACACTGTGGAAAGTTGTTGTTCTCTGTTTTCTCTGGCCATGTATAAAGTTCTTCAGTGCAGAAGCTTAAACATTTTGCTTTGAATTTAGTCCCCTGGAATTATATGCTTTGTGGTCTTATGCTAAGTTGTAGACAGAATATAAATGGGCCATTGCTTCTCAACACTCTTCCTAGTAGCTGTTTTTTCAATATTTATTTATTTATTTGCTAACATGGTGAATTAAGATTAAGGCTCTTTGTCTAGACCCAGGAATAACTCAGCTTCTCTTGTCTGTATGGGGAAGAGATCCAAACAAGTCTGATAGGTGGTGAAAAAAGTTAATTAACTTCTGTCTTTCCTTATTCACAGATACTCTACAAAATTAGAATCAGTTTCAAGAATAACAATTTTACAAAAACAGAGAATGTCTGCTCTGCCTTAAATTGCATCAGTAGCTGGATTTCCCATTGCCTTTTGGCTAGTAACTGAGAAGAGCAAACCAAAGTGGTCTGGGAGGCGTCATTCTGTGTCTTGGTGGTGTGCTAAAACTTTAGCTTGCTAGTTCTCTCAGTAATTTGTGATTTGTAAAGAAGAGGATATCCAAGGACACATGCTAAGATTAATCAAATGTTGTCCTCCATATTTTAAAATTACTTAGCCTAGTGGAACAAGGGTCTGTTTTGAGGTTAAAACACTATGGAATCATACTGCACAGTGTCTGCAAGGTGTTGGAGAACCAGACCCTGTTAGGGACAGTCTGGAGCAGAGTTGGGGTTGCAGGAATTTCATAATCAAGTTCAGGTGTCTGTTAGTCATTCTTACCCTTTTGCTGGTGAAAGACAGGTCAGTGAAGTCTACAGAAGGAACACAAGGTTCAATTCATAGTTTTTCTTCTTCAAAAACTGATGACTTTTTATGATATATTTAATTTGTGACAAAAATCAGCAAACTCATTAAGTATTTCTTCTTGCCTTTTTTAAAATGGCTGATGAGTTAAATTATTTCATAACCAACATCCCAGTGAGGTAGTGAAATCAACTTGTGCAATATCTGCTGGTTTTGGTTGGGGTAGAATTGATTTCCTTTGCAGTGGCTGGCACGGGGCTGTGTTTTGGATTTGTGCTGAATACAGTGATAATAGGGATGTAATTGCTGAGCAGGGTTTACACCGAGTTAAGGCCTTTTCTACTTTTTGTGCTGCCACACTGGCAAAGAGTTTGGGGGTGCCTGGGAATTTGGGAGGAGGCACACCTGGGATAGGTGACCCAAACTGACCACAGGGATATTCCAGACCACGTGAAATATAAAGTGGGGGGAAGAAAGAAGAAGAGGGGGACACCTGGAGTGATGGCATTTTTCTCAGGTCACTGTTATGTATGATGTGGCCCTGCTCTCCTGGAGATGGCTGAGCACCTGCCTGCTCATGGGAAGAAGTGACATAATCCTTGTTTTGCTTTGCTTGTGTGCGTGGCTTTTGCTTTCCCTATTGAACTGTATTTATCTCAACTCATGCCTTTTCCTGCTTTTACCCTTCTGTTTCTCTCCCTGATCCTGCTGCTGGGAGTGAGCGAGTGTGGGGCTTGGCTGCTGACTGGGGTTAAACTATGACACAGCAATACAATTTATATTAACCTAATTTGCATTTGGAGTATATTTTGAATTTAGCTACCAAAAATACAGGTGCTTATGTATCATAGGTCTTAAAACACTACAGGGAGCGTAACCATAGATAGATGGCTAGCAAAGACTGGTAAAACATTCTAAAGTACATTTAAATTGATATTTTTGACAGGAAAATTGAATGAATTACTATTTATTACTTACAAGAAGTTTTTAATCTTTTTGTACACTTAATATTCTGCTAGAGGAGTAGAGGAGGAGTTGTGGTGTTTTAACCACACTTAAAGCTATTCAAAAAGATACCATCACATTAATTTGGCTCTCTAAAGATCTTGGCTTCATTTTTTTTTTCACGATATTACAGATTCTTTTCATGGTGACAGCAGTTTTTTAGAGGCTGACCTATAGCTTTCTGTTGAAAAGAAAATATCAACAAAATGTTAACCATACAGTAACCACTCTGGTACAACTTAGAGAATGGAGGAAGTGTGATGGTTGTTGCATTTTCTTGATATTCTAAAGAAATGTCTGAAATTTATAGGAAAACAGTACAAACGATTACACTGTCTCTACTATTCTCATTAACAATGGGACTATTAATGAATGCAAATAGGAACAAAAATTGATGTAAGAAACCCAATAAATAAATGTGAACCAAAGTACAATGCAATTAATCAGCACTTGTTAATTTAATTTTTTCTCTTTATGACACATGCTTGCATAACATGCTGAACATGTAGTGTGTGTAAGACCTGAGTTTATTTTCACAGCTCTGAGTGAGACACCATTAATTGTTACTAGGTAGAGAGAAGGAAAGTATAATTAGAAAAGTAGGTACAAATCTCTATTTAGACATGTTCAAGGTAACTCAGCATCCTTGATTCCCAGCTAGGGATGTAACATTACCTGTTGTTTACTAGAGTTGCTTAACAGAGAAAATGTATGAATTAATGTCTATCCTCTTATCAAATCTTGCACAATCGGAGAGTCAGACTGCCCAAACTAAAATGAGCCAAATGTGTTCAAAGTAATCTACCACTTAGAAAAATAGCAGCTCCATCAAAGTGTTGCTATTCAACCTAAAAGAACATTATGACTGCAGGGGTAGAGAAAAAAGGCCTTGTATGAAAATGATCTGTACACTGTTTAAACAAAGTTGGATTAGTATAGCTAAAATTATTCAAGGTATAACTTTGGTAGGAAAAGAGCTCAGTTCCATGTTTTAGTCATGTTGGGTGGGAAAAAAATAAATGTTTGTCATCTATGCACTTAAAGTTGAGCAGAATGACAAAGTTCTGGACAGCCCTGTTGCAGATTGTCTTGACATCAGTTTCCTTTATCAGCATTATTTTGAAGATCTTATATCAGTGTTACATACAGACATATATATTAATGGACACTGGAGACAGGTCCAACCTACTAGAAATTTAGGCACAACAGGATTATAAATGTTACTTGATACCTTATAAAGCCCAAGATACCTGACCAGTGCATAGGTTCTGTTACTTGATGTAGTCAGGTGATAACATATGTACACTCATTCAGCCTATTTCAGCAAGTGTCAAACGTTCATGCTAAGTACTACATAAATTATCACCTAATTAAGCACTGTTATGGTTTGGATTGGGAGGGAAGTGTAAACTTGATTCTCCTTAGAGAGCTATATGCAGCAATATGATGTAGAATTCATTTTACGAATGAAGGTCATAGCTCAATTTTTTTCCAGATTTTTTTGGAAGGAGGAACTGGAAGGGAACCTTGACTTCCTTAAATCCTTTTCTGCTCATGAAAATTCTAAGAGGTTAATTTGGTTTTATGTGTACTTCCCTATTATATTGTAGAGATGTCAGGAGCACTGTTCTGTTTTTGGCGCCGTTTATACGCTGTTGGCTTTCTAAACTTCTCATTGCTACTCTTACACCAATAGTTACACCAATTGTTACTGAATCAGAATTTATGCATGTCAAAAAAAAATTTACCTGGAGGTGTGAATTTAGAATTAAAAGATAAGGCTGTTATGAAATGCTCTGATCTGAAGATATTAAACATGTACAAATGTGTCTACTGTCATATTCAGGAAAATATATCTAAATTTATTATTTGTGTGAAGATAAATGTACTACTGCTGGTACAGCCATTATATTATCCTGGCTGGCTATGAAATTTAAAATACAGATTCTGATATCAACCCTTCCTGATGCTTTAGATTACAATGTCCTTTAGGACAGAGCACTGTGTATCTATGTTTAACTCACTGAGCAAAATAAGGATGCAGGGGTGAGTGACATTAAAATATTATATTATAAATGAAGTAAAATAATGATTACTGTCCCTGGAAGAGGGGAAAACAGTGAAAGATTTGGAAGTAAAGGGAAAAATCAGAAGTCAGATTTACTAAGAAGCAGTTAGGGATCAAACTATTTATTTTCAGAAAATAAAGAGATTCTTCTAAAGCACTCTGCGATACTGACACCGAAAACATCAAGGAGGTCAACATTAGCAGTGTGACAGTTATAACATTGATTCAGAAAATTGTATGCTATTTTATTTTTTTCCTCCAACTAGACAACTAGCAACTGAAGGCAGCTGAGCACCTAGGGACATCTGTGTTGAAACAACACATGAGAGTGGAAAGAAACACAGAGTTGATTGGGAGGAAAAAATAGTCAAATGCAAAGAGGCAAAGTAGCCAAACAGGCAGTTTCTTATCCCAAAATGCTTCTGACATTTCTCCTTCTCTGTGCTTCAGGAAGGTAGAGAGGGGGGAAATGACAGCAGTGAAATATTTTTCTGTGTCAAGCAGTTTTCCACTTCACAAATACCACCACTACCACAGCTGGCATGACAGGTAGTCTGCAAAGATGTCCAGGGCTGCACCACTGCAGAGACCAAATTACTTCCTCCTCTCCTCCCCAGGTGAAGTCTGAAGCATGTTGGCATTCCTGTGTTGGAAAATTTGCATTGGCATTGCCATTACCAAGAAGCAATTTCCTTGCTATGGTGTGTCTGACCTAGTTATGCATTCAGTCTCCCAGCTGAATGAGAGAAGAGCTGTTTGCAAAGTTCTTCAAGATCTTCAGGGGTACTGAACCACCTCAGCACTGGTATAAGTAATAATATTTTCACTGCCTTCTATGAAGTCCTGTTGTTTATGTCTGCATGTTCTGAATGATGTGCTTTTACGTATGTTTTTTTTTTCTAAAAATTTATTGAGGGCAAAATTCAGAAATATATATCTATGCATACAAGGCAATGTGACTAACTGGCAGTTCCAGATCTGGAGATGCTGCTCAAAAAGCCAGACCAAATGGTTCTTGGACTGTTTTATGTCAGCCTTTGTTTTCAATACATGAGTGTCAGAGAAAAGCATAATATTCAATTTTTATTTTATCTCTGAACTCTGTATTTTGTTCTCTATTGTAGTGCTCAAAAATATTTTGCTCTATTTGTACCTCAATGCTGCAAAAATGTGTATTCTGATATTTTGCTACATTTAGTACCACATAAATCAATAGTGGAGGTGGCACCTATTATAAAAGAGAATAATGTCACATTAGGAGGAAGATCCCAGTGTTTCTTTAATGTTGTCATGCCAGCAGTATTCCCTACAATAATCACAGCCACTATCAGACAGAGGACTGCTTCTTACAACATCCAGGTAACCCTGACAGAGTGCTCAGTCATTCAACAACTTTGTCCTGTTTTATAGTATAACTACACTACTCTGTTGTTGGTTCAATGGATGTTTAAAACCTGCAGATAGAAAAAAAAGCTGCTTTAAATTTTTATTAGGTGGGTGATGAACTCTGTCCCACAAATCAGCAAAATCACTGGTGATTCTGCAGCATCTGTTTCTCCCCTTCTATACCACAGGGAACTTAAGATAAAATTCAGACAATGAAATTTAGGCTTCATCTACTTCAGTGAATGAACAGCCAGGTCTATAGAGCATGATCTACTCCTTGCTCTGCCATTTATAATCACTGTGTCTGTGAGCCAGACTTACTGCTTGTTGTCTTACTTTTCTCAACAAGAAATTATTCTGATGGTTGAATTTGCACAGATTTTAAATTCCTTTAGGTCAAGGAATGAAAGAAAAAAAAAAAAAAGGGAAGAACAAGAGTGTTCTCAGGGTTTCTATTTTTTGTATGAACAAGCCAGGCAATTGCATCAGTTGTTAGTATTGTTAAAAGGCAGACTAGATGGTGCAACAAATATGATGACGCAAAAGAAACTCCATGGTCTGCTCTTTGAGGTCTTAAGCAAAGAGGAACACATATACCACTGGCCTGAATTTGGTTTACTGATCTTTCATTTCCTAATCTGAATGCTTAGGATCAGTCAATGTGCTAGAAATCCTACTGGACTCACAGCCAGTGTGTCTGCAACACTTCTTTCAGCAAGCTCAAACCAAGCTTAAGGGCCTGGAAAACAGTACAGCAATTTGCTGGCCCAAAAGCAAAAATAAACCATGCACAGTATGTCACATCAGCTCTTAACTGTCTCCAGGAAGGGAAATGTTTGACAAGGAAATATATTTGCTTGTGGCCTCATTTGATTCATGTTTCAAGGAAAGAATTGAAGTCATACCCCCAGTGGAGCACTTACATCAATCAAGGCTAGGATACTGCAGCCTCCAAGATGTCATCCTCCAGCACCCTCCTCCCTGCTTCCCTGTGAAGGCATAGTGCCATTTAAGTGGAGGAGGTTTTAGAAAAGGGGTACAATGTGTTTTTTTCTATGCAGGGCAAATTGGATAGGATGAGTTAGGTGCAGAAATCTTTCCATATTGGGAGGTTTAATTGTGGTGGATTTCTTTGCACCTAACTTTCCACTCCCTGTCTCAACCTAGTAGGAAAGCATGCAGAATTATTAGTAGAGGCTTCCACAGTGTTTGTATACATTCGGAACAATTCAGTAGGGAAGATGTGAAATTACCGGCCATGCAAAAAATATATGCCAGAAGAGACCAGGTCTGGAGTGTAGAAGGTGATTTATAAAATACAGTTGATAGAACACAATACAGTTTCTAATTTCTGACTGGGTTCCTGATCAGTTTTCTCCATCACACTGCAGATCCTGTTCAGGAAATCCTCTTGACTGAACTGGATGTTAGCTTCCTTGAGACAGAATAGTAAAACTTATGCTTAAAAGTAAAGATAAAATTTTTAGAGATAAATGGAAGAAATTTATGATGTTCTAGTGTTCTTTTCTTTGTCTCACGATCAAGTTCCACTATTTTTAACTTTGTTCTTTTTGACATGAGGAGTATCAGAGCCCTGTAAGAAACTTACCACAGCACCTCTCCACACTGCTGTCATTGATGGGGAGGTAACTCCAGAACTTCATTAAAGATGTATTTGTGTTTTTGTGCCCTAAATATTTCTTAAGCTATTTTAAGTAGGCAAGCAGATATGCTAACTAAAAATAAATATTTAAAAATACTTGACCTCAAAACACCAATCCATGAGAAGTAGAGGGTAAAAGGACCTTTAAAAGGATCTATTCCTTGCATCCTACCCAGAGCAGAGCCTCAGATTTATAGACTTGTGGTTGAGGCAGATGAAGACTGAGCTGCCACCTAACATGGCATCACAGGAAGGCCCAGATACTTTTCAGGTTTCTAGTGCTCTTGCCATGGGTGTTGAAGCTCTCAGCATAGCATGGGGATTTCCAATGTGTTCTTAGTGAGATGGAACGGTTCACAGAGGCTGCTTTATGGGTCACAGCCCATGCATAGGAGAGGCTGTTGTGAACACTGCCTCTTACACAGTTGGGCTATGGCAGGAATTATATTTTTGTGCAATATTAGCAAAATTGCTAATAATGGCTAAAAAAGACTTCAATTTTACTTGCACAGAATCATATTCCTCTTTTGAAAAGCATGAATCCTGCTATCAGCTTGTGCTCTTGACTTTATTTACTCCCTTTCAGCTCTTCTCGTTTTGTTTTGTTGTGGGTTTGGTTTTCTTTTTTCTCATTTTTTGCCTCCACAGTAAGGAGAGAGCCAGCCCTCTGTGGCTCACCAGTTCTCCATGGAGCAACAGGAACCAGACCACAGCTTGGGCACCTCAGCAGGCTCTTCTGAAAGGAGCATCAGACAGAGTATTAAAGAAGGGTGTATTCTTGCCGTTGCCCAGCCCTATCAACACTAACCAGCAGGATGATCTGGATTTCTGCAGCCCTGTGCCAGATGGCCCCTGATTCAAGTCTTCATTGCAGGTCTGTGCTCTGTGGTTATGGCAAGACTTCATTCTGAAATAGCTGCTGAGTTTTTGGAATTCAGGCATGGCTCTCTCTGGATATTTCAAGCTGCAGGTTTCAGTTGAATCCATAAGCAGCAGCTGGGTTTAATCGATGAGGATAGATTTTCCCAGGTATTTAAAAGCTGGGCAGAATGATAGGGCAGCTTTCTCCATGCTGAATGAAATCCAGAGAGATCCATTGCTTCAGGACTTACACATTGCAATGCACATATAGTCAGAAGTCACTTTGAATGTTTATACCCCACATAAACCAAAATGTTTTGCCTAATGTCATGAAAAAGACTTAGTTTTTTCACAATAACAGTGAACATCATGGGTTTTAATTTAAAAATCGGTGTTGTAGAGAGCTCAGTGTCTTAAGGAAAGCTTATGGTCTTAAAATGAAAACCAAAATCCATTTTTAAAATTTGTGCTTTAGAGCTTTCCTGTTTTGAAGATAAACAGTGTTTCATTAAAAGACAAATACTTCCAAGAAAACAAATTATGTAAATACATGAGTCTGTTTTTTCTTATGCTGAGGGTTATATCCAGTCTTGAAATACTTCAGAATGGAGAGGAGAATTGCCATATAAAAATAAAGGCATAATACAACAAGGCAGTATTCCAACACAAAACCAGGCAATGTTTGGAGGTTATTCTGAGCAAATGCATCACTGATTCATATGGAATACACTCCTTGTTACCGGGATATAGTCAGCTTAGTTTCAGTGGTTTTCTGGAGTTGCAAAATGTTGAACTAAAGGTTCATTTTAGTCAAAGTGGGGCAGCTCATTTTTCTGTAAATTCACCTTTTCCTTTGTCAGTGATCTCGATGTATTGGGGAGACCTGTCAGTGTTATGAAGCAGCAAAGCCCAAGAGCAGTAGAAACAGGGGCTTGAATGCTGGAAGTGATGAAGGAAACCAATTCAAAGATCCTCTTCAAAAGATAAGGGCTCCCTTCCCTACTGTTAGAGGGAGCAAGTGATCTGCAGTGATGCCTCCTTGCTACACAAACCATTTTCCCTGGAGGTCTCTCTACTAACCCAGTCACTGTTTTCTGGATGTTTTGTGACACCACAAAGCAGCTGTTCTTTTACTCTTCTGACTAAGACATTTATATTCAACCCTGACATTTTAATCTAATAAAAAAAAAAAAGCTTTCTACCTCCTTGCAGTATAAACAGAGAACCTCTATATAATGGGCATCTGTGGAATATGGAATTAATCCCACTAGTGCGGAAAAACCTTCATAAGTCTCTTGCGGCTTCATCACTCTTTGAGTTATGAGGTCTTCCTCTCACTTGTGGGATAAAGTCCAAATCCCACAGAAGCTTATTATGTGTCCACTATTTATTAAAACTTCATCATTTAAAACAAAACACTTAAGAAAGACACTGAGAAACATTTAAAATCAAAGAGGTTTCAGTCTGAGGAATATTTGTTATATTTGAAGGTTTTTCAAAGTAGAGAAGAAAAAGTTCATTTTAGTCCTGATAACCACTGAACTTGCTGCTTCTGATTATTTTCCTTTTTTTCCTTTTTCTCCATGGAGAGATTCTGAATGTTTTTCCTTTCTTTCCTACATGATTTTATAAATCTTTCAGTATCCCTCTGAAGACTTTACTTACTTTTCTCTGCTTTGCAGCCCAGTGACTAGAGCCATTATTGGTGAGTGAGAGCCCTTGTTCCCTGGCTTATGGTTGTAAATGTACATGCTGTACCACGATTTGCAAAAAGTCCTTTAAGTGACACTCCCTGTTTTGTAGAAGTGTAACTTCACAAAAATATGCTAGCTAAAGCTTAAACCTAGTAGTTTAGCAGTACTAACATTTTCTACCAAGGCCGTTCCAGAGCTAAGGAGATGGGGCAGGCGGTAGGGAAACTTTTTTGATTTAAAACTCTGTCATGTACTCTGTCTGGGCAAAAACCTCTTCTTCCCTTTCCCTGGTTTCCACTGACAGATTTTTTCACCTCTATTTCTTTATGGTGTTTCTGTACCTCTAATAAAGTAGAAGCTAAAGCCCGCCAAATCACTTGAGGTAATGCAAATGAGCACATCCACTATGTTAGCTATGCTGCCTGGGAATTAATTTAATTGCTTCTTTGTAGTGATACATTTATTATGTAGGTTTAAACAAGAGCCTTTAGTCACTATTTAACAAAATAAGAATGAGAACTGATTAAAAAATATCTTTTAAATGCCTTGATGTTGACTCACACGAGTGCTATTGTTACTGATAGATTAAAAATAGTTTATAGTTCCTCAGGTTGAAGGACTTTTTCCCTATTTCTGCCTATTATAAATGAATAACTGTTATCACCTGTATAATTCTCCCTTTTCCCTCACACGGCAGTAAGCAACTAATTCCCAAAAGAGTTGTGAAAAACAAGGAACCCTATCTTACTGCTAAGGAACATAAGAGATTCTCACAGAATGACTATGCCAGTGTCACCCTGTACATCAGTGTCAGAGCTGGGATGAGAAGCCAGAAGTTGCTGACTGCAAGCCCTGAGCTCATGGCATGGCTTCTAAGGTAAAGTCCCAATGCTATGCATGGAAACAGGCATAGACCTTTTCACCATCTTGCAAAGAAGTAATGTTGGGGTGAGAATATTGAAAAATTTGTATGGTATGTGCAGAGCAGATCTGGCACTGGCACCTTTCTGAATCTTTTCAGACACCCAAAGCCGCAGGAGCAGTGTTCCCTTTCTGCTGTACTGAGGGCAGATGAAAAGCACAGTGTGGCTAAAAGGTGTGTGCCTGCAAGACTGATGGTGTTGGAACTGTTTACCCTTAAAAAGAAATGTTCAGGTAAGAGAGCAGACTGCCTCTGAGGAGTGGGGAGCAGAAGAGGATTGCTTAATGCATTGGAAGACTGTGGGCATAATGTATCATTCTTTACCTCTGGAAAAAAATTGGGTCAATTCAAATAAATTCCAGAGGAGCAGCCAAATCTTTTGTGCATACTTGAACTCTGAATCTCTTCAATTATTCATATGTTCTTCCAGGTAATCACTTTTCTTTCCTTAGCCCTAATAGAGAAAACAGGATCTGAATTTAAGGCAGACAGGAGAATAAAGAACAAACAGCCATATCTGCTGCCTATTTCTACAAACGTTAAGTGTTACTTCTAGTCTCCAATGAGAAGTCAGGATGGGCCTGCTTTTATGAGAATCTGTGAGATTTACGGCAAAAAGTCTACAGCCAGCCAGAGACCTTCAACTTGACAGATCTTTCTGCTCAGGCCTTGCTGATGAGTGGGACTGAATTAGCACAAAATGACCCTTTTATTCTGCTATAGCATGGATTTATATTCGTAGGGGCAGCTCCTCAGTAGGGGTAAATTGTCTTAACTCTTTCAAAGGACTTGAATTTGGCTGTTTGAGGTTTGGTCCTGGCAAAAGGTGAGCACATGTTTTCAAGCTCCATGACTTCATCTGTCAAACCCACTCTCACCCTGCAGCGCCTCCAGTCTTTAGATTTCTTGCATTGCTTTTCAGTGATGTTGAAACAAGTTTCTATCTGTTGCAAAGGATACTGTTGTAGCCTAAGCGTAATAATAATTTGGATGTGATTATTTTTAGGTGTGAAAAATATTGGAATGTGATGGGAAGCAACTGAGATAAAATTTTTTGGTTTTATTTTGATTTGTTTTGTCACCTTCAGCAGTCATGTTTTCATTTTCATTTTCATTGTGTGAATAATTTTTTATCTATACATTATTTAAAAAACAAACAAAACTAGGGCAATTCTGATGACAGTGTTCAATTTTTTTCCTCTACTGCATGCACAAACATGTAATAGTAATAAACATAAAATGTACATAAATTCAGTTTTTAGATTAAAAGAACAGAAAAGGCAAGCAAAGCATGGACTGCAGAAGCAACAGGAAGTGAAAAGGTGGTGAGAGTGAAACAAGAATGTAAATCACATTTTTTATGAGTGGCCACCCGGACGACAGAGTGCAGAAGCAGACCGGGTTGTTGTGAGAAAAAACAATGAAGAGTGCACATGTAATAATACCAAGTGCCTAAGTGAGGGGTAGGGCCAGGGCAGTGCTGAGGAAGGCTATCGTCAAGCAGGTCTTGGAGAGGGCTCATTGCTTACTCTGCCTCCTGCTTTTTTGGTCCCCTTAACCCCCCTTTACTTTTTTCTTAAACGAGATTGGTTTTGGTAGGGATGGTCCAAAAAAGCACCCTCTTGAACAATAAACACAAATGACTGTGGTGGTCCTGTCAGCTTTGGATCTTTGTAAAATAACCAGTGATCCACAACATTTTCTGGAATTGATTTCACAGGCTTTCCCTCTACATCCTCACTGACAGCCTGGAAAAAAATTTCCCCTACCACCATCAGTGAATGCTATTCATTTTCCCATTATTGTAAATTCTTGCAGGCAAAGAGTCTTAAAGAGCAACCCCTTTGAAACAAAGGTGATTTTGCTACTGAAGAAGTAACAAATCAAATGTTATGCTCACAAACTCTTAAATTTTGAAAAGAACACTTGCAAATGATTAAACAGTTATCCATGACTGACTTGAAGCTTTGACGATTTATTATGACTTTGTAGCCTATATTAAAATATAAATTTTTGTTAATAGTGGCATAAACCAAGTTAAGGACATGGTTTAGTGCTGAATTTGGCAGTGCTGGGTTAACAGACTTGGTGATCTTAGAGGTCTTTTCCAACCTAAACGATTCTATGATTCTATGATAAATGTAACATTCTCTCCTGTCCCCTTCCCCCCTTTTTTTCCTAAGTGTAGGACTTCCAAGATTTTTGGAAGCAAAAAAGCATCTGTTTTTCTGTGTGTTTGCTTTTTTTATAGACTTCATAAATCTAGCAGGCCTCTATTTGGACCACTAGGCCCTTTCAATAGAAGCATGTTTTCACTGGGATTTCCACATTCATAATTATTCCTCTCGTTTCTCTGCTGTGAGAAGACAAGCTGCTATTTCATTGCTTTGGGGAAGTTAATAATATGGTAGGCAAAACATCAGGAAAAATTATAATGAATGAACCTATACAAATTGTAGGGAAACACATGCTGCTGTTATAAAATGTCCCCATCATAAATCCCAGCAAATCACTCTCTGCACAAGTGAATAACTTTTTAACACATAAACACTCAATTAATTAAAGGTAATATACTATATACACTCAAAGTAGTGTGACATAGAAAAGACAGATTCAAATAATGGCATTCAAGATTGTAGGCCCAGTCCTGTCTGCCACAGTCCTCCTGAGAGATTTGGGAATAATAACACTCCAAAGTAACTCTCTTCTAGACCTGAAGTGAAAATGAAGTTCTCAAGCCTCAGTGCTGCTATACTTTATTATTGCATTCACTTAAGGCATAAGTAGGAAACTCCCTACTTTTTTTCGCACCTTATTTCAGACATACAGAAAATGTTTCCTTAGCTCCATGTAGGTCACCATTCCCTCCTCTTTCTTCTTCTCCTCCTCCTCCTTGTCCCCCCTACTCTTTCTTAGTTTTTTGTATTTTTCTAACTTGCCTGGGATCTTGAAAGATTATTTCTTTTAACAATTGCATTATGTGCAAGGCCAGAGAATTTATTGATATTGTCTTTTCTGTCTATGGCTGTGGTTCAACTCCACTAAGATATAGCTGTTCATTTTGAGAGCCAATTTGGTTAGAATTTGCTGCAACTATTTTAAAAATATTGTTTAAATAAATTTTTCACTCTATAAGAAAAAAAGGGAAACGTGAGGGAAAACAAACTTTGAAATGTTTTCAGTTTTGATTACATTTGTGTCAAGATCAGATGGAGACTTACCAAATGTAGAAAAATAACCAACTTGTACTCACATAGAAAGGAACAAAGCAAGGTTCAGTTTCCCAATGCAGGAGTTATTAAGTTTTCTCCAGTTTTCTGCAGCAAGAGTCACTGACAGCAATCCACCAAAAAAAAAGTTAAAAGTAGTGACTTGAATCCAAGATTTTGCGTTCAAGAATACTTATATTCACATACCTGCTTGAAGCTAAATGATATCGCTGCATGAATGGACTAGTATTTGCATGTTTTCACAGGGAGAAATATAATGATAGTCCATTTTTATACCATATTTTAAAGATAGATTGGGATAATTTTTTAATTATTTGAAGGTTTCTGAGATCAAGGAACTTTTCCCATTCAGTTTTAAACTATATATATTTACTATGGCCAGTCCTTATGTGTATTATATGTAATAAAGATTATGATTTGTCATGTAACTGTGGCCAAAGAAAAATTAACATTTTCTTCCTACTCTTCTCTCCTCTTTTTTGCACATCTCAGATATTTCTATGTTGGTCCACTTTCATATCACTCCTGTGATTGATAACTCTAATAAGAATTAAAGTGTAGACAAGCTGAGAAAACACAGACAAACGAAATTAAAGAAAAAAGTCTAAGGCTTCCACACCTCAAGATAACAGAATCATTAAACATAGAATAGTCAAGGTTGGAAAAGACCTTCAAGATCATCAAGTCTAACCATTATCCTGACACCACCACCATGTTCACCACTAAACCACATCTCCAAAACCAGGTAGCAACAGCTGATGGCAGTAACTGGGGCTATTTTGGGTACATGCTGTGTGATCACCTCTTTGGAATTAGTTTATCATGCCTGATCTTCTGCCTGAGTGCTGAACAGCCACCAACAAAGTATCTCACAAAATGTTCATCTTTCCAGCTATTGGCAGACATTTTACTTTTTATCTTTTAATTGAAGTCCTGTATTTTCCTCAGTCAGTACTTTCATTTGAAAGTGACCTTGATAATTTTCTGGGACCTTTCTGTCTTTTCTGCTTCTTTCCCAGTAAGTACGTCAGTAAATATGACTGAATTCCCTAAATAAGCAGAGCTGAATTTCAGAATAGCAACACACGCTAAAGATTTGGAAAAAATTTAATGATAACACTCAGGTTGAAAAACTGGTTGACAGGTTGGAAAATGAGATGCAGCACTACAAACATCTGTCCTTTGCTATCCCAGTATCTCTGATGATAACCCTCTCAAAAGTCCATCCATGAAAAATTCTGTCTCACACAGTGCACATTAATATCTCCTATAATCATGGAGGAGTCTTATGGGGTAAAAGACCCCCCAAGTTTTTTGGAAATTGCAGAGGAATCCTTGGTCATTCTATGAGAGGGGTGTGGTTATTACACAACCTAACAATAATTATGGGCTTTATAGGCCCTTGCTCAATATTCCCAATTTAATCTAAGTGTATCCAGGTTACTTTGTCGGTCCTCTGAACTGATATTTATAGGGCTTCCTAAAGTGTGTAATGGAAAAACTGCTGTACTGAGCACACACCTGGACTCAGCAAGCCTGGTTATGGATTATGATATTTCATACAAAATTGCTGGAAGATTCAGAGCTTAAAAATAAACGCTTGTGCCTGCCCACAGACTTTTTAAATGATTTGTAAGTATTTAGGCCATTTAAAAGCTTGTTGGTTGCTATAAAACTTTATCCTGTTAAACCTCATCCTTCACTTATGAAGTCTGTTTCTAGAATGTATTCCATTACCCTGCCATTATTCATCATATTTCATAGTTACTCTCTCAAGAGCATCTATTTTTGGCCATAGAAGTTGTCTTATGTAGTCATATTATCCACTGATGGCTCTTTCAAGCCAAATGTAACACTTCCAAACAATCCTTTCAATTAAAGTTATACTGATGGTGACAGTAACCACTAGCAAATCCACAGGGAAAGAAGTGAAAATGAATTGATCCAGTCCTAGATCCTGTCAGCTAGTGATTACCCAAGGAATGGATCCTCTGAGAGATTGTCTGAGTCCTTTATCTAATTTTTAATCTTTGGCCTTCACACTGCCCTCTGTTCAAAACTTCCACGGTTTAGTTCTTTGCTATGTGATACTTGATACTTAAGTGTTGCTGGTGGTGCTTGACTTTGTGGGTTGCTGTACATGTCGTAATGTTGATCTGTTTTGTTCTTAGCTTACAAAAAAAGGCTGAAAATTTGAGGATGAAATGATTATAAAATTCTGGCACAAAACAAGTCTGGTAAATGCATGTTGTTGTAAGCAGTTTATGGAGTTATAAACACGAGTTGTAAAACTGAGAGAATTAAAATGGAAATCACTCCACAATCTAACACTGACTAACAATATCATACATTTGAAGGAGTAATAGATGACAAAAACAGGACAAAAGGAGAATTAAACATGGACTATACATTTTACTGAAAGTCAAATGAAACTTGAAATCATAGGCTACATTTTTCTAAGGATTTCTCATTAATAATATATCATATACCAAAGGAGCATTATTTTTTATATATTACATGATTATTCTAATTTTTTTTCCCAGAAATCTCATCCAAACTACTAAAATTTTTACGTAGTTTATAACCTGCACTGGTAGAATTTGCTTTACCTTACTAATTTCTGCCATTGGAAAGGTAGAAACCAGCTGCCTCTTGAATAGTCTTACAAAGCTATTCAAGATGGAAAGAGAAAATGCTGTGTTGAAAGCTAGTAAAACATAATTCCCTTAAATGAAATAACTGGGAGAATTTTAGGTAGGTAGTGTGTGATTACACATTTGCAATTTATTAAGTTTTCTGTCTGTCAGGCCAGAACACACATGCCATCCCAGCTGCCTTATTCAAGGCTGAGTTGGAGCATCTCTCTGTGCCATGCAGGAAACTCTGCATGTGCAGTGAGTGCCAGTGAGCTCATGGCTTTGGGTAGCTGCAGAAGTGTACACACAGAATGTGACATTGCTACAGAACAGCAAGGGGGAAAAAAGGGAGAAGGAGCTGCTCAAACAGGAGTTGTACAGACACATGCATTTGTTAAACTGAGAACCAGCCCTCTGCTTCCCTGCTTGGAAAAATTCCTGGTGAGGAGATGACTTGCTACGGATTTGTGAGGTAAAAGCTTCAACGGAAAAAATCTGGCTTCTGCTGCCTGGGTTGAGGCTCATTCCACTTATCCACTGGCATGACCTCACTGGGAGTGGAGTCAAAAGCCTTCCTTGGTTGATGCAATTTGCCACTGCTGCTTATTTGCCACCTTCCCTCCTGTCCTCAGAGATTACCTGCTCCTCCACCCACCACCAGGCAACAGCTCCTTCAGGGATGATGCATCTAGGCAGTCACTGATGCCAATGATCAGACACTGGAAACTCAGCCTTCCTGGGCAGGATCTTAGCATGGTCCTTCCTGCCACAAAATATCAGACTGAACTGGAGGCTGACAGTGTCCAGAGCCAGAATAAAATGTTTTAGCAATAAAATCTTACATCTGAACATATAAAAATACCTTTCAAAATCCCTCTTCTGGGCACTGTAACAGATTCATCTGCCCCAGATGAGTGGACAGTGAAGTATTTCCTCCTTCTGCACTCCAGGTCTCCATGGTGAGCTCAGACACCAGACTGATATACAACACCTCAAAGTCTTTTACACTGCCCTTGTCACTGTTCAAAGAATGCAATGTAACAGCTAAGATGTTACATTTGCCTGCATGATGACAAAACACTTATAAAGAAGGAAGTGTGAACAGTTATTTACCAACAAAACTAGTGTAGTAACAAGAATGGAACACATCAGAGCCTAACAGTTCTGTTGGAAACAGGTTTTGTCCTTGTTAAAAACTTTTATAATGATTTGAACTGCTTTCTTTACACAGTCTTCCAGATGCTCCCAAAGGAAACTTTTTCCTTGTTTAGTGCCTCCAAGTTTCTTGAAATGCTTGGATGAATGGTCCTCTGCAAGAGCCAAAGATTATTTTATCCATCAAACTTCAGAACATTAAAAATATCCCATCTGGTTAAGTAGCGACTTGATTTTGGGTCATTGTGAAGTAAATGTTATGTAGTTTGCTGAGAAGGCTCTGGTGTTCACTGAGCTGCAGAATATTACTGAAATATAGAAATTGATACATTATTATGTCACAGAAAAGGTGCGTGTACGTAAGCAAATGCCAGTTCCACACTTATTATGAAATTAAACAGAGCCAAGGAACTTCCTGGATACTGGAACTCAGACATCTATATTGTTAAATTGGCCCTGGTCAACATGCACTTTAGTCAAGCAGTACCCATGTTCAACCTGGAATTTAACAAGGTCCAGGATTAGCAGGGAGTTTGCATTTGGTAATTTCTTTTTCAAAGGCTAAAAAGTTTAGTGGTATGGAATCAGAACAGCTATCAGCCATCCGGCTGTAAATTTTGGACAAAAAATGTTGATTGTTAAGGAAAGATGTTCTTTGCTGTCAGTGAATTTTATTCATTCCTGTTAAATCCAAGACAACAGAAGCAGAAGAAATGTCACTGTAGACAATAAACTCTGTAAAGCAGATGAACATGCCTAGCTGCTTTGCCATCTGTGATCTCAGAGTTGAATTCAAATACAAGAAGACAACTAGTAATCCAGGCTGTGTCCCTCTGCAATCACATTTCCAGTCTCATGTTTGTGCCTGTCCAATACTTACAGAGATCATGGAGCGCCCACTTCCACTGAAGATTAGATGATCTCACATCAAAGCTTTACCTTTTGTAGATAAAAGAGTAGGAAGAGCTAAGACCACAGGAAATGACCATCATAGACTAGTTTACATATAAGGCGAAAATGGTAGAATTTGATATAGGAAAGATCTTTTTCAAAATCTAAGTTTCTTCTTAACATAATCTTAGTTCTGATTTTCTCATCTGAAATTATGTTACTCATATATGCATGTATCAATAATATTTTTAAGCTACTTTAGCCACAATTCTAGCTAAGTTAATTTTTTTTTGTGTTTTGCTAATAAAAATATACATAGAATCAGCTTAGAGTGAAAGCACTGGTAAAAGTAGATTCTGTTAAGTCTTTGGTTGTGTTGAATTTTTAGTTTTTCATACTTCAGAAACAGACATGGAACCAAGTTCAGTGAAGGTTCTGCAGATAGTTAGAGACAACTAAATCATTGTTCCCGCCAATCAAAATGTTAGATTATTTTTTCAAAACACTGTAAAATTATGAAGCAGAAAACAAAGTGGTTGGGGGTGTGTGAAGATATAAACTAGAATAAATTACTTTTATCTGTTGATCATATTCAAATGCAAATATTTTTTCGGGAAAATAAATACTTTGAGAAAAAAAAGGATGACCCTTCCCATTTTCTTTAACAAAACAAGGCTTCATCATGAGGTAAAGCTTTTATTCATATTTTACTTGTCATCCAATATTGTAGATTGGCGATTATAATAATTAAATCCATTATTGATTCATATCTAATCTGTATTAAATCTAGCAATAGTGACAGTAAGGATCCTTTTGAAAAAGAAAAACAAACAAGACCCATGTAGTACGTGGGTGAAATTCTGGTCTTGTGGAAGTAAATAGTAAAACTCCCGTTGACTCCAAAGGGGTCAGGATCTCTTCCCCTTTCCCTCCACCCCCAGTGTGTAACCACAGCTGTGCTTTTGCGAAGCCACATGCAAGAACAACTTATGAATCACATCTGGTGACCCTGTTTGGCATCTCAGCAGAGAAAACATCAGGAATATTAACCCCTTTGTTACATAAATTAAAACAAAAAGACTTTTGGGCTCCTTGGATAATCCAAAAACTAAGAGAAAGAAAATAAAAACAGAATAAAAATATTTTAAGGGAATGGAAAATCAGGGCCACAGTAAAAGAAAAAAGCCACTGAGGCATTGTACTTAGAAAGTTTAAGAATAAATATATTTTTCTTTGTCTCTTAAGTTTAGCTGCCAATGTAACTGGATAAATTTCTTTGGTTTGTTTCCACTTGTTCTCACTGACGCAAGCTGGCAATAGCCTTTGTAGAATTTCAGTCTCTTTGGAGTCAGTGTCTTGGTCTTCTGTCAAAACCTCTTCATCTTCCAAGAGCCTCTTAATTTTCCATTTCCTCCTTGGCAAAGCTTAAAACCATATCCAAAAGCTGTATTAGCATTTTTTCACCTGAGACATTGGAATTTCCACCATCGCTGGACTTCTTTCCCTTTTCTGTCTTTGGAAGATGTCTTGTTAAAATCCAATATCCAAACCTCTGCTCTTTTTTCTTTCTTTTTCTTTCTTTTTCCCTCTTTTTGGGAGGTGTGTGTATATTTTACTCTGGGAAGGAATTACACAGTCTGAAATTTAAATCATAGCTATCTATGTCCTGGGCTGGATGAGCCTTTTATTTAAAAATGTTCCCCAAATAAAACATTTGTTATCAGAATCTAGGAGGTAGTGTTGTACTTTCTCACTGACTTGGTATCAAGCAGTACTCATAGAGAGACAAATTCCTGCATTTTAATCTCACTATAAGGTTTTGTGTTAGTAATTTTACATATATGACTAGTCATACGTGGAGAATTTTAGAGAAAGTAGAAAAGTGTATCGCACAGAACACTGCAGACCACTAGAAACAAGAATATAAGTCAGCCACATCCTCCTGACATCATTAAGGCCATTTCTGTCACATTGCCCTGATTTCTTCTATTTAAATAGATTATTCTAGGCTGTAGAATATGTTAATTATGTCTGAAGGGTGAAAGGCCCTGGCAACACAACTGCTGGGCCTTTGAAGTCGCAGATCTGAATTTGATGGGACAGACACTGTGTACCAGAAACAGCGGAGTCCTCTAAATTATGAATGATGGCATAACAGCGCACTGAACATGTCTGGTTGGAGTCTAGCTCCCCTAAGTGTTTGATCTTTCAGACATCTCTTTTGAAAATGGCATCTTTACTGTTTTTTGTGAGCATCTGGCTGCTTCCTAGTGGGATCATGGGCACAGTCTCACTGGATATACCAGAGTCTAAACCCACTAAAATCAGATGCATCAGAGCATCTGAAATCTGATGCTTCAGAACTAGCCATTACAGAAATAATTCTAAACTAAATAATAGTTCTAATAATTCTAAATTAAATTTAATCTCCTTAACTCCAGGAAACAATTAAAATGTAATTACAGCTATGTTAAAATGTACAGTAAAAAACAAGTAGGTTTTCTTTTTTTTTCTCAGTCTACGCAACAATCTGAGATAATAGAAAAAAGTAGACCTATTTTCAGTGAATAGAATATTAATTTAAAAACCTGTCTGGAAAGGTTAATATAAGATGTTTGTATTTTGAAAATCTGTGAATGAAATTTCTTTTCATATTAGTATAGCATGGCAAGTTCTTACAGAGTACGATGACATCTGTCAACTGTAGGGAAAGTAATATAGTGATGAAGAAATAGCACTGTATCATAATAATGCAAAGAATTAAGTGAATACAGAAGTCAGCAGAGGGAGAATTAATAGAATAGATGCAGCAAAATATTTCTGCTTATTAGAATACTATTGCAGTTTTTAAGCTAATAACCGACCAATAATAAAAGTAATGAACAATGTTGCTTGAGAAATTCACAGTAATATTATATTTTTTTCAATATTTTCATATGTTTTGCCCTGTAGAGAATTCTGATACTGGAATTCAATTCAGTATGAAAGCACATGTTACAGTTTTAATAACCTATGACAGAATTTCCTACTTTTCAAAAACATATTATTAATGTTGAGGTGTGAAGTGTCAGCAGGCACAAGTAGGGTAACCAAGACTGAGAAATGGTTGTAATGGGGCATTTCAATTATCTTCATAGAAATTTATCCCTTCCAGTGGACGATTTAGAGAGAGAACTTCTTGACCTCTCAGACTATAATTTTTATAGCAGTTAGTTCTACAGCACACATGAGGGAATGTTACTTGGTCCTATGTAATACACAAGTGTTGGTTCATAAGGTAACTATCGCTGAGCCACTAATTAATGGTGACCACAGCATAATTAAGTTCAACATTCTCAAGGGAGTGATTGAATCAAATGTGGGACTGTGACACTAAACTTTTGATAATGAAAATTTTTTCAAGGCGAAAGTTAGTTAAAAAACCTCTAAAGTCAAAAGTGAGGAAATTAAAATCCTTACACTCAGCATGGAGGCTTCTTAGGCATCCCAGGAGTCACAGTGGAATGAATGCATCTTAACAAAGTATAGAAAGCCATTTAAAAGTTAGTACAGTTAGATTACAAGGTTCAAGATGTTATTTAAGACAATGTGGTAGCTTTCAGAAAACTGAAATAGAATCCAATTCAAGGAAAAGACCAGATACTAAGGAATTTGGGAATTCTGGAGGAAAAAGGTATGGGATAACATGATGAGTCATAAATACCGCTGAAATTCTAACAGTATATATGTATGTGTCGAAGTCGGGAACTGTGTCAGAAAGTTGGATGAATCATTTTCTCATTCTTGAGAAGTTATGGATAACGTGGATATAAGGGGAAAATTGCAAACAATGTTTGTGTTAGGAGTCATCAATGAGTCTGGGAGATCTGAAAGAAAGTAATCAAAAGAGTTCACTGTCAATAAACTGATAAACTGGAAAGGATCAGTACACAAGGCATTCTAAGAACTCAGATGGAGAAAAGGGGGTAGTAGAGCTGTTAGTAGGAAAGTACAGTTTCATATGATCTGTGATTCTAAGCTGAAATGGGGAACAGCAGCAAATGTTTAAAAAGCACTTGAGTCACTTAGAGAATTGCAGGTGGCTTTAAGTGGAAGAATTAATTAGAATAATCAGTAGGAAAAATTATAAAGTTGCTTTTCTAAGTTTTTTGCTATACTTTAGGCAGAAACAAACCCCTTATGAGAGGCTGCTGGAAAAATGAGGAAGCCCTGGCTAAGGGCCAACATGGCATGAACACAGAGCAGAAATGGAGCAGAAAGTGGCAAAAGAGTCAGGAGCTGCTGCCTGACTCTGGATGAAGTGAAGGTCCAGCAGCAGTGGGCTGAAGGTTTGCCCTTTCCCCTCACCCCAACGAGGCTGATGAGTGATTTAGCATGTACTTGAATGCATCAGGATCTTACCAACAGGCTCTGGTTTTGGCTCCAAATGCAGACATCACACTGGTCACATGTATTAACCTCCTGGTAGCACTCACCATTTAAACAGGACTATCTGTCTGACAGAGACAACTTCTCGAATTGTGCCTGATGGTCCTTATGCATAAAATAACCCAAGACCTGAATGTCATCATGGTGAGGCCTCAGTTAAATTATGTGAATACAGTTCCTGTTTCCAAATAAACATAATCTTTTTCTTCAGTCAGAGTTCTGCACTGCAGTAGCCTGGCCTCTTTCAACAGAGCTAATACTGAAATCTGAATTAAAGGCTTGGATGTGATGTACACCCAGGCCTTGTTAAACAAGTCTGATAATGGAAACAACATTAATTGAAGTGTATTCTGGAAGGATATAATGATATTCCAGTGTGAATAAACTCCAGGTCCTGTATTTTATAAGCTGATTTTTTAAGATAGCTAGTATATAAGAGTGAGTCTTATTCTGCCTTCTGAAGGATACAGATTCATGATATATTTTGAGAGAAAATTGGACTTTCCAGCAAGAGGAACATAAACTCGAGAGAAAACACATGGCCATTTTAAATAGCTTATGCATTTGTAGAATAATTTTCATGAAAAATATTATGCCCTAAAGGAAACATAGAGCTTGTGGTGTTGATGGAAAGAGCGTACTCGCACTCAGTTTCTGTAACTTGCATAATTCACTTACAGCTTTAGTTTTCATGAATAATGCTGTCATTCCAAAGTCATGTCAACAGTAATGCCTCTACACCAATCCATAACATCGGGTGTTTTGCGTGTGCATGCATGTACTACATGGAGTTACTGTGCTGATAATAAACCGTGAAACTAGAGACTAAATTCATTTATCTTACACCTTGACATCCTCCCATACACTAATCCGTTTCCACTGGGACAGTTTTTAACAATCTGACCCTCCCAGCAATTAAGAACAGCTGCCATTTTTTTTTTTAACAAACCTGCCAGGAAAATATTTCTTGCTTTCCTCACAAACCTGGAATTCTGAGCCACCCTCCCACCCCCAAATTACATTGGACTTATTCCCAGGACATGTAATGTTCAGTCCTGGGCTAATGACTGGTTTAAATTTCAATAACTCACATTTCATTAGGACCAAAAATATATTATACCATGGTAGAGATGGGATTCCCTCTTTTCCAGCAGGATATAGCCTTTTTTATCTCTGCTAGACTTGCTAGTATATAAAATACCAGAGTTTAAACGTTGAAGTTATGTAGGTGCTGGTTAATGTTTTAAAATATTTTGTATTGGGCTGCTGCCTACACCTGCAACTACAACTGAGGCCCCAGTGAAGAGCTCCTGCAGAAGCACATGGCCACAGATGTTCCTCCCCATGGGCACTTCCTGCCCAAAAGAGGGAAAGAAGAAAAGGGAGTTGGTCAAATTGAGTTAACTATAGTCCTGAAGAAGGTTAGTACCAAGCTGCAATTCAATGCCATGACCCAGCCCTTGATCTGCTGTCCAAGCCTCATGAAAGCCTCAACTTGCCAGTTAAAAATAGTAGTTTTAACTGCATTTTCCAGTTGAAGCTGGGGCATGTGAATTTGTGATCTTTAGGCAATATGGCTTTATAGGTAGGGAGAAAAGTGACTCTAGCAAAGGGCTGAAAAATCCTGCAGCATGGGTAAACCAGCTTATTTCTGTCATGATGTAAAACACCTGCTGGTGTGAAGCGGCCTGAAGATTTTATTGCTGCTCCATGGTCAATTCATGAAGTCAGATACATGTAACTCATGTGTTCATCTTATTCCCACCAGCACCCAATATTTCACTTATTTTCTCTGTTGAAAAGATATCAGTGCGGGTATGTTTTTTCATTTAATCTTCACGGTGACATGTCACCAGTATTGAATTGGTGTCTCCTACTGAGATGTGCCTGCCATGGTGCAAATAATTTCATACGAAATGACATGTCTGCACTTTGGGTACAAGGTGATTTAGAGGACAGAGAGCAGAACATAACCCATCACAAGAAAAGAGGGGTTAAATGGTTGTTTAATCACTACGAGTTGAGGAAAGACTATCAAACCATATTCTTCAGTACAGCATGGGTGTTTTCCTCATTAAAGCAAGGGAGGAAACAGCTTGATTGGCCCGTGAGAAGATGATAGGTGTGATCTATGATGGGTGTAAATGGTGACGAAAGGAAGGCCTCCTGCTCTAGGGCCTTTCACTGCTTTGGAAAGATGGATTTGAACAAAATTTGCTGTGGTCACCTCTGGCCATGGTGTCAAACTCATAATGTGCAAAACTACACCATCTTAAAAAACGCAGAGAGTTGAGACCATCTCTGCAACTGTTGCAGTAAGTTCAAAGTAGTGAAGAAGTGACCTTCAGAACACATTAATGTAGAAGTATTTGGCCCTTGCTTTTGGCATATCAGCAGCGTCTCAGATTTTTCTTAGCAAATAGAAATGAGACCAGCTTCCTAAAACTATCAGAAAAAAACAAAGTATTCAACTTTGCATGCAGATATTTCTCCTTCATAAAAACAGATGTTTACGTGTAGCTGTTTTTTTGTTTCATGCTTTCATGACTTTGTTTTCAGCAAATCATTAAAAGAGTGATGACTTACTGCACCGCTTTTTAAAATCTAGTCACAAACCACAATCGCTAACAGGAAATGGAATGTTTACTTGAGTTTATTATACAAGGGTCTGGATATGAGCTGTGGGATTTTTACACCTCATAGCAACGGTATTACAATTTATTTACATCTTCATGTTGGCAGCTGCACAAACTCTTATGAAATAGGACAATCACACCTTAGGGAATAGTAATTATAGGCAAAGGTATAAATAGTATAAAGAAGTGCATGCATTTGGCACTTAAGTTGAAGAGAATAGAAACTATTCTGGCAAATCTTCAAAAACATGGACTCTTGTTCATTATGAGGGCATGAACTAATTAAAAAGAACTTGTCAGAATCAGCTGCATGAATAAATTCTGGTCAATTCTGGCACAGTTGATCTCCAAACCCACGAAGAGCAAAGTTGTTTTAGTGATGTCATAATTTGGACTTTCAGAGTATGATATCATTTTTAACAGAATTAATGCAGAATTAATACCATATGTATAAGCACTAATAGGTATTGAATTGAACACCCAGTGATAAGTCTGTGCTGGTTTCCAAAGTAACAGTCTGTTTTTTTTCTTCAGAATGCTTGCATTAATATAATGTCAGCAGGCAAATTCAAAATATATTTCAACACTTTTATAAGAAAGCATTTAAGTTTTACATCTTTACCTCTATTTCAAAAGATGTTTAATAAGAAAATGTCAATTGAACTTCAGTTCAATTTTTAATAGTGACAATAGTGTCATAAGAGAATAATTTTAAGGAAATCGTAAAAATTGTCACCATTTGATGGCTGGGTGGACAATTTCTCTGATGATTAGTGGCTTCATCTATAAATAATTTATACATACATACATACATATATATGTATAATATAATATAACATAATATAATACATATTATTATATATTTATGTATATTATTCTTATAAAAGGAATCCCAAAGTTAAAATGTTTCATTTTGCAGCTTTTTAGTTCCTAGTTACTGTCAGTAACCAGTTGTTACTCCTTAAATGCTTTGGCTCCCAACTCCTTTCTTTCCCAGCCTTGATATATTAAATTCTTTCACTGTTATCTGTGGTGGTTCATAAAGTCTTCCTCCCCACTTTTTCTTCCCCACAGGACACAGTTATAGTTTGAGGATTTATGGCAGAAGCAGGCTGAGCATGAGCAGAGGTAGTGTAGGGATATGACAAAGCTTGCTGATGGAGCTAAACATAAGAATTAAATGCAAAAGTTTACGCTGGGATGAGAGAAACTCTCTTGATACTGAGGAGTAGTGTAGTAAGCTCAGAAAAGAAATGTAACACCAACAATGGAAAGAGTTGCATGTGAGGAAACTGCCTCCATTCTACAATTATAGGGGAGGGATTTGAATTAAGAAAGAAAAGAAGAAAAATATTATGGAGTTATAAGTGTATGAGAAAGCCAGCTCCATATTCAGCAGTAATAGGAAGAGTAAATAAATTACTAATAATTAGAAAAGATAGAGAAGCAAAGAGGAGCTCTCCTTTTGTCCACGTGCATCCCTGGTCTCCCCAGTGAGGCTGAATATATGGAGAATGACAAAATGGTTATTGAAAAATAAGGAATATCTTCCATGTCAAGAATAATTAAGTAGATTAGGACCCCTTATCCTAGAAAAGAGGCAACTGAAGTACAGTGATTGCAGACAAAGACAATGTCAGTTGAGCATATTACCAAGGCACTCCCAGAATTACTGAAACAAACATTATCGTATAAAAATCTCACGTCAGATTCAAAACAAATAGGGAAGGAAAATTTTAATTCAATTTTCTTTGGGGTGTAATTTTATGGTAGAATCCATTGCCATTGTTTAGGTGTGTCAGAAAATGATACAAATTCATTTCAGTGCTACCCACTGGATGTGGGTCTTAATGATTACTACCTCTTGTTAATGATCTTGCTTTATGTCTGGAAGTTATTGTCCAGGCTCTTCTGATAAGCAGGGAAATTGCACATCAATATGATTTCTATTTATTCATGTACTGAACAGTACTTCAGTGTGCCTGAGAGAGGATGGGCATGGTCAGGAGCAGCCAAAAGGATAAATTTTGAGTGAAATGGGTTTTTGATGATGAGGAAATAAGTAGTTTCATCATATGCAATGATATTGTTCTGTTTAGGAACTAAGATGGATGTGGATTCAGGGCTGATTTACTGATAAGCGATCTCTCCCACACCATCCTGCACTGCTACAAGTGCAGAGCTTGCCCTTCTGATCACAGAATCACAGCTCAAAGAAAGTCTAGCTATGCACTAAAGGTGTTTATTTGCTCTCTCAGCTGAGTGCTTACTGCCAGTAGTCTGGCCCAGTGCTAATGCACTTTATGGAAATAAGGAAATATTATATTGTAATTATCCATGGTTTTGTAATGGGTACAGTATGTTCTGGAGAAATATTAGTTTTCAGCGAAGATCATTGCAAATGAAGGCAAGATAAGGAGAAGATCTGAACTCCCTCTCCACTTTCTTGCTGATGATTAAAAGGCAAACTCAAGTTAAGATTATTTTCTACTTCCTATAATACACCTCCTCATTTTCTTTGACTCCTTTCCAAGTTCTGTGGTTTTAAACTAAGAACAAGTAGCTATCTGGAAAACAAACCAGTGTTCATTGCACTTGTACCTGCCTTGGATTCCACCCTTTTGTTTTCATATTACCCCTCTGTGTTTCTGATAAATTGGTAATATGTTCCAGGCTACCTTTTCATCGTCTAGCCACAAAAACACAGATCCACATGGGAGGTTTCACAGAATGCATTAATTATGCAGGATTCCTTTTTTGCGTAAGTAAGAAAAGCAAACTATCATTTACAGGAAAATCAGAGCATCAAAGGGGGGAGCAGAAAGATTTAATTACACAGTAGCTGCACATTTGTTGCATCTAGTGGAAGGATTTTGCTTTAGTTCAATCTTAAAAATTTTCGATGTAATATGCAAGGAAAGCAGGCAAGGACAGTGAGGAATAAGCATGGTTTCCTTCTATTTCAACAACACCAAACCAAACTCCTATTTCTTTATTCCATCATGTCTTCATTTATGCACTTTCAATTTTAATGGTACTCACAAAAGCTGTAACTCACACCACCTCTAGTGGTATGGCTATTTTTGGTTGAATAAATGATATTCTGAGTGACTTTATTTCTCATTTCATAGGATTTATCCCAAGCATAATCATCAATATGATTACAATTCTCATATTTCTGTTTTCCCCATGATGATGGTTTCCACACCCAAATTTTCAGTAGTCTCGCTTTTTTCATCCCCAGCATATTGCCTAAATGAGAAAAAATTTATGAAGGGGAATGTTTTACATCTGCTCCAGAGTCTGCACAGTCTGGACTTGTTTTGCCTTGGGGAAAGGAATGAGATGGTCAGAGCTATATGTGGAGACACTGCAAGGATCTGTATCCTTAGGTGAAAGATGGCCTCAGTGAAGAAAAATTCTATATTCTTTTTGGGTTAGAGAATTTCGCCCACTATCATGAACAGAAAAACACATCAAGGTCTTGAGGTAGCCAGGACACAGAATAACAGTAACATCTTGTAATGACTCGCTTTATGTGTTCATTAGCCATGAACTGGTGTGTGAGAGGGAGAGAGGACTTAATCCTTTTTTGCAGACATAGCCCTACTGACTAGCATTGCAATGAAATGTAACTGTATATTTCCCCACAGACTTGGTAACTGAAAGACAGTCCAATCTGGGATTTTTAAACATGGTATTCAAATATGATTTCATATTCTATTTGGTATATATTCCCATTTGCGGCTCTTAAGTCCAGGCTAATATCCCACTTGGACTTTACCTAAACTCTCCTTGTGTGTTTCTTACTCTGCTCATACATTGCTTAAACTATGTCTTCCCTGAAGTTCCATTACTATCAACTTGTGAAAAAAGTATTATTAAACATGAAGGACCTGGCTGAAATGTCACAGTTTAAATGCAGCTGACTTAATTTGCACTGAGCACTGTGATAGGTAAGTGATTCCTCACCCTCTTCAAACACACAAGCTCCCTCCACACCCCCGCACATTCCAAATTATGATTCCAGACTCATGAATATGGTTATTAAATATGAGGTTGTACACTTTCATATCACACTGCCATTAGAGTGTTACAATCTTCCGGATGTTCATGTACAAATGAGGGAGGTGCTGGTGACCAACGGCTTTTATACTGGTCCCTCTGAAGTCATCTGAAAAATTGTCATAAGCATAAGCATAAGCAGTGCCACTAGAACCCTGGAAAGAGGATAAGAACAATGTAAATGTGTAATAATGTTATTTATTATAATTAAAATTGAGAATACTGTTCAGTGCTTCAGCAACATAAGCAGCACGTAATTGAAGATTTCACTTTCCCAGGGAAATGAAATATTTTTCCTGTCATCATATAATTTTCTTTCTCATGTTTTAAAATGTCCAATGTATTTTAGGAGACTTTTTTTAAGAGGCCTGTCTCTTTTAAGATCCTTTTGATGTGTTTCATTTAAAATACATAATTTTTATGGGTTTATTATGCTGAGAGAATGTTAAAGGCATCAGTAGGGAAAAAAGCATAAGCAGATAAATAAAGAATACAAATACTTAGAGTACATGGTTAACCTCAGTGTCAATCCAACCATGTTAATAAGGGTCTCTTTGAAGAGACCATGTAACCTTCTTCTGACCTTTTAAAAGAGAAATGCCCAAACTTAGTTGAGAATCATAGGTTACTTCACATGAGTAATTTAACATGTTGGCTAGTAAAATTGAGCTGCATTTTATTTCAAGTTACATTTCAAGTTTGAGTCTGTTTAGAATTTTCAGACCTTTTGATACATAACAGCTCATTATAAATGTTATGAGAGTTCAGCTGGATATTTCCATCTTTAAGAGGAAAACAATTTCAAGACTGAGAAAAAAAATGTTAAGTACAACATAGACTTACAAAACAGAAGGTTGACTTGGACATCAAGCATCCAGACCCCTATATGCTAAGTAACCATAAAAGTCCCACTTCTGAATTGGTTAAACATCTTAAAAAAGAGAATTTTTTACTGCAAATGCTGTCTGTGTTTTAACACTCATCCAAATCCTCCACTGGCATGTAGAGTCTGTCTTTTATTTCCCAGCTTAAATGAGCTGGTTAATAACTCTTTTTTTCTTTAATTTTTTTTTTCCCATTGGATGGTATTTACTTTAAGTAGTTCCTCAGCTGCTTTGGTGTTTACATCTTTTGCACGAGGAAATACATCGTGTACATCATGGTGCACTGGTGTAGATGTCTTGCTTGAAGAATATTAACAGAAGGGAATCCTAAATACCTTGCTTACAAATGTGTTGCAAGAGAAAGAAGTGGGAAGAGGGAGTCTTTTCAGATACACTCAGGAAATACACTGGAGAAAGAGTCATTAGGTCCACAAGAAAAGCTATCCGTGTTTTGTCAGATTATTGCAAAATATTTGTGTTTGTAGCGTGACATTCATACAAGAATGAACAGCTCTCACTTTGTTCTGCTCTCTCTCTTGGGTTTTCCTGTTCCTTTCTTTCATGGATTGTAACTTTTTACTTATTCTCTCAAATGTTGCTGTAGACTCTAAATTGTTCATTTGGTTTTCAATTTGAGTGTTGTGTCATCCCAGTTGTCCTCTTTGTCATCAGACAGAATTTGAACTGTGCATTCTGCATTGCCTAGAGGTGACTCTCTCAATTGTAGTTTCAGGGTGCTCCTCCCAGAAAGATGACAGAGCTTGAACTTGCCCAGGGTATTATTTGATATAACGATTTCAAGGCCATGCATACTATAAGTAGACCTTCCATGCTTAAAATATATCAAAGCACAATGAACTAATTTCTTTTTTATAAAGTGGTTTCTCTGTGATTGGTTGTTAACACAAGTTCTTCATTTTTGCTCCTGGCATGAACCAAGGGAATTTTATGTTTGTACCTTTCTTTTTTGAATAGGTTGCTAAACACACAAAAAAGAGTTTTTAAAAACTATTTTGTGCAGTGCTTTTTAATTTTTAAATTTGGCTGGTTAAAGACAAAAGATGATGAAGTAACAATTCAGCACGTCATTATAATCAGGAAAGCCACTATGTCAGAAGTACTTCTCACACCACATTACATCACCACTTACGGAATCACAGCCTCTTTGTTTAGGTGCCTTTTAATGACAAAGAAAAACAATTCTTTCACAAACAAAAATGTCCTGTTAACAGCTGAAGTCACAGCTCAGTTAGCCTCTTGGCTGGGATACACATTCCATCTGGAGCTCTATCAAGACAGTGCAGGGAGGTCTGGCAGCTGAATAATGAACGCTAACTAAATAGGTCATTACAACACATTGTTTCTATGTTACTGGATTTCCACAATATGTCAAATTAGTTATGAGCCTGCAGCCTGGATTCTCATCTAAGTGGGGCAGCTCTACCTCTCCTAAGTTCAGGTGGCAGAGAGGTTAGTCTGAGGCTTCAAGGACATTAGTGTTCTTTTTTTGAGCACTTCCTGATCAGGTACAATAATGCCTCTGGTGGCATGTATTTAGAAATGTGCTTTCTTCAAGATGAAAAAACCTTGTACCCAAAAAAACACTACACAGGGTAAATCTAAATTATAGTTTTTAAGGGCTTGCAGATTTATTAGAAAAATTCAGTTCCATACAGAGAATACCATACCAGTGCACTGCAAACAAGTATTTCTTTAATAAGTATATATACTCTGAACTGGATCTGAAACATTAAAAATTATAAAACTCATCAGTATGTATAAATCCATCAAATTTCTACTTCTGCTCTTATTCATAATACATGTATGAAAGAAAACTTTCTTCTGTTACCTGTTCATTATATTCCAGCTCATATGCTTGCATGCAAATTCCAATTATTTTTGCTACTGATCATTCCTGAGAATTCATTTAGTCTGCAGCACACTGTATATATCATCTGGATTTTTTCAGAACCGAGGGCTGACAAACCTCTGGTTGTTAATTGTCAAAATTACAACAGGAATTGTACTTTGTACATCTTTTGTTTTACCTGAATAAACATTCTAAGATGCAGGATTGATTCTTTACATCTCAGCTTGAATAACTGGTACTTACTCAGACTTTGTGAATCCCTGGTTTGCACCTTCAGTTTGGCCTTCTAATTAGCAATCCCTCATTCTCATTTGAAACGGACTTAGAATAAACAGGTCTGCCCAGTTATCATTTTTGACTGATGTATTTGAAAGTATTATGCATTTGAGGCTCATCTTTGCCACTGTGCCTTTGTTCTGCTCTGTGGCTTTGGTGCTTTACCCCCTTGGCTGCCATAATTAAGTGGAAAGAGACGTATTCAGCTATAATCAACAGTAAATACATACCTGAACTCAATGTGCATTTTGCCATCTGCCAGAGGTCACTATTTTGGTAACAGGAGAGATTTTTTCTCCTAGTATTGCAGTCTGAGACCCCTTTTGATGGCAAACATCTTTCTTATCTTTCTTAGACTTCTTGCTCCACTGTCCACCCACAGTCAACGTGTTTCTTCCCAAATAGCTTTTGGGTCTGATGGAGTCTTCTCTCAAACTATAAATACAAAAGACAAAAACTAATGAAATATAGGGACACAAACTACTTTTTCTTTAATAGTGCTTTTAGTTTATTGCCTACCTAAGATTTATTACTGGGATTCTTCTATTTGTATTTGGGCAATTTTAATCAAATTGCACTCCTCTAAAGACAAATATTTCAAACAAGACTATGCTTCCTCTTTCTGGAAAAAAAAAAGAAAACTATAAAGTATGATTGCTAGAATATCCCATGTGTAGCAAGACATGTACAGACAGGCAGCCATGCCCTGGACTAAATCCTGCACAGATATAAACTCTACAATGTGTAGAGAAAATCCACAGTCATGAATCATTTATGACTGGATGCTCAGATTTTTTATTGGGTTTTTACACACTGTTTGTCAATATATTTCTCATACTATCTTCTCTACAATGAGCCTTTCCCTCTCTCTTTGTACTTATCTGTTTCTCCACCAGTGTAGTCTTGGAGGAAAGTCTGAGCCTGGATTTTATTTTATTTCCACTTAAATCCTTGAAATGGTGAATTCTTTACTTCAGGCTTTTACACTAGACCCTCAAGGCTACCTTGGCAGACTTCCCTGGTTTTAGAGGATGGATTTTTCTGTTTTGTTTAAGAAGGTATCACAAGCAATGACTCTTTAGAACTTTCAGCGGGCAGTAAAAAATAAAGATGACTAATATCTATTTAGCAAGTAATGATGGCTTAGCAATATTTACCACTCTGATTTAGCCTCTCTGGCTCCATTACTTAGGATATTTTCCTGAATTAAATTTCCCTCAGTTCTATAGCCAGCAGCTGTCCACAGGAAAATAAAAAAAGTCTCAAATACTCCAGAAATAATGATTTCATATTTCTAATAGGTTCCTTTAACTACACAATCAAAACGGTCTCTTGTGCCCTCTAGCATGAGGTATGTCATAATAAAAAAGTTTAATTCAAACAGCTAGAGAAAACTGGCTGAACAAATTAAAAGTTTTATTTTAATGGCTTTTCACGATGCTTCATTTATGCATATGTAATAATTGATCAGTGGAAGGGGGAGAATCCTTCATCTCTGCAGCTTTGCTCTGGAGATGAAGTTGATAACCACACTGGGCCTATTTAATGAGAATGTTCATAAGAAGTTTGTGGATGCTTCCCAGCCCCAAAAGGATTGTGCTGTTTTTCCATTTATGTCTAAGTGTCACAATATTTTGTTTCTAAATGGTTAGGTTAGGTCATCTTGAGACCAGCTGTACTAAAGGATTTAAAGAAATACAAGAACATGTATACTTAATATGTTTTCAGTTCTAATTTGTTCCCTAGTATATTTAGGCTAAACTCACTAGACAAGCCTGTGCCTGGTAATTTTAGTGGAGTTACCTGTCAGTTTGAAGACTGACAGCAGATTCTCAGGTTTTTCCTCCAGAAACTTTGCATTATTTTAATGTTTTAAGATATTTGTTTCTATATATCACTTTTATTTGTCCTTGTAGACAAAAAGAAATATTCTCCTTCTTTATTGTTTTAAGCGACATCAAAATACTTGCTAAAATTCTGCCAGTGCTGTTTGCGGCTTCTGAATCACTAATTTACTTCTTAAAATGGTTGGTTTTAATTTAATAGAGATTTCTTGAGATCCAAAGATAAATTTCAAAGAAAACATAAGCAAATAAATGAATAAGCATATATTTACTATTACAGATCAGGTAAGGATTTTTTTCCAAAGCTTTTATCAACAGTATATGTAAGAAAAGAGTATATCAGCTACACATGGACAGCTCAGACTTTTAGAAATAGAAAAGCTATATTAATATAAAATAATATTATTAATATAATATAAATTCAGAACTATATTTCAATTAAACAAGGAGCAGCTTTTCAATTTCATATGTTCTATCAAGCCACTACTAGTCAAAGGTAGAATTTCCGTACACTGCTAAGGAACTGTGGATTATTAAATATTTGCTATTAATGAAATTGTGCCGGAACTGATAGCCACCAAAAAAAAGTGTTATATCTCCTGTGCATTCTGAACTGCTATTTGTCTAAGAAAATTTATTCAGGAAAATGCACATTTCTTCTGGAGTAAAAATATATGTCAGAGAGATTAAAGATTTCCTTTTCTAAGGGATCTGAGATATTAGGGCTTGAGACTTCAATAGAAAGGAAGATTCCTTTGACAATAGTAGAAGCTTTGAATCATGCTCCCACTTGAAAAATACTTTAACATTTATGTAAGAGAAAACTATGTAAGTCATTCAAATAGTCATTTGAAAGGTTAACTATCCACTTATTTTTTCATACAGCAAAGAACTTTGAAATTAATAAATTGTTTCTCTAGTTCACTGAACTAGGTTTTAGTTTGCAGAAAATTCTGTAAATACACAGGACACAGATATTTTTTTCCTAGTACATAAAGTGCTTGACTATAAAAAGTCATAAGGAAAAAAAATTTAAAGAGGCTCGCACAAAGTTGTAACCAGTTACTCTCCCCAAATCAGGTGCTTAGTTTACAACAATTTAAAGAAACACAAAGTTCAAAGTTATAGTTAAACATTTTGGACCCTTTTACTAGACGTACTCCAGTAAACAGAGAGTGATGTTTAGCATCACTGTGTAACTTTGATTTTTGTTTAAACTCATAAAACATGAATTTCCTGATTTTGTTAGTCCCACTGTACCCAATAATATGGAAAATATTGTTCTCCTCAAACCGTAGATTTTTTCTCTTGTATAAAATCATGTTCTAACCCTCACGAGCACAGTAAGCTCAACTGCAAAACCTTATAAGTTTACATTTTTACAGAAAAAACCCTAAATTTTTCTGCCAAATTATTGCTTTAAATGTGTGCGAAATGAGTTTTGGTCATTAAACTGAGAAAAATCCTATTCTTACACACTGATTAGGAAGTATATAAAGGAATGAATGAGCAATGGAGGAAACAGTTATAACATTCCACAAATATATAGGGTAGAGGGTATATCTGTGTATGGTTTTCTCAATTTTGTTTATAGACGTACCGGTGGAAGTGAATGTCTGTTCCTGTAAATGGTAACAGAAGAAAGATATTTAGGTGGAGAGTTAAAATTTGCTTGATTGTAAAACAGAACTTGCATGTTAGAAAAATATGTGCAGTATATTGGACATTGTGGTAGAAGTCAGAACATATTTAAATTATAGGAAACTTTCTGCATCCAGAGCATGGGAACTACACAGTACTGCAGTGGGTTAGTGGCCCTCGTGGTCTCATTTCTGATGGTGTTCAGCTGCTGCTGGGAGGGTGCAACAGACAGATATAAAATCTGTCCTGCTGTCACACAGTGCCTGACTCCTGCTTTGCAATGGGAAACTTGGTATTCTGCAGAATGAATGTGTTTTCTATTATGAGATGTCCGCCTCTGTTAAAATAATATATTAAAAATATTCTGAAAATGTTTGTTAATCTTTTTCAGTTTAGAGGTTTTAAATTTTCTTCAGAAAAGTAGAAAATTTTGGAAAGAAGACACTTTCATTATTTTCTTCAGGAAATTTCTGTGGATGTTTCAATGGATATTTGTTCTTGCTACCAGTTGAACACTATAATTTAATATTCTTATTATTCATATGATTTAACCTTGGTAAACCAATGTCCTCAGTGATATTTTCTGGCAATCAAATTATACAATTGTGGATTTCTGAAAAGGAATTTCTGTTATTCCATATGGTTTGTTCCAGTTTTTCAACTGCCATTCTGAATTTAATCTGGAAAAAAAAAAAAAGAACGGCAGTTGCCTTGCAGTTTCTGCCCCATTCAGCATTCTGCTTTGTCAGACTCTCTCTTCTTACCCTCACTTTTTTTTTTTTCCTTGTAAAATGGAAATGTTCCCATGCCTTGAAACTTTCTGTTTTTCCCCAGTTCTTAACTTCCTTGAAACTTCACACTGCATTTACAGCCAGTATGATGGAGGGACTGTTTCTGGGGTGAGATCTTGCCTGATTTTTGCAACGCAGGAAATATTGAAAGTAAGGGAGGGAGATGGCTGAAGACAGAGGGCATGGAAATTGATGGTCAATAGAAGTGTGGAAAGGCCAAGGAGCGGGCAATGCAGTGTGAATACACTAATTACTGTATGCATCCTATTTCTGCCTGATGACACTGCATGCAATCCACTCATGCAGGGAAGCAATAAAGAGTATCCTTCCAGTATTATGCCACCATATCACTTCCCTACAGCTCTTTCAGTTTGAGTGCCCTCCCTGCTATAGAAACTCAGAAACAGCTGTTCTATAAGCAGGTACCCACAGAGAAACAAGCTAACACTTTTCCTTTAAGAACATTCTCTATTCTCATATAAAATGTAGTTAAGTAGAAATACTATTTTTAAATAAAAGGAATAAATTAAAAAGCAAACAAACAGAGACATAAAAAGAATCAAAACCAAATTCTGAATGACCTTTTCCTGTCCTCAGCTGTAAGTAAACACTGTAGAGATGGGAGAAATGAAAGCTATATTTGCGCCACATATTCCATTTACTAAGAGGCAAGAGAGTCATTCACAAGTTCCATTATGTGATCACAAATTGCAGACAAGTTCCTTATGTTTGTCTTAATAAAAAAAATTTACTGTCTACTGATAAATTGGGCAAATCCTCTAGATCCCAGCCCTCAGGCCTTATGGCAGAAGGAAATGTACATTTGAATGTTCGGTTAAGCCAATCTTCTCAACTGAACAGGGAGAAAACAACTGTTTAAGGTCTATTCCTGCAGTGACAAACATCATTCATCTTTAGGCCCAGATGTGTTATTTAGAAAGGCAACCACTATTACTAAAAACACTATTCTGTGAACATGCATGGATTACTTGAGCTCTTCCATCCCTCACAGCCAAGGTATAAAGCTCACCAGCTGAGCAGCAAGCCTGGTAGCTGTCTTCCTGGGGCTCCTTCACAGGTACACATTTTTTTGTATAATGGTCCCCTTTAACAAAATATTTTCATGTAACTAATCCTTTAAAAATTATACTCAACAACTCAGAACCACTGCATAGAAATTCCAACTGCAGCCCTTGCTTTTAAAATTCTATGCCACAGTTTGTTTTTTAAGATAACACATAGCTGCTAAGAGATATAATAAATGAATACATTAAGCACTCTCCCATAAACAGAATTAATTCAAATATAAAGTATCTTACAAGAAATACTCTTCATGTCGCTCTTTATTCTATTGTTCAGTTAAATTGTTCTAGAAAATTAGTGGTTTGGCATTACTCTAAATTATTCACTCAATTTGCATTTGCATGGCCAAGGTTTCAGAAAGCATGCCTCAAATTAAAAGGAGGAAGTCCTTATTTCTGGATCTAAATGACTGGCCCAAGTTTAGAAATGACCCTATTATAACAAAAATAATCACCCCAGTGCTTGGGCTGGTATAAATGTGACCATTCTGACTATGCTGTTGGCTTGGGAGAATTTTATTTTGGAGTTCAGTGTTTCAATTATTTTTGCTGTGTCACCATGCAAACAGTTATGCTGTCTCAAATAAGGCGGGAAACAAAAATGGACATGGGGAGAAGGACTTGTTTAAACTGATACTAGCCCAGAAAACATTTTTGTGAACACATTTATGTCAGCCAGGTGGTTTAGTGGATAGCTGAAAAGAATTTCTTATCAAAGTCTAAAACGTTAGTGTTTTCACCTCTGAACAGAAAGAACAGTAAACGCTGTTTATGTTTTGATGAAGGCAGGAACCAAGCAAGACTTGTCTCATAGCTCCAGCAAGGGAGTGGGGCAGGACTGGCTCTTCCCTTCTGGGGCCGGCCATCGTCACTGCCAAGCCCCTGGAGTGGGGCATAGTGTGGGACACCAGTACTCCTCCAGAAACTGAGGGGGAAATGTAGATAAGATGCTCTCTTGACTAAAACAACGCAAAATTCTAAGCTTAAAATTGAAATTTTAAAGCAGTATTTTGCTTGGGGTTTATCCCCAGTGAATGTCCCTGCTTGCACTTCCCCTTCCCCTGCCAGACATTTTTCTGGCTGACTACAAAGCTGACAAACCAACAAAAGACCACAGGTATTCACAAGATGCTAAGTGGTATTTTGGGGAATCCAGACCCCTTTTCAAGTTGCCATAATTTGAATTTTAAGAATTTCATGCTTTAAAAGAACAAGAAATTGTCTGTGGTTGCTCTTCCAATCCATCATGCTTATTTTTTTGTCTACTTGCTCCTTCTAACACAGTACTAGAGAAAGTTTGATCTGTGAAAGCAGCCATTGCTGGAATTTTTTCTCACAATAAAGCATGTATTTCTGCTGTTAAGGGATAAAAAAATGAACAGCAAAGCAAAAATATACCTTAGCGTTATTGAATATGAATGTTTACATATTTGGTTTTTTTTTAAATTATAAGCTTGCAATGAATAAGAAGCTTGTAAGAACTGAAGTTCCCTCGTGTTATTTTTTAAAAAAAGTAGTTTTTAAATAGTTTTCTCTTACAAAAAACATTGCATATAATTTATACAGCACTTTAAAAACCAATTTGGGAAACTAATAACGTAGAATAGTCGCTAAAAAAATTTAGAATGTTCTGGCAAAGTCCAATAAAATGAATTCTAATGGCCAGAGTTAGGAGTCATCAGATTATTGTTAGCAGTAATATATTACTTTTTACTAACACCTATGAATGGTGGGTCAGTACAATGTCACTCAAATGTGGCCATTCATTAATCACTGCCCACTCTGGTAACATTGTCCAAGACAAAAGACTGGTGGAGAAAGAAAGATGTACAAGGCAAAATGAGACAATAATGGTTGGCATCAGAGCAGCCTCGTGCATGAAAATCAGAACATTGCCAAGTTCTTTCAAGCTTCATATAGTGAAAGAATACTTTAATAGCTGTATTTATACTTATGAAAAAAATGGTATGCCTAAGGAGATAGTGTGAATGTATTTGTTGGAAAACATAACAAATAGCTATAAAAAGCATGTAGGAAAAGCTTGAAGAATCTGTCAAAACGAAGACATATATTTTGTTTGATATAATTATGGACAAGGTTTCAGTAGAAAAATAAAAATGATTCAGTGGAAGAATATACATGTATTCATAGCACAGGAAAAGAACAATATCACTCCGGATATTAGTATTTTTATCACTTATATTACAGTGGAGCTTAGGAGAGCAAATCATGTTCCTCTGATGAAGAAATTCAAAGCAAGCATGTCATTCAAAATACTTAAAACCTCTTTCAATATTTCTATAAGTTTTATTCTTTGTATGCCTTTGGGTGGGTCAGGTTTCACAATACCTTCACTACAACATAAATTTAAATTATAAAATTCATAGAAGAAGAATTTTGATCATTTGGAACATCTTTTGGCATGAAAATATCCCTCACTCGGGGGTGCTTTGAGACCTGAAGTGAAATACTTTAACTTTGACATCATCATATTCCAGTTTTCCCACTCTGGAGGATAACTCTTTTTAGGTGTTTTTTTGTTTCATAAATATCAATGCTCATTTTGTGAACAGCATTCACCCATTTTGATGCAAAGTAGAATTTTAAAAATATCAATAATCTGCAGAAATACCAGACTCTGAAGTTCCAAGAAAGAATCTCGACCTCCCACATTATCTCTGTGTACCTTGTCACATGTTTGAGCTCCAAGAGCCTGGACTGAAGACAATATTTACAAATATTATCACTGTATTTTTCCATCTGAAAAATCGAACCTAATAATCTACAATCAAACTGGATTGGGATTGATGTTAGATGAAACCATGCATTATGTAGGAATTTTATGTGAAATAGGCTGCCTTGCATAGCTGGTGGACTTTTATATAAAGCCCAATTCATTTGAGCAGCACTTTATTCTTATCATCCATCAGCCAAAGTGACATTCTCACTGTAACTACACTGTAGATTGTATTTAATATAAACTTCCTGAGTCAGATACCATTATTTCTGAAATAACTTGAAAAATCATTTGCATATTTCCCAGAACGTCACTTTGGGGTATTGGTCAGACTTTTAACCAGTATAAACCTGACAATTGTTTCTGCTCCAAGTATGCACATATTTTGACCATCAAAGAACTTCACAGATTTAGTAGGAAAATTATTTTTTTGAAAAAGAGCCAAAAATGCAGCGCCACTTTAAATGAAAGAGCTATCTCTGAAGACCACCATTCATTCTCAGATCTGTATAGGGAAACTGTGCTGTTTACTTATAAAATCCCAAACCCCATTATTAAAGCCAAATATCTTGCTGCTTTAAACTACTGTTTTAATGTGTCTGAATAACCTTGATTATGGAATAAAATGGAACTTTTATTATGCTAGTACAATCATTTGGTTAGAGCTTCAGAACAAATCTGCAATAGACTTTGCAATAGTATATATAGATACCAATTTTTTCAGTGGCGCTAGAGAACATCTGAGGAGTAATTGCACGTGAACTCTGTAAAATGCCTAAAATGGTGGACCAGATTTAAATGCCCTTTTAATACTTCTGTGGTGATGAAAATGGGCCAGGGGTTGCCTTTTCTAAAATTCTGGTTGAACTGATACTGAAGTGAAAGGGTAACATACAGTATGGTCTCTAAGGAAGATGAACATCAGAAATTACATGTGGGGTTAGATGACAGGTAATCCTCAGTCTCCCCTGCATGACTGGTTTCTAAATATTTCCATCTCTATTTCTTGTACTGTTCCATAATTACATATGAGTATAACTGTACCAAAATAGAAGGAAAACATGTTTCTCCTCTTCAGTGATCTTTTGGCCATCATAGTCCGATTTTCTCTGCTCTCTCCCATCCACAATGGAGTCCTGAGAGAGCAGAACTGAAATATTATGGGAAAATGAGAGGAACCCATCCCAGAACTCATTACAACCTAATATAAATTTGGTCCTGTACAAAGTTTTAGAGGGACAATTGTAAGCCAACTTACTTTCCTTTCTTTCAATACCTCCACTAAATTAAAGATCTGGCCTCATCAATAAGAATTGCTGGGCAAGGTGAAAAAATTTCCCAGATGGTGTGAATTAAATTCTCTAGCAAACCCATAGGGTTTTCATTACAGGTCCAGGAAAGCAGCACTAGAATATCAAGACTAAAAATAAATCAATAAATTCTGATATATTTATCTATCTATTTAATACATGTTATATCTAGTATAAGCCGGATATGCAAGCATATATGTAATATATATATAAATGCACATAATTTTATAGTGTACAGATGGGAGAAAAGAACATTTAAATAAATGCTACCTGTTCCATCGAGGAGATAATACAAAACCTAATTAATTAAGCATGAGCATACACGTCAATCAAAACACTGAAGTAAGCTCGTTATAATTACTTCAACTCCAGGCATTGAATGTAACTTCCTTTAATAAAGACAATCAACAGAACATTTTGCTATGACAGGACTGAGTTGGACAATCCCTCACACTCTAAAAATCTTAAAAGAAATGTACAGACATGCCTTCTGAAAATACTTGCTTCATAGGAAGGAAACATCCTTGGATCAGAAATATTGATTTTAATTTTTGAATTTGTGATTTTTCCACAGGTCTTTATTTGATTAACAAAAGGCAACAATGAAAATATGGCTGGGGTTATGGTAAATACAACTTAGCTGCTTCAGTGATGGAAGATTTAGCTATCTTGAAATAAATAAGTTGTACATTGGAAGAATGGTAATTTCTTTGGCTACATGGTTCCCATTATATTTTATTCTTCTCAGTATGTTCACTAAAATTCCTGTATAACACTGAGCATTTGGAATTGCGTGTAGCAGCTGTCTTCCTTAAAACTTGTCCTTTTTAGACTTCACTCTTGGATGAGGTTTAATTCTTTGTCACAGGTGAGCAAGGCATTTGAGTACACATAGATATTTTTTAGAAAAGAAGCACATGAAGTAAATGGGAATCTGCATGCTTGAGGATGAGCATGTCTTATGCACATTTGGCCTTTCCACTATTTGAGCAGCTACTGAGAGCAAAGGGTATTGCTGGGCACTGTGTGAAAAGTGTTGTGATCCAACATGATAAAGAAAAAGAAACAGTAATCAGATAGCAATAGGTAGAACTGAAATGAGATTCCTTTATACTTGGCTCCATGTACAGGCACATTAGAAGCCAAACCCTCTTGTTGGAAGTTTGAAACCTAAAACTGGACCCTGACCATCTGCCCTGAGATTCTAGAGAAGCAGAATGCAGAGTGCACAGCCATGCCCCTATGGATATTTTTTTTGCCTATTCCAAGGTGTAGCTTTTTTTGCTGTTTTCCATGCTGGACTATCACTAACTGGTGTTAGCATACCTTCTAGTGATTTCTACTTTCTGACAATTTTTATAGAAATAAATTTTTTTAGCATATTAATCTACATTTCAACAGTAAAGTTTGGTTTTATGCATTTTTATTTGGAAAAATCTGTCTCACCTTTAATTCAGTGCCAGCCTCTGTGTGTGTATGTGTGCACATGTACATGTGAATAGATTTACTTTTTGAATATATATTTTTAACTAATTAATCAGAAATGCCAGACATATTTATCTAGATGGGTGTCATTTGCTTCTCCGAAGCAGACCACTCCTTTGGATGACAATTACTGTCCTCAGATACCTAATTATGGAAAAACATATTATTTTCCACATCAGCATCTGCCTTCATGCCACTCTGCAAATATTCACGCTTTTGGTTTAGAGACTGCCTTCTGAGTGTCATACAGTTTGATAACTGATGAATTTTCTAAATAAGTTCTTTCTCTTTATTATTTTTACCTTTTCTAGTTTCTTTGCTCTCTTCATAAAATAACAATATTGATTTTATAGAAATATATGTAGAAATTTTGGAAATCCTTTTTACATTAAAGCAAAGATAGTGGTGCATCCTGATAGTTCCAGCACAACTTCTGTGTCATTAACTTATTGGTACAGATTTATCATGAATTAGACAAAATTATTTATTGGTATGTGAAGAAACAGAAAATTGCCTGATGGTGTCATATTTACTTCTGTGAAACACAGAGTATACACATTTTATGTTAGAAACCTGACACAACCTTTTGACCAACTCAGCTAAGGAGGAACCTTTGCAAAACTAAGTCAGATGAATACACTGTGACACAAGGTGATTTTGCTACTCAGTTAGACAAACCTTTCAACCATGCAGACTCCATGATTTTTAGAACTCACCCTTAACTGAAGAGCTTATGAATATTAATTCTTCTGATTTGCAGGTCATTCTGGAAAGAAAATAAAAATCAAGGTTTCTGCTTTTTTTTGTTCGTTTTTTTGCAAGTTCAGTTCTTTTGCCAAGTATAGATGGAAATTTCAAATAGTAGTATTATATAGAAAACAAAGGGTAAAATCTCCACTCTTCATTTGACATAAGACTATTATCTCAGGAACACTTTTAGAAGTGTAGATTGGTTGATCTCTTCCATCTTTCATTTATACTTTTAACTTCATGGCTGTGGGCAAGAAATTAAGGAAACTGAAGTTCTGGTTTGGAAAAGTCAAGCTGGAAATGAGGTCTATAGATTGACTGTAAGGAATATAAGATATTATTGGCCCTCGATGGGAATGTGCACATGTACAGCAGGTGCAGTGATGTCTGTTGCTTCTGGATACAGAAAAATCCCATAAAATGAGAAAACCCACAGCCAGAATAATCTCATTCATTCCAGAAGAGCTAAACATTTGTTTTTCCATAAAGCAAATTAGATATTGTAGACTTCAAATTGCCAAATTCTCTAGCCAAAGAAAGCACAGATCTACCCCTTTTTGCTGAAACCACCTACTTGGTTTCTGCTCCTAACAAAGAATAAATGCAGCCTGGATGCAATAATTCTTGGACGGCCAAATTTTATTCTGTTTTCAAGGTCATCGTGATGCAGTAAAGCTTCAATCAGGCAGTCTGGTCTGAAGGCACACAAACATCACCTGTAAGTACCATCTGATATAGAAATGCATCAAATCAGCTAACACTGGTGGTTTGCTGTGCTATTGCTTACTTTTTCTTTGGAAATGTAACCTTAGGGTACTTTGAAATAACCTGCTTCAGGGTTAGGGAAAGGAGGTCTTCTCACTGAAGGAACTGGTAGAGTTTTTTGTTAATAAATAAGTTTTATTTGTGTAGAGTGACTAAATATTATCATGTCATTTGTGTGGAGAAAAGGATGTGGATTCAACACCAGTGCTGGTTAACTGTTAATTATGTAACTGAAACAGAGTTTTGATCTATTTAAATAGAATCATTCCTGCTAATATTCCAGGTGTAAGAAATATTATTCCTTTTGTCTTCAACTAGTCTTATTACTCTATCAACAGGGATATTACTGCAAAAATAATTGTTGTTGTTCCCAGTACTTTAGGGTTTGTTTTTTTTTTCTTTTTATTAAAATGTGATTTCCATTCTGGACCACATTAAAAAAAAAAAAAAGCATTTTAGATTTCTCTTCTTTGCATGTTTGTTAAACAAGAAACACTCTGTGATGTACAGTGATACAATGTTGGTCTCCATAGGGATGATTTAAAAAACCCAACCACATTAGTCAGTGCAGAGAGTTTACAGAAATTGTGAAAAGAAAGGGAGAACAAAAGAGAAAAATTGATATAGAACCTAAAACTTGGAAGTGTTTTATTTTGAAAAACATTCAACCAAAAATCCTGCAGCAGCTAAATCCTACTGAAAAATCTGTATTTTGAGAATTTTCCAGTGCAAAATGAGACCTAAAATGTTTAACAATTGATTTCAATTAGCCTTAAACCAGCTATGACAGAACAACCTTGATGATATTTAAATTGCTGTAACCAGGTGCTGGAGTTAACACTCCCCTGAGATGACAAATGAGCCCTTACTCTGCCAATTCCCTGCCAGCCTTTACTTGGCTCACATTCAGACTTTTTTTTTTTT
>WBMY01010657.1:2120856-2154552 GCA_013397315.1 Donacobius atricapilla | reverse complement strand
TTTTTTTGCTCAACTTTTTTTCCCCCTATCAGAGAACATTTAAATTTTGCAGCATTTTGCTCAGAGGAAAAAAATAGTTTCAGGCAGTGAAAAGTGGGGCTTGTTGAAATCCTGTTCCTACCGCTGTAGCTGTGGACATGTTTGAAGTTTGTTAATATATTTCTGTAGCTGGTGGCTGATCTCTGAGGTAATTTTAAAGGATAGCAGAAGGCAAAAAGAACCAACCAGCACAGCAGCTACATAAATCTGAAAAACCCCCTTTTTTATCACTTACAATGCATATGGTTTCTGTCTATCTTATAATTTGCATAATTCAACACCAACAGCAGCTGGTTATATTACACACATAATCTGTTCCTGGAAATATGATAAAATTACAGTTGTCCAGCTGTGGGAACACCACAGCTTTTGCCAAGGAGAACACACTCAGAATATCTGTGGCCTATGAGCAGGAAGCTAATCCCCAAATTAACATCACAGGCAATTTAAGAAAAAATGCTATTTGCAATGCACTCTTTTTAAAACCTGAGAGAGCAAATAAAGCCAGAGTTTTATTTTTGCTTAAATTTTCTTTATTTGTTTGCCTCTTTTTTTTTTTACAAAAGATAATTTATTCCCTCGGATTTTTTTTTTTAAATTTTGCTTCATCTTGTTTGCTTTTCTCACTATTTCTCTTTTACAAAATAATTTATACCTCCTTTGAGGAGACATTTTTATATTTTGCAACCCCAAAATAAACTCATTAAATAATTGGAGCGCATATACTAAGAAATAACATTCCTTTAATACCGCTTTCTTTTTATTTCAATCAATTTTGATTACTTTTCTTTCTTTCCATTTTTTTTTTAAATTAAATACCAATTCATGAATTTTTATACTGAGATTTAAGGGGTTCAGTACGAGCGGCTACTTATCAGCTCTATCGTTATATTTCCCATCTTTCTTTACTCCTTTCTGGCGTTAGCTGGGACCAACGCGAATCGTGATGTCCGCGGCTGCGCTCCCCTCGGCGTCGGCGGGGTCGGAGCGGTGAGTGGGGCTGCCGGGGCGCTGCCAGATGTTCACTGTGCGCCCGCTCCGTGTTTATTCCGCGCCCAGCGCTATCTGCGGGCTGCCGGGGCGCTGCCAGATGTTCACTGTGCGCCCGCTCCGTGTTTATTCCGCGCCCAGCGCTATCTGCGGGCTGCCGGGGCGCTGCCAGATGTTCACTGTGCGCCCGCTCCGTGTTTATTCCGCGCCCAGCGCTATCTGCGGGCTGCCGGGGCGCTGCCAGATGTTCACTGTGCGCCCGCTCCGTGTTTGTTCCGCGGCCAGCGCTATCTGCGGGCAGCCCCCCGGAGCGGCCGCGCCCGCAGTAGTGAGGGCCGGCGGCCGCGGCTCAGCGCCCCGCTCATCCAACCTGCCCGACGCTTCCCCCGCACCGGCTTTGTCCGGAGCCAGGACCGGCTGCCTCCCGCCAAACCCGCCGGACAGCCGGGTCCTGCATCGCTGACGCTTCCAGAGGCTGTGGGCCGCCACAGGTCCACGGTATTCACGGCTTTATGTAATCGTTCGGTCAGATTCAAGGGGTGCGTGCGGCAGTTCCAGGCGGGGCAGGGAGTTTGGGAAGCGGCGGTGCCAGCTCTGCCTCTGGGTCTGTTTTGGGGGGATCCCAGCCCGACCACCCCACCCCGGCTGAGGGACCTGGGCACAAACACGAGACCTCTGCAGGGAGGATGTTCAGACCAGGGTCCAGACTGGGCAGCACGGGGCTGGAGGGGAGGAGTCCTTTCCTCTTTAAAACACTTCTTTACTTCTCTCAGTCTTGCAGCCTACCTGTAACTGCTCTACTTTATCGAAGGAAATCTGCCCCCAAACATGCTTTATCCAGCGGTCCTTCAGGGACTGCACCTTTGACCCAAAAGAGCTATTACCTTAGACCTTTCCTGGCTATCCAGCAGAACGCAGAAAACTCCCTAGTTACTTCTTTTGAGACTGAATCAAACTCTTTCCACAAACATTCAACAGCATCAATGGGGAGTTCCCCAACGGGAAAAACCAAAGGCAATATTTGAAAGCTTCAAGAATAGAGCTTCCGGTTCCTTGTAGCACTCTGAAAATGGCTCTTACAAGCACCTCGTGGTAAAGCAGATGAATATAGCTGAGAACTTAGAAATACATGGGACACGAAGGATTGATATCTGTGGTTATTTTCAGAATAAAAAGGTTGCTTTATTTTCTTTTTATTTATTTATTTGTTTTATATAGTACAGCAGGTTCAAGGTGGATTTTTCTAAAGGATGTTCTGGAGATCAGTAGTAAAGTGGTATAGAAATGTCACAGCTATGATTATTGGATATAGGGTATTTATATAGTAAACAAAGAAAGACAACAAAAATTTGCAATAATTAAAAAAAAAGACCAACAGGAGTTTCGGAGACCACATTAAATCTCAGGCTTCTGAATTTAACTCAATTTGTAAATGGGAAGCAATTATCATTAGATTATTTCACAGCTGCCTTTGTACTTCTGCCAGGTTCCTCTCAAATAAATTGCAAGGCAAAGTGTAGCAGATCTTAGGACTGCTGTTCTCTTTTCCCGTTTTCTATTGTTTTATAGTTTTCTGAGACTCTATTTTGCATATGTAATTGCATGTTGGTGGGTGTATTTTCTTTACTGCAGCACAGAATTTGCCTCTTGCAAAGCACTTTGGGTCTCTTGGTGGGAAGCTGGAAGGAGGAATTTTAATGTGATATAATAATTTTAAATATTGTGTGAAATTAAGAAGCAACACAAACAGTGTCATTATACATAACTTTATTTGAGTCTGCAATTTTTCCTGTATGGTTTCATGCATATAAATGGAATACCCTGGGTCTGGTCATGTGTTAACATCTCACATTTCCTTTCCTGCCACAAATGCTGTTTATTATAATAGTATGAACTGAAATATGTATTTTTACTGCTGTTATGAAAGTAGAAACACACAAATATGGGTTTGTTTCCCAATATTACCTATGTCTGTTTTACAGTCTGATAAAAGTTTTGGCTGACAGAACACTGAATAAATGTAGCTCTGTACAGCATGTTTAATTAATATTTAACTTGTAAAATTTAATAAAATAACAATATAAACAGATAAGGATTAGTCAAATACAAAAACGATTAGAAACATTCACATAATTAAAAACCAAAATTCTCAGCCATTATCAGATGTAGGAAAACCACATAAGAATCCATAAAAAGGTTTTCAAGCTCCAATAAGTTAGGTATAATAGACCTTTTTTGTCAAACACAAAAATAAATATTATTGATTTTATGAATAAATACATTTTCTTAAATGATTTAGAAGGCTCTGTTTATTCATATACAGACAGTGTTTAGAATATGTAGTAGCCAGTATGTCTGCAGATATATTTATGTTGGACTGTTTAGATTGGCTTCACCTCTGTAATAATTTATAACAGTTTCAATGTAAACCTGCCATTGAGCAGGTCATAAAGGTCCTGCATTTTAACCATCATAATTTCAGATAAACCCACAAAACTATTTCTTACAGGAAAGCTCTAGTTAATCCTTGAATATCTTTGGGATGGAATTTGTTTTTTTATTTAGGCAAATTTAAAGAGCAATAAAGGCTGCATTTTAACAGTGTTTGATATTCCAACACTGGTGATAATTTAAAATATATAAATTTTGTTTTGTTTTACAGCAGTAACTCTTCATTGACACTTATTAATACAAAAATTTTGCCCTCCAATTGATTTCAAGTTCTGCTCAAAAAAGAAAGCTACTGTTCATTTTCAAATGTTTCATTGTACACTAGAAATGCTAACATAAATACTGTAGTGTTTTTCCACACGAAATGAAGATAGATCAATGCTATTTGTTTTTCACATGATAGAAGTTTCTAAAAGGCATGTTCTGAAAGTATGAGAATTATCTATTTAATTTCTAAATTTAAAAAGTGACAACTTTTTATCAAAATGAACATTTTCTAACAAAATTCTACCAACGTACTTACGTTCAATAAAATGTTTTTGAATACAAAAAGCTAAACTTTTTTAAAAGGCTGATATCTTCATTTTAGAAAACATATATTCCATGATTGGTAGTAGAACATGGGGCCTGTCTCTTGTTCTAAACCCGTGGTATCTTCTAAGAGAAATGAATTGAATCTCAAGGTTCTTTTCTGTAAACACGCAAAGCTCAGGTGAGTTTATCTTTTCATGAAAGTTTGTTCTGTTTCTCACCAGTTGCCTGTTTCCTGCTCCTCTTGACTAAGGTAGCCCAGGGTTTATGGGGATGAGCGCAAAGGGTGCCTGCAGGATGGCTGCAAGGAATTGGGAAGAGCTTTCCTATTAAAAGGATGAAGTTGTAAGCCTGTGGTATGTTTCCTAGTAGAAGATTGCATAGAGCTCTGTCCAGATGGTGTGACTCTTAATTTCTTACTCTTACATGAATAGTCATGGAATCACAGAATCATAGAAAGATTTGGGTTGGAAAGAACCTTAAAGGTCTTCCAGTTCCACTTGCCCTGCCATGGGCAGGGATTCCACCCTCTAGGTCAGACTGCCCATGGCTTCATCCAACTTGGCCTTGATATCTCTGCTAGAAATATCTGATGTCATTCCTTCAGCCTCTGATATCCAACATATCAGCAAAGTGATGTTGGATTGACTGCACTCAGAAATAGTGAGGACTGTGTGTCTAAGGGAGGATGTAACCCATTTTCTCCAGGGAAGTTTTATATGTACTCCACTATTTAGGGTCACAATTAGAGTGTTATTTGGATACCTTGATGGCTGAATTTTAAATTTTCTAGCTGTGAGACAAAACATTGAATAGTAGCTTCAACACTTCTATTTTGCTAGATTTAAAATTAAATTGGACTGTTGTGGCAAACAGTGTAGACTGTGTAATACTGGTCACAGTACTTCATTTACTGCCAGAGGGATGAGCTCTTGGGATTTTCAAATGTGTGGACATAATTCCAGTGCAATTATACCATTGATTTTCAAATTAAATTGGTGAACTTTTCTAAGGTCTTTTTGTGCTAGAGTAAATGCCCTAATGACTAAATGTAACAGAAACATAGTTTCACATTTTTCTTTCTATAGTTTATCATTTATTCCCTGATAATCCTGTTTATGGCCCAGAAGTCCCTTTGGTAAGAAGCCATGTTCAGCCATGGAAGAGAGATCTGGTGGTATGAACCAATGTTTTATATGATTTTCTATATTTGAAACATGAGGAACATTATGACTTCTCTCTGATAGAAATTTAGGAGAGATTTCAGTGGCCCTTCATAGTGGATGCTTATTTTGTAAATACCTCAGGCATCAGAGAGGTAAAATGCATTATTATTGAAAGCCTGCTCTCCTCAAAAGTGGGAAAATAGAGGCTAAATTTAGAGGTATGTATATCTTTCTAAAGATACATTAATATATTTATATCCTGATATGGACTCTGGTCCAAATAATGTAGATGACATTTCCATATTGCATCTGTACATGAAAGATTAATTTGTATAATCTTTTCTCAAAAGCACATAAATTTGATAAATGTAGCTTCCTCTCCACAATTTTATTGAATTTATTCATCCATTCTACACTATATTTCTAATGTGTTTATGAAGATATGACTGATGCATCACACAAATATCAATTTTTTGTGGTGCAGTCAGTACCAGACAAGAGAAGTGATAGATGGGCAGTGCAACTTGCTATTGCCTTGCACAATAGAGTGGAGAGCCATTACTGATAATGTTTGTACAATGGTTATTTGGTGTTTCATGGATGGAAACGTCATATTTGCAGCCAGGGCAGAACCTGAGCAGGGGGGAAGATCCATTTCTATCTGTCCCTACATGTGCGACTGGATTTCCAGTATTTACTGTCTGACCAGATATCCTGGTGAAAACTGAAGATTGAAATGTTGTCTTTTAAAAATACCTTGAATGGTTAATCTTTTCCCCAGAACCTTACTTATTCTGCAAATTAGAGTGATCAGGAGTTGTTTAATTATTGCAGGGTGCTCAGATTCTTCTGACTGGTGCAGTCTTCCTTCTGCTTCTGGCTCAGCTTCTGTAGCAGCAAACTTTCCAGGTGGGCAAAACAATCGTTACTTCTCTTCCATTCCCCCACCTCTGGTCACTGAGGACTGTCATGTTTTGTGCTTATAGTTTGGCTTGCCTGACAACTTCCAATAAGAGCTGGAACTAAACAGTGGTGTTCCAGACTGCTTTTTGATGGTGGGGATGGGGTTGCCTGGCTCGTTAATGAGGATTTTCCCTTCTTCACAGACATTTGAGTGATCCCAACCAGCTACCATAGTGGGAGTTTTCTATTTTTTTTTCTGGTGCCACAGTTTTATTAGCTTTGCTTATAGAAATATAGCAAAACAGAAAAGGCCACACTGGCTTTGCTGTGTAAATATTTAAGTATAGACTGTGTGGACACATGGCAGGTATAAACCAGATTCAAGTGATCTCCAGGTTGGTAATGGTCTGCTAATCTAATCCAAGTATTACTGAATGTGGTTCATGGTGCCTTTGAATTTATGTGTAGTCATGGCATGCTGTCTTTCATTGCACTATTTTCCTACTTATATTGTAAAATAAATTCACACTTGGCATAACAGAAATGCTTGGCAGGAACGCTTCTATATTCAGAGTACATGAGACAATGACTAATACCTTGTTTAATTGTCTCACAGCATTAGCAAGGAAGCTGAATCATATGCACTTTCTCCAACCACACACACACAAAGGGGCAGACTAGCTCAGCCTGTTACACTTCACTGTCTTTCCCCCACTACCTACAGCTGGCCCCTTACAGAGCTATTAAACATCCTCTCATATGNGCCAGTCTGCCCCTCTCTTGACTTTTGAATTTCTTTTGCATGTAGCATTATGCTCCCTTCACTGAGATCGTATCAAATTCTCTGCTGTGTAAATTGGCACAGCTATGCAGCACTTGGAGGCTTTCTGCCAGTGTACACTGAGAATCTATCCCTAAACAATTATACTCAGCAGTACCAAAAAAACACTTACATAAACAGAAAATGTAGGAGAACATTTGGGCCCAAATTCTGTTTCCTTCAGATTCTTAAGTTGGAAAAACTACCAGGAAAAGAGGACATGGAAAGGAAGCTGGGGGAGAACTCAGGGTGCAGTCAGCCTGTTCCCTCAGTAATCAGCATAAGAAATAACAATATAAATCCCTTGCTGTCAGTTCCATCAGCAAGAAATAAACAGGAATGAGTAAGTCAGATGGTACTTAAAATAAAAGTATTATCTCTAAGTTTTTCTCTATTTCTCAACTTGGATGTAAATCCTATAACCCTGCAGATACTGTGCTTGACAGAAAGGTAAACACTGATATGGGTATTTTACTATTATTCTGCAAAAAAAAGGGACAAAAATGTCAGCAATTGCATTATTATGCAGCTGGCACAACATTCTTGAAGATGGTGGACCAGAACAGAAGAATCCACGAAACAGATCTGTGTGTGCATGGTAAATGCAGATTATGACGTCTGGCCTTTAGTCCGGATGTCCTGGATTTGCTGGTTTGCAAAACCCTGGCTATCGAGGACATGCTGTAGAACATCTCTATTTTTCTGGTCACCAGTCAAATTCTGCTCATCTCTGTCTTGCAAATTGCCTTCCTAACTTCAGTAGCTATATCAGCATGGTATAATATATATTATATAGTATACAGTAGATCGTATATATCATATAATGATCTATGATCTATGAGATATATATGATATATATGATATAGGATATATGATATAGGATATATAGTATATATTGTGAGAAAGCTTTGGTTTCAACACTAACTGAGTCTTGAGCAAAACCTGACTTTTGTAGTTAAGAACAGGAAATGGTTCTGTGCAAATATTTACCAGTGCTAGCAACTATGAATTTCACATTTACAATTACACTGATGTCTGCCTAGGGCAGAATGAATCATGCCTTTTCCTAACAGAATGATTTATAAATATTTGTTGTAAAAGCAGGACACACTATGCAAAACAGCAAAATATAATTTCATTACTTCAATTAGAAGTAGTGCTCTAATTGACTTTAAGACCTTGATAATCCTATAAGAACAATCAGAAACCCTCTTACCCACTTTACACTATGTCTGTTGGGTAATGTTTAAATAAGGCTGTATTTCAGAGGAATGCTTCCCCTTGTTAAAGTGTCAATAAAGTCCTTATTGTTTAAGGAAACTTCTAGTAGAATGTCTTGTACTTAATCTGCAACTATTTCCTATTACCCCCANAAAGGTCCTGGCTCTCTTACATTTTCCCCTTTTTCCTATAATCTGCACAAATCTAAATTGCACCTAGCAGATTGTTGTGTGTGCCTGTGTACATCTGCACACTACAGATCAAGCAATCATATAACAGGAAGGTTCTTCTTAGGGATGTCACCTTGAGTTTACCCCATCTTTACCTTTTGCTGTTGTTGATGGATTTTTTCTCTTTAATCTTTAGTCTAGTTATTCCTAGTTTTGTGACCATCCAGAGGTACAAAGAGACCAGAATATATACTTTCATTCTGGCTTCATTTTTATTTAGATTTATTTTCTACTGAGGAAAAAAACACTATGAAGACAAAGATAGGAGTGATAGAAAAAATGATAATCTACGTCAATAGACAGCAATATCAATAGACAGCAAACTGAGAGAGAACTTACCTATCTCTAAATGTATATTCTCCCTTCCAAAAATAACTGTGAGATTAACAAAGCATACTTACATGTCTTCTCTCTTATCTTGTAGTGAAAATGATCAGAACTGTATTGTAATTTTGGGACAATTCTTTCTAGAAATTGAATTATGCACTTGTACACTCTGCTTTCTTTACCTCTATCATGCAGATAAAGCTGTCATTAGTTTTAGCTCTGCAATCCCAGGACCTGCCAGACTGAGAAGCTGGAGGAGTGCCAAATCATGGGTTCTACAGCAGTCAAGATGAGCCAAGAGTGCTGAGCCTTTCCTGTGAGCATTCCTTTGGAAAAGATAAAATCCTTCCTCCAGTGTGTGGAGTCTGAAAGGAATCTGGACCTCTAGATATGAAAAGTGCGGAGGAAAATGACTAATACCTTCAGATCTGGACTTCAGTGAAAGGTAATGACAGCATATATATAAGCTGGGTTTTGAAATCAGATGGATATAGAAGAGCGTCATCTGCCATGAGTGAGAAGCTCTTACATGAAGCTGACACACTGGTGATATCAGCTGAAGAAAGGAATTTAAGACAAAATCATGAAGTTCCCACTTTGGGTCAATTGTACACTGTTGGAGTCCAGANCAGAGCCGCAGGTTCCATCTCATCTTTTAAACACTGGTACAGGACTTTGAAAACAGAAAACCCCATCATCTGGCGCCTAACGTGGGGCTCGAGCAAGCAGCATCTCAGGAAGGGACTGTGTTGCCATGAGGTCAAATACATTAGCCCTGTGCAAAAGGTAGCAGAATGACTGCACATTTCTTTGCTTGTGAAATAATTCTGTGACTTCATATTCTCATGGGGTAGTTTGGCTTTCTAAACCAACCAGTTTTAATGTCTAAATGTAAGAGTAACTTTTCAATTCCTTGTCTTACCCCACATTTTCATATTCTTTACTTCTGTGTTGTATTTATTTTTAAAAATTTCAGTCTGGGATGAATTTCAGAAGAAAACATTTTTTTTCTAAGGGTTGCACTTAACTTGGTTTCCTATTTCTGACTAGCTCTATGGATGAAGGTCTATGGAAGCAGTTCTGATGTTATGAGAAATTTAGGAAAATTAGAAATGTAGGGTTGTAGTTAAATTGAGGCATCAAATGCACAGAGCATTAAGGTGAATATTACATTGTCGAGACCCTGAGGCACATGCACTGAACTTAATCTGACAAAGTATGGTTGTGACTAGTTGTAATTTTCCTGAGCTAGTATAATAAAAATACAATGGCTGAAGTGTATGAATTCAGGTACATCTTTCAGGGAAAGCCACAGTCTAAGCTGTTAGCTTTCCACAGCCAGAATTTCCCTGAAACCCCCAGGAGGGTTCTGCCTGACTTGACTAATCAACAGCGCTGGCACCTCAACTTGTATTGGCACAGATACTGAAGAAAGTAGTAAAGGAGATGGGAATGTCTAGGAAAAGGAAAGAAAAGACTATTCAAGAAATAAAATCAGTATTTTGCATGAAATTTTATTGATTGCACAAATTTTCTATATCCATGAAGGTAGATGTAAAAGCAGACATCCAATTATGAGTGACAGTGCTTCCATCAATAATACAAATGAATAAGCTATGAGCAAAATATTTCTGAGGCCTTCAGGCAAAACAGTAACAAGTATCAGGTCAGTGTTTTTTATTCATTAAAATAAAATATATTAAATCTCCCTTCCTGCTGTGTTTCTTGCCTACAGGATGGAGTGTGATGAACGAGTCCTTTGGAACACAAGTTCATTTATGCAGCTCTGGTCCATGTGAGTCAGACAAGTGGGAGACTTACAGTAAAAGTAGATCTCCAGGTACATATGGTTTTGGGAATTTTCTAATCTACTTGGTTAAAATTAGTACCAAGCAAATAAGAAAGCTCTGGACAACCAGTGAGCAGTTCCTGATCTGCTATCCAAGAGGTAAATCCCCTCCTCTCTGGTAAGTCTTGAATCAATGCAAATTTTTAATTCTTTTATGTCATGTTAAGAAAAAATTAACCTGTTCTCATATAAATCAGGTCAAAAATATAGTCTCTAGTTTTGAATGCTCACTTCTTTTGTTTGTTTTCCTTTTATTTGCCTGTGGCAAGAGTAATGGAGCTTCTAGACTGTCAGTAGTCTGACACTATAATTAATATGTCATATTCATCATATTCATTTCATAATCAGTACCTCTATTTAACTTTTTTTTGTTGTTTGCTTGTTTGGTTGCGTTGTGTTTTTTTTTTTTTTTTTTGTTTTTTTTTTTGTTCTGAACAAGAAAGGAAATATTCCTGGACTTGCTTTCTTTTCTGCCATACATGCTGGGGAAGAAATGCTCAGGTTTTCAATTTTCTCTCTGTTACTTTAATGGGGCAAATGTAAATGCATGTCCAAAGCACTTTACTGCTTGCAAAGTCCTTCTGTATTTTAATACACCTCAGTATGACAAAATAAGAGGATATCTTTAAGTTTAGTAAGTCTCCTTTTCCTGTGTACTTTAATTTATTTTTCAGGCTTTTCAAAGTGACTGTGTGGCACTCTATACATTGTAAAAAAACTCTCTAGAAATGCTAGTCATGTCTCAAGTGAGAATAATTGGCCCTGACAGAGAGGAAAGTAGTAATTGGAATGAGAGTTGTTTAAATAACAGTTTAAATTTTCTTTCCTTACTTTCCTGATTATATGCACTATAAAGCAGGATTTCTTTGCCTTAGGTGTTTCACAGAGTCGTTTCTGTATGCAGCATATCCACAAGTATAACTCAAGTAATAAGCCTGGCTATAATTTGGACTAGACTTTGAGTTTAGCTCCCTTACATACAAATACACTGTTCAATTGGTATTAACACTCTATCATCAAAATATTCAGTAGGCTGTAGCAGGACAGGCTAATTGCATCCTCTAATTCTTCTAAGTTATCATTACTTCTTCATCTTGAATGGTTAAATGGAAATTCAGATGCAACATGGAGGAAAAACATGCTTAAAATCTTGAGCTATGAATATACTTCATGTTCTGCTAAACACTCTCCTCACTGTTAGTATCCAAGGAAGGGTAAAGTAACTGTCTTTCAGCCTTTCCTTTATGCGATTTCTTTTCTTGGTTTTTTCCTTTTTTTTTTTAATATAGGTTTGCTCAGAGCTATGCAGAGCAGATGTTTTAAAAAGCATTGGAGTCTGTCAAGGTTTAGTACAGTAACATGACTGAGATTATTTTCCTATTGAGCACATTTGTCTCCAGCAGTAGATGTAGCCCCCATCTACTAAATAGTAGTGAGGGTCTGTGTGGTCACATCTGCCCTACTTCAAAATATTTATGGCAAATATAAATCAAGGCAGGAATGGACTTGAGAATCTGGAAGGATCAAGTGTCATCTGCAATGGAACTAATGAAATCTAAATGTTCCTTAATTTGCAGAATAATATGTAAAGAATATTGTCTGAGCTTGGTAATTCCTTACTGCAGCTTTAATGGACACAGCCAGAATGCATTAGCCCTGTTAATCTCAGGGATCACTTGTCTTTCCAACAACCTTTGATGTTTGTCTCCTGACCTTTATCTAAAACATTTAAAGTGTCTTAGATGAGTTGAGTTTGGTATTTGTTTTCCACTTCTGCTCCTTTTTTCTTTTTTTGCATGTTTGTTTTTTTAAACTTTTTCTTTTGTTGCTGGTGTGTTAGTTGTCCTTTTTTTAAAAAAAGGAAACAAACTCATAGATGAAATTTGACTTCATTAATGTGAGTGATAAACTTCTACTGAATTCAATATAAAAGAATTTAACTCTTAAGCAGTTGCTCGTCCACTTTTCTGAAGTGTCTGAAATTCAGGATTCAGAATAGTTTGAATTCTTAATGCTGTCTGAGCTCTAAAATAGAGACCAACAATTGTGATAGTTTATAATTCACGAGGTCATTTTCTGTTACATCCACTTGAGTAAAAAAATCTGGACTCTTAGCAGATCTGTCTGCATGAAAAATAAACTACCCAGCAATTTAATAATACACAGATAAAAAGATGAGATCCATTTCTTCAGCTCATCAATATTTACACTTTTCTCTGTATACCTTTTGTAATATAGATGATGTGGCATCAGCTATAGGTTTTTCACCTGAATTTTTTTAGCGTTTGCAAATATATTCACTGTTTTTTCATAGTGAGCTACCTAAAATATATTTATATGTGGAAACTGCTAAACTCTGTTTGATTTTAACAGTTTTGAAAAATATTAAAGTTAAAAATAGACAGAATGTGGAGTTTTTGTGGAAATTTCTGACATCAGTAGCAAAATGAAAATTTTGACCTTCAAAAACTTTCCAGTTTCATTTTAATTTCTGTTCAGGTACATTAGTGAAATGCCTTACAAGAGGTTTAGTTCAGCTTGCTGGTGCCATTTTTTCTCTGATGAATCAGGTCTCTTCTGCTGAACGTCCATGAGTCACCAATGGCTTTTGGTACCATGGTCTGTGCCCTGATCCTCATCCAGCACAAGACAAGCACAAGAAGCGCTCAGACTATATTTGCTGTGAGCATCAGCATCTCAAGAACATCATGATACTTTTTATGCAGGAGCTGGCAGTAGTTTTAAGTAAATTTGGAAGCCGAAGAGCCTTCATCCACAAGGACAAAATTGGGATTGCATCAGACTGATTCCAGTCTGGCTTCAATATGCCTGGCCCTTCAGTGTTGCAGATCAAGAGTTCAAGTATAAAATGACACTGTTTTAAATAGGTAGTTTCAGTGTAAGCAGCAGCTGTAAGTGCAAAAAGCAATGATATTGCCATCACACCCCTAACAGTCAAAACTGTTTGGAAGTCTCATTTGTTTTTCATTAGTTACCGCAACAGTTTGAATAAAATCCTGTTCAATCTCAGAAAAGAGTACTTTGGAAATGTTAGTCTGTTATTCTTTAAACAAAGTTCAACAGCTATTAACAGAGTACTTGTTTATGATCTTCTATAAATATTATGTTTCTGTACTTCTTTGAAAATGTGGACTTTTTAATTTCATTTTTATTTTAGTAAAAACTGTAAAATTATGACTCACCAGCTGCAGAGTGCCAGGACAGGATATTTCCCAATATATGGGGAAAACAACATTTTTATGTATTTTTGTTACCAATCATATAAAACCCAGCTTATTTTTATAAATGGCTTCATAGGCCTGCACCGTAAAAGTTGCATATAATTTTATCCCAGTTTTCAGGGGTTTTGGTGCCCATTACCTAGGAAATGTAAATTCTCACGTTCCTGAGCAAAGTCGACATTTCAGTGATCAGTAAAACCCACTCATTTTCATGCAGAAGTGGCCACCTTTCTTCTACTCAGCCAAGATCTCACAACCCAGACAGAAAGTTGAATTGGACAAAAGAAGAAGCAATGCTGCTATGAGGTTGCAGTACAACAGCTTAAAAGGAAATTGCAAAATTAGCAAGGGGTGAGCGGCGATATTTTTTCCTAATTCCTGAAGTGCATATGCTCATGGCATAGCCACACTGATATCACCACTTACCTGCAAGCCATCTAGAGAAAGTCATAACTTGAACTAATGAAGGGAGCAAGCTTCCATTACATTACGATGGCTATAAAGCCTGCTGCAATAATACCTAAGTGGTTTTACCTCCAGAGCACTGAATGTGCCTGACCAAAAGGAGTTCTATTGAGCTATTTGTATAATTAACAGGGAGACGTTAGTGAGTAGTTTAATCCCCAGATGTATATTTTATAATAGCTTAACCTTCTCCCTTATGGCTGCTGCTATTAAAAGCAGTAGATTTAAGAGTTAAATCCAAATTGATTGAGTTGTGGCACTGCTTTTACTTGTATCTAAACCTTTCAGTGGCTTTTCTCAAAACTGAGTCTAGGTTTAGGACATATTAATGGATTCTAGTTTCACATAACACCTTTCTTTTTATCACTACTTGAATTGTTTTATTTTAAAAATAGGTCCATGCCTATTAATAGGGAAAAAAAGCCCCATAACCCACACGTAAGATTTTGTCTCAAAGAACAAGCAATTTGTTTAAAATTTGAAATTGAGTTTATGTTTTTTTTTTGCAAGTGGTTTTAAGGCATAATATGAAAACCCCAAATCTAACCTGAGTAGAAGGCAAATTAAATAACTAGGAAGTTTTTTCTTAAATGCTAAGAGCCTGAGGAATAAACAGGAAAAGCTGTAAGAGTGGTAAACAAACCCAGAGGAGAGGAGGTTAAGTAACTAAGCAAAGCATGAATGTGCAATTTATGTTGGGGGAAAGAAAGGAGGCTTATTTTAAAGTCTGATTGACTTTTTATTATCTGTTGTAGGAAAATCCTTCCATGGGTCTGAAGAGGAGGCATTTAAGGAAAAAGAGGCTTTCAAATACAGTCAAATGTGCAAAAACACCAGATGCAGAAGAGAATTACATCTTTAACAGGCAATTAACAGGGGCCAATAAGTTGCAAGGAGTGATTTGGAAATTTAGCTTGGGTCTTAGCCAAAGGGAACCAAATTATGGGAAGGTAGGATGACTGCTAAAGACTTAAGGTTTGTAAGAGCCAGGATCTGATCAAAGGGACATAAGGACTAGGAAAATGTCAGGATCTTGGATAGTCTTAGTAAAACAAAGGAGAGTGGATTAGACTTGAAGTCCCTTGACACTAAGTCACAAAAGTTTATGAAGGGAAAGACTAAGATCAACATTACTTATGACCTCTATCTGTTGTTCCTTAGCTTTGCACCTCCATAAGGAGCCTGAGTCCTTTTCCCTGGTGGAATCTCGGGTACTGTGTGCTGCTCTTGGGTCCCCCAGGATGAGCAAGCCCAATTCTCAGGTCAAGTGCTCCTGCTCCAGCCCCCTCCCATCGTAGTTGTCTTTTCCTGGACACATCCTAGGGATTCCTTTCTTGTTTTAGGGAAGCTATTACTGAAAGCGGCACTGAGGTGCAACCTGGTGAGCACTGCCTGAACAGGGATAATCCTTTTGCTCACTGTGACCCAGTTGATAGTCTTGCGTATTTGGTATTGATGCTGTTGTATATCTGCTGCCCTCCAGGACTCCCAGTTTTTTTTTTAGCAGGACTGCTCCCCAGCCAGTCACACCTCCTCAGCCTGTCCTGTTGCAGGGGTGCCATTCCCTCTTACATACGGGATGTTGTGTTTGTCCTGGTTGAATTTTATGAAGTTATTGTCTTGAAGCCATTCCTCTAGCCTGGCTGGGTGCCTCTGAGCAGGAGCACTGCCTTTGAGCATGTTGCCTGCTCATGCCTCCACCTGCTGACATCTGAGGGCACATTCAGCCTCCCTCCTACTCATCAGCATTAAGATTCAGTGGGGGAAAAGATAAGGCAGAAAGCGCTGCACACACAGTAGTTGAGAGACTGGAACCAGGTAACAACTTCTAAGACATTTTAGATAAAATATGTTAAAAAAAAGCAACTATATCCTGAAATTATCTAAAATTATGTTTGGTGTCAGAAGCTTCTAAAACCCCGCATTCAGTGGGACTGTGTAGTGTGCTGCCTACAAGTGTCAGGATAAACAAAGTTAATTAACTTCTGAGACAAAAATAATTCCGTGACATTCTCCTGGCTTACAGGATATAGTATTCACCTAAATCTGTTAGATGTGAAATAAACTGTCTTTTCAAACAGCAACAGGGTATTGCTGTATTTGGCAGCCCTTCTCCTGTGATGCTGGGTTGTCATTCTCAGGCCAGGTATGACAGGTCACAGGCTTTGTGAAGTGCAGAAGTTATAATTCTGCCTTTTTTCTTTTGCAGAGATTAAAATAAAATAGAACAAAACAAGACAGGATGTGAAAGGAATGAAGTTTAGACACAAAACCAAAATGAAATTAAAAAACTTCTTTGCAGTTCCTGAGGTGATTCTTTGCAGGCTCTCAGTAATTTATGGTTATTCCATAGTACTTTATAAGATTAGTTTGATTTACATATACTGCAGTGCTTGACTCTCACTCTGGATAATCTGACAGCCAGCTCTGGGACTAATCTTGGTGTGACAACAAATTAAATAATTCTTGTCTTTCACTGTTCTTTTTTTCCCCCCCCTTTTTTCCTGTTAAGTTGCAGTGTAGTCTTAATGGTGCTCAAGATTATTTCCCAGGCACATGATGTTACTGGAGTTTTTGACTGATTTTTTTTCCCAGCTTTACTTTATCTATTTAACACTCCTATAGCTACTTTTCTTAAAAGTGAGTTTACAAAGTAAAAATAAGATTGGAACTAGTGGGAGCATGCAAAATCTGTTCACAATTTTCTGAATTCAAAAGCATATTTTTATTGAGGTGGCTTGAATTTGTTATTCAGACTTTGTGCAACAGTTGAAGTCAGTTTAGGTGAAATTCACTGTGCATTGGCTAGGAGATTCATACCTCAGCAACAGTTAAAGTCACATGAAATAAAGGGCTTAATTTTAATGACATTTATATCAGACCAAGTTACAACAGCTATGTCCAACCAAGTGACAGAACTTCGCTATGTGATTCAATACAAAACATGTCACAAAACATGGAAAACAAATGTCTCACACGAAACAATTAGCTAAAAATAACAGTTCATAGCTGAAATCAGACAGGAAAAATTAGCACTTGAACACAAAATTTATAAATTAAGGACTAAAATTACAAGTGAATCTTGCAGGCAACATACGCAGGAACCTAGAAATTTATTTATGTATTACTATTCAACTTTCAGGTACCATCCCTGTGAATACCTTTCATGTAGCTCCCTCTTACTTTACATGGCCTGAAGTCTCTATTAACAGGGAGCCCCGAGTCCTGCTTATCTGAAGGAATCTTGCGCTGTCCCTTTGGAAAGCCAGGAGTTGCTCCGTGTCCTTTTTAAGCATATGCTGTATAAGCAGTTTTCTTTCTCTCACCTTGCTTGCCACAGTCCCCACTTCAACAGACATGTTAGAAGGGCTCCTGAGCCTGGTGGCTGCTGAGGCACTTTGCTCACGTGTTGTGTGAGGGAGTTTAAACGTGTCTGTTTGGTGAGAGGGTGCCTGAGGCTTTGTTACAAAGCTCAGTATTCCTCCGTCTAAATCCCTGTTCTCAGCCTAGTGCTTTACCTTGCTCTTGCTTTTATAAATGACTTTTAAATCCTGCTACAAGTTATCTAGTAATAAATGCTGAATGGTCCACATATGGTAGACCTCTTGTTTTTGTTTTTTGACTTAATATTTACTGAATACTTGAGGTATGTATGATTTAAGAGATTTTTATTGTATGTGGCATAGTTTAAGCAGTAGTGGTAGTTTCCAAGCTGTTAGAGAAGGACGTTCTGTTTGATCAAGAGCATCTGTTTGTTCACCAGCTGTGCAACTACAGTCATCCAGAAACCCTGGTTCAACTCATCTTCCTGTGGACAATTAAAACTGGAGAATCAGAAAGACAAAGGAAGAAGTACCATCTGCTTGGAAAAGATACTCGTTGTTCTAAAAAGGTTTTCTTTCCTAAGGTGAGGAAAATTTTCTGACCATTCTAGCCATTGCTGCTTTGTGACTGGAGGCTAAATCTTGCCATAAATTGAGAAACAAGCAGTTTATTTTGAGCAGGCATACTTACCCTTCTAAAAAATGTCTCCCAGGTTCAAGGAAGTGCCACGGTGGTGGTTTTATCTCAGACTATACAAACCAAACAATTTCCAGTGGAAAATGCATATTCATGAATAGTGGCTGTTATTTTGACTGAGGAGCCTCTGCCTCCATTGATTTCTTCAGGTTAGTCAGAAAAGCATTTCTTTCTCAGACCTGTGAGCTGCAACCGTGATAGAACAAATGTCTTGGAAACAAGCCTCTTTCTACTCATTTGAAATGTCAGATTTTAAAAGTGGAATTCCTCCCTGAGGAGAGCCTTAATCTGTGAGTTAATGGTTATTCTGAGGGGGTTTCTCTTCATCTATGAGCTATGCATGTTTTACTCATCTTTCTATCTATACCTGGGTGGTCTGGAGGAAGGTATAGAAAATCTCATATATCTACTTGAATATTGATGTAGTATTTAACTTTTAAGTCAAAACATTAGGACTCCACAGCTGAAATATCATCAGATCAATAGTAATTATTTGCACAGCTCTGTTTCTGAAGAGGCAGAGGTATGCTTAGAAATTATTTTTGGCTAAATCCTGCTCTGAGTTGACACCTGATCTGTGAAACAATGAAGACCTGACTTCATAGACTAGTCAATTCACCTATTTTGTTCTTCTCAGCCTTAATATTTGTCCTTTCTCAACAGTTTCTTATTCATTACTAGATATGTACATCTATGTACATATGTATACATATATATTCAATACTGCATACATTCATACATATAGATCTATACCTGGTATTAGACATAAAAATAATTTGCTATCCCTGTTTTCTTGGATAAAAATTCACACAACCAAGAACAAACTATTAGAAACCAGGGTGTTTTCATTCTCTGATGTAAATGCCACCCTGTAGATATTCCATGAGGGCTTACCATAGCATGATTCTAGAAGTCCAATTTCGTTCCCAGATGATATTCGACAGCAAATACTTCCTTTGAAATCAGAGGAAAAATAGAATGACATATCTGTAATATTAGAAAAGAAACAAAAGAGGAAACTATAAATTTTCTCTTGCAGTTGTATAGCTCTGTTCTTTCTATTGAAGCTTTGAATGGTTTTTCAAGAAAGATGTCTTTTCACTTGATCTCTTTCAACATCACACTTCATTAGAAGACCTCACAGGCCCTATTTTGTTTTAACAATTAGTCAGAATAAATGATCAGCAAAGTGAAATATTAAGACAATGTTTAAGGTCAGGTTGGATGCAGCTTGGAACTACCTGGTCTAGTAGGAGGTGTCCCTGCCCATGGCACGGCGGTTGGAGCTAGAGGATATTTAAAGTTCCTTCCAACACAAAATGCTCTATGATTCTATAACTAGCATTAGGAAATGTGAAAGGAATTGGGAATGCTTTAAATTGGGAAGATAAGGCTGAGGGTAGATAGGTGGGCATTGGAATAAAAATGACAGCTAAAAAGAGGAAGTGATTAAAGTCTACATGTTTGGTGTGGTGTCTAGGTTTGAANGGCCTGTGTCTTCTCTCTCCGATGCCGAGAGCAAGAGAGGGCCAAAACTGCCCCCACCCCTGCCCTTTATCTCCCAAAAACCTCGCGGTATCAGGTATCACCTTTTTTCCCATCCCCCGGAGAGAAAACTCCCTGAGACCAAAGAAGGGTGTAGCCCCTGTGCTACACCTTCCTAGCCGTTCCTATTGTTTAGGTTAAGCACCCATAAGTACCCAGCCATTAGTCTCCTGGCGACTTTGTGGGAAAAAATTCTATAGAAAAAAAAAAAAGAAAACCAAATCTAACCCCCAACATGTGGGTAAGACAAAAAACACACTAAAATTATAACACAACCTTAAGAGATATATCAGGAAAATGAAATAATGAAAAGTGTTGCTTAGGAGATGAAACAATGCCTATTAACAGGTTTTCTGAAAGGGTATATAAACATCTGCCAGAAAATGGCACAGGTACAACTGATACTGCTTCCTGAAATCTCTTACAGGTCTTTTATATAACTTCAGATTATACAAGTTAATATTGGCTATGTGACCTCAGCTGATACTTTTGCTTTTATAAAAGCCAGTGCTTTGCTAAGCTGAGAGTTATATGCTTGAATCAGCATGAGGATAACCTCTTATGTCTAGGAGAAACTACACAAGTTTTCCTTTTCTTGTTTCAGCTGCTTATCTTAGGTTTCAGAATATAGAATTATGGATGCTGATAATTTGTTTCCTGGTAAGAATAATTCTGCTGCTGTATCAAAGGTGATTTAGCAACACACATCTGGTTTTAAAGTACTCATGCAAAACAAAGTGACCACATAACAATCCATCTTAGGTCATGCAAAGTCATGCAAGCTGATTACAACCCTGACACCTAATCTTTTGAATGACGTTTACTTAGATTTTCCCAATATTCAAAGGAGAATGTGATTGAGAAGTATTTTGATGGCACCAAAAAGAAGAAGAAAAGAAAGATAGGCATTTTCCTGTTCTACCCTGAATATTTTTTTCTTATAAAGAGGGAATTTCATTTATGTAAAATACTAGACTGAAATGTTATTTTCATGGGAAAATGTCCAAGAATAAACTGCCCCTTAAATGAGAGTCCATGTGACTTCATGCATATTATTTCAGAAATATTCAGATTTCCAAAGTCCACATTTCAAAACTGATAGTCTAAAGAGTATCTCAGTAACAAGAGCATGATAGCAGTAACAAGTAGACAAAATAGGAAGAAAAAAATTTTATCATTGAAATAAAGCACCTGCCACTGACTAGGTGCAGTAACGGTGTGCATTCGAGCAAAATTAGAGTAGGGAAACATCCCACTGCAGGTTTGATTTGCTTTATGATAGGCTGGATATGCGCTGTTTCTTTCATTTAGCTGGCTTGTTTTAATGATGATCATAATACCTTGTCCTCTGAAGTACTACCATATGGAGAAGGTTAGAAAGGGTGTTTGAAGTCAAAACTGATGCCACTGTTGTGTATCTTACCTAGAAATCACGTAGCCATTCTCAAGAACCAATTTGTTAAAGCTCTAGTAAGTACCTCAAAGCTGAACTAGCTAAAATTTAGCCTGCACTTGGTCAGACACTTTTATTTTAGAACTTAAATAATAGAAATTGTGAAAATCTATGTATTCAGACACAAAACCTATCGTACTTTTTTCTTTTTCTTTTTACTTTTTATTTCATTGTGGACCTGTCTCTGGAGCACTGTGGTTCAGAAGAGCACCTGAAAGTGGAAAGTATGTGCATTGTAACTATGGTCTTTTGAGACAAATTCAGTAGTAATGATTCATTTCTAAAGAAACAAGTTATCACTGTGGGGAACAGTAAATACTTGAGAACTGCTGAGAAAGAGAGTAAGTTGAAAGCAGAAATTAGTCATCGCTTGTAACCAGTTTGCTTCAGTATACTTACTGTGATTCTGACATATCAAGTGGTTGCTTAGTTTAAGAGGGGAAGGCTCTCTGCTTTTGAATCTTGACTTAAGAACTTTAGCCCTTGCTGAAAGAAGCGTGAAACAGCTGTATGACAGGACGAGACATGATTGCATTTATCTGTCCTGTTTCCATGTATGAAAACAAAGGGCACAGTTGCTCAGACTTTCAGCGTGTGGCTGGGAGACTGAAACAAAACCAGGAGCACTTGTAAGGGCAGACTTGTTTTGTTCATTAAGCTTGGACAGGCAGTGAGATGCTTACCTTGCCATAACAAACCATGCTCAGTGTTTGTCTTTGGACAAAAAGGTTATCAGTGCTACTGTGTGTGCACGAAGTTAAAAGCTGTTTTTTAAAACACTGTTCCAAATCATCATTTTACATATACCCTATAGGTAATGGCAGCTTCACCAGCAGTCAGTGATCATCACCAGCTAATCCATCTTGTCAACGTGCCAGCCGGCCAGGATGCAGCAACAGTGACTGGAGCAGTTCTATTTCTTCCTCACCTGACAGTAAGGGTTTACAGGACAGGAAAAAATAAGTAATGATCTTTGCTTTGCATTTCACTCTATCCACAGAGTGTGTTCTACTGCTTTGTTCAGATTTTGAAATAGCCTAGAGACAGGGCTACAGCCTGAAACCCAAGCCCAGCGGGTGGCTACTCCACAGCCTATTAGAAATTACTATATATATTTTTTTTTATGTTCTAGATTTTCAAGACTTTATGAATTCTCTAGATTTCATTGGACCTGATTGTCTTCTTCTTTCACTTGTCACTGCTGTTGAAGACCACGCCCTTTGTAACATAAATATCTCAGCTGTATACTTAAGCACCAGTATTTAAATCAGAAAGTAATAAATCGCCCCAAAACATCTCTAGAAGACTATGAATATGTACATTGCTTATACATCAACTGTTAATATATCTCACCTTCCCATTCACAGTGTCAGAAGGCCATTTCAGTCAGTACTTCTAGTCTGTGAGTAGTAGACATTTCTCTAAAGATGGTCTTTCAAGAAATATTAAGTATTAAAAGGTTAAAATTAAGAAAACAGTAGCAAAAGGGAGAAAAAAGTTCTCCCATCAGGCCAATTGATTCTAAGGGCAGGGTCACTGAATGTAGCATTATTTCTCCTGGTCATGTTTCTTTCCTACCAGAGCTCCAAAGTAAGCTGACTGTGTAAGCAGGATTGAAATACACAACCCCCTTGTGACTGGAAGCAGTAAAGCATTCTCCACTTGCGGTTTTCTTCAAATGAGCCTGCATGGAATATGTGTTTGGAAACAGTGAAACTCTTTATTAATCAAGTACTTCACTTGCCATGCCAGCATAAAGTTTCATTTATGTCAAAACTCCCTTAAAAATGGTTTGGAGTGGTGTCTTGTACACAGACCTTCAACAGAAGAAATATTTTTGGAATTGTAAATACAATAATCTTGGCAAATATTTGCACCTTTTGAAAAGCTGCTGCAAGATCTTTGACCAGAAGTTAGAATTCAAATATTTTACTTTGGTTTCCTACTGTATGGAAATAAGGAGATTATATAACACTGCATCTAAAATACAAGTTATCCTAATTATTAGAAGAGGGCTTTTGCTATTCATATTGTAGCCATGTGGCAATAAATGAGATAATACTCTGGATGTCCCCATAAAATGTGTTACCTGAAAAGAAATCCAAATTTTAGTGTCTGCTCAATGTTAATTTGAGTCTCTAAGGCATTATCTGGCTGAGAATTCTATCTGAAACTATGGATAACTACAAAGATAGCTTTAAAAAGACTTTTTTTTCTTGAAATAGAGACCCCTTAACACTGCTGAATGACCAATATCCGTTCACAACACCCAATTTTTTAGAACAAAGGCCCATATAATATATATGCAAGTGAATCCCATTTTACTAGGTTTTTGGTTGTTTTTTTTGTGAATCTGCGGGAGAAGCTGAAGAGGGCATGAGGAGAGTACCATGCCTATCCAGCACAAGTACACAGTGCAAGGAGAAAAGCCTGGAGAGGAAAGGATTTAACATCTTTGTAAACAAAGTTGCATTAAAGAGGTGCGTGATTTCATTGCCTCCTATTTTTTTCCTAACTGGAAACAAGCTGAGTCACCTTCTACATTTGGCTGAGCACTAGGATTAGAAATGTTATCAGCCCTATTGACAGATAAATCCAATGGACTGACTAGCCTGGAGTCTGTTCTCAGTAGCATCACCTTCATGCTCAGTCTTTGCAATGGAATGTGGAGCTGCCCTTCTCTGTAGGACACCAGGGATTGAAAGGTAATTCAGACAATTTCAAACACACTGCTTTTTATCCAAAACACAACAGCATGTGTGTCCCGCCCTTAGAAATAAAAGGCTAGTACAAAAGCCGTGAGCCCAGAGTAGCTGTGGGGAGCTCGGCTCCACAGAGATGCAAAGGTGCAGAAGTGCCTTCAGTTCTCTTTGCACAAATAATTTCATGTGTTGTTCAGCTTGTTCTCTGTAAATATTCCATTGAAGAACCATGGCTTATATCTTCTGTAAAATAGTGTTTAGCTGGCATAAGGAGAGCAAAGTATAGCCTTGTGTTATATATATTTACTTGCATGAACTGTTCTCTTTTTTCCCACTTTTAAGAAAGACCAGCCAATGCTCACTAGAAAAGACCCACTGATCCTTTGACAGGTACAGCAGAAGTTATTTTTCATTGTGGCATGAATAGTTTGTTTTGTTTAACAAAAAAGCACTTCACACCAAAGCAGAGCCAGGAATTATCATTCTTCCTATGCTTGTACAGGTGCACTCTCTGAATGAGGCACACAGCCTCCGGTGAGCTCCTAATGGAGTGATGACACTAACACTGCAACAATAGAAGGGGCCTCCAGGGATGCTGGCTCTGGGAGGGCAGTCCAGGTAGGAATGTGCTTTTTAAGAGGGCTACAACTTAAAGCATTCCGTGAAGCTGACAACCCTTTATACTACCTCTGTAGACTTCTCACTGCACAAATAAACACAAGTACAGTAAGCCATATCAGACTTAGGGATTTAAATCTCAGTAACTTGTGTGGGAAGAGCTTGCAAAGAAGTCAGTTTTCAACACAGTTCACCACAAGGTGTGCGCTGAGACAACCAGTCCACAACGCAGATCTTCAGCTCTTGTCCTGTATCACTGATTCTTTTGTTGTTTTCATCTATACATCTTTATAGCTATTTATTTATTGAAAAAGGGATCTGGACTCTACACACAAACTGTGTGTGTTTATGTGTGCATGTGTTTGAACAGGGTCAAGTACAGCCATGTGAAAGAAGGAGTCATAGCAAAACTGTTTATTGCGACGTGTGAATGAAAGAGCTGAAGTATAAATAGTTGTGTGAGTGGCAGGGGCAATGAAGCCTGGTTTCCTGCAGAGTTCATGCTGAAGGCTGAGATCCCGTGCGGATTCACTGGTGTCTAGCAAATGGTGAGGATAACATTGCACTGTGTGAGTGGGATCAATATGCTCTCTCTTCTATTCAGAAGCTTGTTTTAACAAAACTTTCAGGAACTGGAAAGATTGGAAAGGAGAACCCCTCTGATGTATTTATGGCTGCTGCATTCAAATGTGTCTAGAAGGAGACCAGCAGCAGCAATATCACATATACCTCATATGTTTAGGAAACCAAAATAATTTAATATCACAAAATATGTTAACAATAATGAAAAAAAAAGTCCCTGTTCGAGTATCTGAAACTACATTGTTCAATGCTGACCCAGATATTTTGGGGCTCATTTCTTGTTCACTGTTTCTGTTTGTATTGCTGTAGAGCCAGGGGGCATGGCTGCTGCTCAAGCTGATTGTTGCAGTGAAATGCCTCTGAAAGGTCGGTTATTATTCATGTCTTCAGCCCATTCAGCAGCCCGTTTAATAAGGTACATCTATTTCAGTGTAACTGCGTGGCCCACTGACTTCTGTAGAGCCACCAACATGCTTGAATTGCAAACTTGTTTCACTAACTTGTGGAACTGCAGCCTTAAATAAAAAGTACATGCTAGAAGTACATGGACTGTGTCCATTCAAGGCACAGGAACATGTGGAATATTTCAGGTTTTTCAGTGAACATAAGGATTCATACTTCTAAGATCAGTCTTTCCTCTGGAGATTTTTACCTCTGCAGAGCCCCCCTAGGTTTGAAAACATTGAAGAAAAGTTGTCTACCACGCATTTCTGCTACAGATTTTAGGCAGGTGGATAGAAGTTTCCATTTACGGTGTGACCATGTTCAGGTAGTGTTTCCCAGGCCCTGGTTCTTTGGGGGACATTTTGGTGAGTGTCATCTACCAGAAAGATCTAGTTTCAAAATGGTGTGGAAGACACCAGCACTTTCCTCTGCAGCTTCCACCAATTGCACCTCTGTAGCTTTCATCAATTTCCATTGCATTTCCACCAATAATTGAGGTTAGAGCACATTAATCATACCTTATTACAGTTTGGTCTCCTATGCTTTTAATTGCAGTCCCAGCTCATTTAGAAGTAAGTACTGTGGGTTGTGTTGTTGTATGTCTTGCGGCACTGAGGCATCTTTCTGGAGAGTAGAGATAACAAAAGGTAGGTGTAAGTGGGATATGATGGTCTCCAGTGGGATTTCATCCAAAGTAAATATCTTTATTTCTTGCTGGAAAGATATGTGGGTAGGAGTTTTTGTTCCATATGCATCTGTCTAGTTCCTGCATTTCTCTCTCTCTTCTTTATGCTTAATATCCTTAGTTACTGCAGAGAAGATAATTTTATCGATGTGGGTGAATGCTATTAGAGTGATGTGTTGAAAACATGGTTTGAGAGGAAGTTGCTTGCAGTAGTTCGTAGAATTATTTGGAAGGTTAGAAAAAATCAGCACAGCTCAGCAGATCACTGAAGTGCTATTTTGTTTGCCTGAGCTGATAGTCAAATGTCTGCAGCTAGCTTACACTTTCACAATGGTTAAGTGCTATGATTTGAAATATGCAGCAGATCTTATTGCTGACAGGGCACGGCTGTTTGTGAGACCGTGTGAAAGCAGTGTCACAAGAGAGAGTAATCCAGCATTTTGGCCAGTTGTGGCACCATTTTAAGGATCATTCATGAACTCCTGTCCTGGAATAGTCTGCATTGCCTGAGAACAAATGACAATGCAGGGTCTTCAGTCTGTGCCTGCTGTAAGAAACAGAGCATTGCCCGTTGTTGCTTGTGCTGCAGAGCCACCTTAGTGCAAACTGTCCTGGGAACACAAAGCACTGAGTGGTCACCACAATTGCTGCCACTCAGCACATTGTAAAAATTAGAGTGCTTCTGCTAGGATGTCATTGGAATTTAAAAGTCATCTCATAAAAGTCCAGAGCTACCTTTTGAAAGAAAGTAACATGCCAACATTGCTTTTCTGGATCGTCCCAGGTTTGGTTCTGTCTAAAATTAACAAGGTTTTTTTTACATGGCTTCTCTCTTGACAGCTCAGACAAGGTATCGCATGGGATGGTATCAGTATTCTTGTATATTCTACATATCAACTTTAAGTCAGTTATGTGGATCACTGGATTTCTTTGTTTTAACTGCATTTTATGAATAGTCAGAACAGAAACTTCAGTGATGCTCTTTATATGGATCAAGAAGCGCGGTGTTCAATCAAGCAAGGAAAATTCTCCATGAGCATCATGAAGTCTCACATGCCTGTCCTTGCTATAGCAGACCAGCAAATTGCTGGGCCACACTCAGGTGAGGGTGCTCAGGCAGTGTTAATTGTGTTAGCAGCTGTGCCACTCCCTGGAGCTTCAAGGACAGATTTCATTTTGAGGGTTCACAGTTACAATGGGTCTCCAGAAACATTTTGAGGAGAACAAAAATCTGCTCCAAAACCTATATTTGGCACTCTGCCGGTGCTGCTTTATGGGGACAGATGGACAATGTTAGGGATATGCTTATATTCCCCAATGGCCATAAATCCCTGCAAAGAATATGATGATAAAATGGAAAAACTGCAGATTTTATGGAATATTCATATGAATTGTATATTTAATACACACACACACACACATATATATATATACACATAGGGAAAGAGATTAATATAATGTTCATTGACAGTTAACACTAATAAGCAAATAATGGAAAACATATAAAGTAGCCCTCTTGATTCTCTGAACATTCTCACAAATATATGTTAACTTTAGATATGTTTAGAAGACTTTATTGGAGCAAAGTTCCTCCTGCACAAGGCCAGGTCTATTTTTAGGAGAAGAGTTGAAGAATTTCCTGCAGCTGAAAAGGTCCTAAATTTTTTGCAATACAAGTTTGAGGGCTGAGGTGTGACTTATTTAAAGGTCCCTGGATAATTTTGGATCCTGTATTCACTGAAAGTCCCTGGGAATTTTGCTCCTAAAATGCATTTGCACTTTTAAAAATTTTGCCATAAATCTAAATCTATATTTAAAATTAAGCTGTAGTTTATACTTTTTAAAACTGAGATTATGGTGTCACACTTGTTTTCTCTTGATCCTAGCTACTGAATATGTTCAAAGATGTCTTTTTAAATTCCTGGCCTTAGAAACTCCTGCTGAAATCTGAAAATCAGCAAGTTTTCTTTGCCTCGGTCACTGCTAAAAAAGTGCATATGTCATAAGGTAATGTTTTTGATGATGGTAAAGTATAGTCAATCAAGTTAGCATCCATATGGAACAACTTCCATATCTCTCACCTGTAATGGAGAGATATGACAGAGTTCAGCAGAACTGCAGAAGTGCAATTTATAAATCCAAAATCTTAAACCAGGGAAAAGTGTCCTTTTCACACAGGAGTATAATCAGCCACATGACATTATAGTGGTCAAGAACATATGAGAGCTCAAAAAGGGGTTAAAGCATTATGGAAGAGGGGATTATTTGTTACTGGTATATGCATTCGACCATCTAGAAATTGGTACCCAGTAAGATACAGAGCTATGGTTTGTCGGAAGCCAGGAAAAGAAATGGTGGAGAGGACTAACTTACACAAATACACTCTTAATACTTCTCTTACTCTATGAATTATCAAAATGCAGAGATTGCATACAGTATGGTAGTCCTTAAGTGACTATTTATTGTTCCATAGATATTAAAGTGTAACAGAAGTGGAGAAATGCAAACATACAGTTCAGATTCATAAATATACTGAGAAAGACAAAGGTTCTTTAGGATTCTGGTACTATCAATTTCTTTGAGAGTAGGAAGGTTGGACGCATCTTCTTCAGGAGCTTTTGGTCCACAGTAACAGAAAGAATAACTTTTCTGTGAAAGGTGTGTTCCTGATGTTCACTGTATTATGACTGCATTGTCCCAAGCTCATCATGACTTACAGGAAATTTATTCCTCTCTCTGTCAAGTTGTGTTTGTAAGTTGAATTGTCCTTCTGCTGACAGCTCCAGAGCCTCCATACTAATGAGGGCTTCCTGAAGCTATAGACTATTATTTGTTTAATTCTTTAGCCAGTGCTCCCAGCAGCTGTGTTTCTTGAGCAGCTGCCATGTTGTGGGAGAGACATCTTTTTGTTACATTAATGGTATTTTAGTTATCACTGCAACATTTGGGGTGCAAAGAAAAAAAAATATTAGATTTCCAATGCAATACATAAGCTTTATTTATCATTAAGGGATAATGCCTGCAAGAGTCCTCACTCAGGAGTTGGGACACAATAGTCACCTCTGATTCTGTTGGTAACTTCTGAAACAAATTACCTGAAACAAACTTCATGTAGCGACTGAAATTAGGAGAAAACTCAGTCTTTCAGTCCTAGTGAAATGAAGAAACTTGAAGCTGGAAGTTTTCAAGTGGAGAATGCTGTCACATTCACCAGCTCCTAGATGAGTTGGAACAGTTTTTTGTCCACGGACCCTGATGTTTGCGGATTGTAATTCCCATTTTTCCCAGAGATTTTAGATACATTTTTCCATCCCAACAGCTCATCCTCTTTGTAGAGGCATTTGAAGTCCATTATTGAGGCACTATGATCACATTATGCCATCCTTGAGTGCCTTAATGGGTGTGCATTTAATTCATTAAGGGCATCTGTTCAGTACATTTGAGACAAATCTTCTGGAAACTACTGTACATTACACTTACATAGACAATGTTTTAATATGTGTTGAGAAATGTCTATTTTGAATGGAGTCCAGCCATCATAGAGCAGTACAACCCATTTTGAATTAGGTATGTCTTTCGCCTCCATGAAAACCCCATCTGCCACACAAACTGACTTAACTTGAATGTGAGCTCTCTAACTTAAAGTGAATTAATATTGTTTTGTGTTGTTATGAAAGGAAGGCCTCTTTTGCAGTCATTTGTGCAATTGCTGAATTTTTCAGCTACTCCTATGTATATACTATACTTTAGTACCTATGTAATCTACACTACAGTGGTTTTCATTAAGATGGAAATAACATAAGATGTTAGCTTTTCTCCTTGGTTTGAAAAATTAAGGCAAGTTGTTGTTTCTGTTTTTTTTTTTTCCACTAGACTCTATAATTGATTTATGTATTCCTATTTCTTTATATCCAGGAACAGAGCTTATGAATGGATATACAGAAGGTAGGTGCACTCTGCATGTTTCTCCTTCCAGGCAAAAGATTTCCTTCCGACCTCTCAGACATACCCAAACAGAGTTTAAATGTTGCCTGTGGAGTACATCTGCGTGGAACTTTAGGTGCGTAATCTGCCTGGCATTCGGTCATCTTAAGTTTTAAAACACTTGGCTCTTAATGTTTTGGCTCAGAAGGAGGGATTTTGATCCTCACACATTTTATAACAAGACTTCAAATACGGTTTAGGGAAAATTAAAGTGTTACCCATATATGGAAGAAAGTTGTCAGTCTCAAAGCATGTTCTAGATGGCTACTTTGCAATGTCCAGGGAAAAGAGCTGGGAGTAACTTGTTTTATAGCTAAAATGAAAAATGTGGGGTTTTTCTAATATGAACAGCCCACTGAAAACATAGCCAAATATTTCTTTTGATAATATTACTTTTCAGTTTATTTCCAGCTGTCTAACACTAGGCATTTAGACAATGATGGCTGTCTTGCAGGAAAATAATTGACTGGATCAAACTTAAATTGAGAATCTTCAGTAGGAAAAAAGGTAGCAGAATTTAATGCTGTGCATAATGCATTTTTGTTATCTCAAATATACCAAGTCAGAAAAAACCTCCCCCACCCCATTTTTTAATATTTTCATGTCGAAAGAATCTATTTTCTGTTGTTTAACTTAAACCTCCCCCACCCCATTTTTTAATATTTTCATGTGGAAAGAATCTATTTTCTGTTGTTTAACTTATTTTGCAACAATAATTAAAATGTGATCTCTTCTGCTTATAGAGATATGGACTTAATGGAGACCAAATGATAAGTGACTTGATGGACTGTCTGGGTCAACCTGTCATAGAAAGGTCCTTTTGAATTAGAGTGTTAACACAAACATTTTGAAATGTTAACTTGAATTATGTGTAGGAAAGAACAGCCTGGCTGAATGTTTGAACATATTTGAACACATCAGCTTCTGATAATGCATATTGTGTCATACTACCTATATGAACAGCAAGTCACTTCCCCCCTGCCCCTACTATTGCTATTAGGTGGTTTATCAGATTTTACTTGTGCATCAAGTAATACTTTATTGACTTATTTCGGTTCCAAGAATAAGCAAAATTCAGAGTTCCCAGCTGTATAAAGATTGTTAGATGACTTTATTCATAGAAATTGTGGAATATAATTAGATTTCATGCTACAAAAATATACTCTCTATAGCTGAGCTTTAGATCAGAAGCAATCTTTACCAAATTTACACTTAAAACTATACTTTGTTTTTAACAGAGATGTCAATACCCCAGACCAATACAAGCAATAAATGAAACTGATTATAAGAAAAAATTAGCAACTGTATAGTTTTGTTGTGGAACAAGTTGAAGTTTTTATCCTTAAAGCAGTTTAAATAACACACACTAGGAGTACTGCTTTTCAATCTGTCGATTTTAGTGTTTGTACTGTGCCCATCAGAACAGTGTAAAAAGTGTCTCCAGGGTATGTAAGTGCCTAAAAGCATTTAAGATCCAAACTCAGGAAATGAAAGACCAAACTCCCCCACTGTGATGGAGCCACTTATTTTGGTATGATTTTCTCCAGAAACTACCTGCAATGTGAATAATAAGCCTATGAAAATCAAGGTATTGACACTTCTCAAGTATGCTGTAGAAAATATTTATTTTGTCTTTTTAAAAGGACCAGTGTGGTCTGACTAACCCCTGGACAGGGCAGCCTGATGGAGGCAAGGCCAGGGCTCACACAGGGTAGTAGAGGAGGCACCATCCAAAAAGCAATTTTGATCGATGGGGTGAATTCCTGTGCTAATATTTACCTTTTCACTCCATCTCTCCTAGAAGACTGGCTAATCCTGCATATTCTTAAAACGGAAGTATTTATCATAGAAATCAAGAGTAATATTTTCAAGGTGAGAAGCAACAATTTCATGTGCTAGTTACTTTAAATGTGTATTCAGCCAATAACAGAGATGAACTATTCATCATATGAAAAAAACCCCTCCATCTTGTTTTATTACAACCCATAATTAACAGCTTCCATCATCTAGCCTTTGTTGTTACTGAGTGATCAACACACACTACTGTCTGTTATAATATTTACTTAGTGATGGTAAACATCATGTTTCATAAATTTTATTCAATTACATCTTAGATGAATCTGGCACAAAATACAGCAACAAACAAAATCTGGGCTTTCATAAGTTGTGGATGTTACATCCAAAACTTCTCATTATACCTGGCAGTCACTTGGCATAACCTAACTAGGATGGCTTTATTGTAGAATTAGGCATGCTCAGAAATAGCTTGTGGAGGGATGATTTAGAGCTGCTGTCTGAGTAATATCAGAAAATATATGAATCCCTTACAGAGTGAGAAAACGCAAAAAATAATAAACACAAATTTTTAAGATCAAACTAAAAATAAAATAAAAAATTATAATTATATAGAAAGTATATGTATAAGTATTAACCTCCCAACAATAAACCATAAATGCATTGCAATTACCTACCCCTGTGTTATGTTTACTTGTTCTTTTTGTCATGATTCAAGAAATTCAATGACTGTGAATGTATTTTAAGAATACTCATTTTTTATTAAAAACTACTTCTCATTATGAAACACCTCGAATAATTTTCAAATTATACTTTTCAAAAAGTATTGCCACATACTTGACTCCTAGCGCTTAAAAAAAATATTTATATAGACACCACAATACAATCTCCTGATTGTATTTCATGTTTCATGTGAAGAAACTCTTTTGTTAACATCTTCAACATTTTTGGGGGATGCCTTCTTTTACTGCTTTTCTCTGGACATGTTATTGCTGACCATGCTGTTAGAGTTTAGCCAATTCATCCCACTATGGTGGGCGCTCAAACAGGAGGTGCTTGCAGTACACAAGCAACAGGAGAATACAGGCATGTGTTTATTTAAAAATGCAGACACATCATATCAGGAAGTCACACACTCCTAAGTGCTTAATGACTGTATACACTGTAACATCACAGTATGATTTATCACTGCAGTATAATTCAATGAATTACTTAATGACTTAGAGGCAAGGGCTTTAGTCCTGAATCCAAAAAACTGTAACTTAATTAATGGAATTTTTCTCTGTCTGGGATCACTTTTACCTGTGAAAGCGAGAAAGAAAAGTATTTAGTAGGTTTCAACCTTTGTATTCAGAAGAGAGTGGAAACTGAAACTATTTTCCTCTTATAAACCATCAGCAAGAAAAACGAATCAGACAGCAAAAGTGTTCGGTCCTTTACTAGAGGGAAAGGACAGATTCATGCACTTAGGACAGTAAGCTTAATTAGTTTCACTCTAAATGGACTGTGTTAAATATGTAACTCCTCTTAAGGAAAATTAATACTTAAGTCCAAATTTTTCTCTTGTTAGAAAAATATTTTTGTCAACAAATTATTAAAAGGTAGATGTTTCGTTTTATGTATAGCCTAAAAAAA
>WBMY01010657.1:2073544-2120827 GCA_013397315.1 Donacobius atricapilla | reverse complement strand
AAAAAAAAAAAAAAAAAGCAGTAATTTTCCCCCAAAGTAGTCTCGTTAACAGAGCAACATTTCCCTCTAGTGGTCACCCACACGCAGTCAAGTTTTCCCAAGCTTCAATGGCAGAGTTAGGATGCTCAGGCAGCTTTCCCAGGGAGCTGCGGGCAGCCCCGCTTGGCTCTGCGGCGCCAGGAGCCGCGGCTGGGACCGCGGGCAGGACCGCCCTGGGCAGCTGCGGAGGGCAGGGCGGCGGCCCCAGGGACGGCAGAGCCGCGCAGGAACGGGAGCACCTGCTGCCATAACTGCTGCAGATACCCTATTTCATTTTATATCCATCTATCTATCATCTATCTATCTAATCTATCTATCTATCTATCTATCTAATCTCCCCATAATCAAAGTCATACTCTTTTTCAATTGTTGTTCAAGCCTTTGAAGAGCGAATCTTCTGCTCTGAAACATTTTTGAACAGACCAGAAGGGGCAGAGAAGGACTTGATCCCGTTGCAGGAGGAGCTCGGGAGGATGAGGAATCTGAAAACAGAGACAGGCACCTGGAAGTCACAGGTCACGCAGTGAAGCCATCTCAGCCCAGCACAGCCATGGTGGAAACAGCAGCAAGTTCTAATTGTGATGAGCCCATATGGAACGTTTTAGAGGTGTTAAGTTTCTAATTAGAGGTCCTCGGGCCTCAGCACGCTGTGTTGCACAGATGTACTGCTGCATGGAGCTAAATTGGAGCTAGGTAATGTGGGCAGTCATGATAAAAAGTGGAATTGATTGAAAACATTTACAAATACCAGACAGCCAGGTCAAAGAGGAGCTGTGCCAAAGTAGGGAGGTTTCTTGTGTTCTTTTAACTTATTTCTCCCCTCTTCTCTATTTTATTTAGAAAACTGTTGAATTTCCAAACCTTGGGCCCTTATGCAGTGCTCAAAACACTGAGTTTTAACCAGCTCTGAATTTTAGGCTGAGAAGATTTTGAGTGAAAATAAGATGTGCTATTTTCTGAGAAGTTTTTTGTTTGTGAAGTGGTAGGAAATAGTTGGAGAGAGGGTGGAAGAATGTACATGTTAGCAAAGACACAGATAAATGTTCACACATTCCTGTTGTGATGGGGAAAGGAAGAGCAGAGGGGAGATTAAAAGAGTAGTGGAACACAGAGGAGGAGGAAGGAGATGAAAGGAGCCCACAGATGATGACAGAAAAAGGAGAGAAATGTCTCAAGCTTGGATATCTTCAACTTTGTAATGAATCTACAATATTTGGCAAATGTGTTATGCCAGAGTTTTAGTGAAGCTTTTCAGACCCTCCAAAACCGACAAGCAGACAGACTCCAACTAATAAAATACATTCAGCAGTAGTGAACAAAGGCTGAGTGGCTGTAACATGACATGAGGAAAGAAGAAATTGCAAATACATTTTATCAGACATAGTTCTACAAATATTTTTTCAGGCTTTTGGCTATTTATGAATTAAGAGTTAGACAAGAGTGAACAAGTTAGACTACAATCTGTCCCTGTTGTAAATCTTGGCACTGGAAATAATATGTTGGGTCATTAGGTGAAGTTAAGCAATATCTAATTAAAGTGATTCCTCCCTGGGAATAAACAAGCAACATTTCTTGAAAAATTGAAAGTTAAATGCGATGGATTATTTCTTAAATATCTACAGTTCTCAGATAGACAATCCAAGACACAAAAGCTGGCTCCAAATTCTGTAGGGAAGTTGGTTTAGCCAATTCTAGAGCTAATCTAGGCGAGGTCTCTGTGAAGTTCACCAGTGAATCTACCAATCACTGGGTTTTGGGTGTATTTGATTGGTCATGGGAGAGAGCAGATAAATATATGATTTTCTTTCTCAGTGAAAAACATGCTGACATTTTTATACATTTTCTCTTAGAAACTGTTATTAAAAAGTACCCTCTGTTAAATACTACTATATACTGGTTTCATAGACCATAGCCTAGTCTCAGGATCCTAAATTGTTTTTTCTTCATTTATTCCTCTTACTCAAATATAAGACACCATAAATGTGTCATCTTCCATGCAGTCAGAACTTGTAGCACTGAAAACCACATGTGCTTTTCCATATTTTTGAACAGTATCACGGTGGGCCTGAGGTTATGAGATTAACTGCTCATCATCTGATCAGCACCAGAATATGCCTGGTCTGCTCTCTCTAAGTACTGGGAAATCTACTGTAGTTTTGAAGTGTTAATCATGGTAGCCTGCAGTCTGTAAAGCAAAGATATGACCTGTAGACAAGGTCTGTGGTCTGTCCTCTCCTCTCCTCTCCTCTCCTCTCCTCTCCCTCTTTTGATCTTTTGAAGACCTATGAGTCATTAAGTGGAGTTCACAGTTTGTCCTCAAAATTCAAGCTTGTTTAACATATATTGGGAATATTGAAGATCTCCAGAATATAGCACTAATTTTGTTTGCAAATTATTAGGATTATAGCTATTGCTCAGTCTAAGATGACTATTCTGAGTGCATACCATAAAAATGTGAATGTTTCTATCCCTGTGAAGATAATGGCTTTAAGCAGCTTATATGCTTATTGTTTACAAGAGTTTAAACCCCAGAAAAAACCCTGAAACCTTTCCAGATTTTTCTTTCCCTTGATAATCAATTTAATTTTTTCAGATTCACCATGTTGATTCCTGCCATGTAAGATGCTCTTCAAGAGCTTTGCTCCCTTTAGATCTGCAAGACAAAGATGACACCATGTATATCTAATGCTGGAAAAACACAGTGAAAGAATGCAGAAATGTGTGACCATCTGGCTGCTTGTCCACTTGAGCACAGGCTATAGGGGTCACTGAGACCCCTCAGAGTGCTATTGATACTGGACCCTGACAGGAAACACTTCAGCTGGTCCCCACAGGACAGAGGTGAATACACTCAGAGGTGTGTTACATCTTCAAACGCTGGAGCTGGTGACAAACCAAAGGAAACTTCTAGCTGCTTCCAAATGCTCTTCCTTCTGGTAACAGGCTAAATGGTTCCTGTCCCCTCCTGATAATCTGTGGCTTGGGGAAATAAATATCTGTCAGAGGCTTTCTTGCCTCACTAATATCCCCTGTATAAAGGGCAAGATAAAGTACAAACTGGGGGAATAAATTTTTGAAAATATTGAAGTCATGATGAAGGACAAAACAGTTACCCTGAGGACTGAGAAAAAGCATTTGTAACACAGATTTTTTGAACTCTGATTCCTTAGATTCACACAGGAGGTCAGGTACCCACACTCTGCCATTAAATGCCCTGACGTATTGATACCCAGACTGCCATGTATGGTCTGTAAATAATGCACATATTCATAAAACCACAACTAAAATACTCTACACACATAGTAGTTTAAAGAGACAAAGAAGCCAAAGCAAATGACTGTTGCTGAGTAGTTGGTTTGTTTTTGATTTTAATGTTAGTCCTTCCAAAAGGCAAAGTCCTTATGAACACCATTACTCCTTATGGACATCTTCTGTCCCTGCCTCCTCAAAATTCCTTCTTTCCTTTTTTCTCTTTTCTGATTCTGCACTATTTTCATATATTTTTCTTATACATACCTACAATCTATATAGGTGTATAAAAATGCACGTATATACCTCTGCTATTGAAGGATTATTGTGAAATTTTTTTTAAAAATCAAGTTCTTGAAGCAAAGATATCTCATAAGTATAATTCTTATCATTTTAACTAGATCATCTTGTCTAGATGTGGTGCTTAGGGACATGGTTTAGTGGTGGAGTTGGCAGTGTCAGGTTAATTGTTGGACCCAATGACTTTAAAGGTATTTTCCAACCTAAATGTTTCTATGACTATAGATTGGGATCATTAAACAAGGAACAGAGTTAGGTCAAATCCTCTCAAATGTAACAGGATTTTATGCTTGCTTCGTGCTTCCTTAGCTGAAACCCAACACCTTTCCACCAGTGAACAAAACAGAAAAATCTGTCATGATACAACAGTGTTATCACAAAGAAGGGCCCTGGAATTAGGCCTGGAAAAGTCCAAAGAAAATGGACTTTTAAGTGCTGCTGGGTTGGTGCAGTGGGCTAAGAAATCCTGGACTGAGACCGGTGGTGCTCCACAGAAGACTGGAGGGACTGGAGGAACCCAGTCACTTCCTGCCTGTGAAGTGGTTTGGGAGCTCCTTTGTAGGTGATTTGTGCCTTGTGGCACTCAGCTTACTGATGATTTTAGTCTGTGTCAGATAAGAGCAGGCACCTTGAACAACTTTGATCTTGAAAAGAAAGAAAAGTAAGGCAGCAAAGAATATGACTCCAAACAAATCAACTGAATGATCCTTATTTTTCATGATACAGTAATTAGCCAGCAGAAAAATTGGGGGCAGCAAAAAGAGCCTGGATAAATTAAAATGTCTGACAGAAAAGTACACTACAGCTACATTTGAAAGTAGCTTGGAATAACAGTATAATAACTAGAGAAGGAAAAGTATAGGCTGCATAGTAGAAGAAACATTCTTCTTTCTGAAACATTTAGCTGTGGAAGTTGTTTACATAAAATAAAAACATTGCAAATTATTGAAGATATTTTTAAAATGTTAGCGGGAAAGGTTAATGGGCTAGGAGTTAAGGTAAATGTCAGGATATTTTTTCACTGTATACAAGGATGTATCTGCTCTTTAAATTTAGTTTTGATATGAAAATTGATGTCTATCAGGTATTTTGAGATCTTTGTACAATTCTTACATTTAAGTCATTGAGGCTTCATTAGTGCAAAAGGAAAATAAAGGGTGTTTTTTTCTTCTGTTCTAAGTGTTAATGCCATTTTCAAAAGCATTATATCCTACAGTCATCTGAGTGCTCTAAACAATTTTCTGCTGTAAATTTTTGTATGGGCTTAGATTCAAAATAAAATTCTAATACTGTTATTACAGGAAGCAACTTTTCATCCATAAAAAAATATATTGCAAATTTTATCCTGACCTATATCTCCAAGGCCTAAACATGCAAAACTTTAGTTCTGCATACAAAATATAAAGGTGCAGTTATGGTTGCAATTTTTAAAGATTTATTGTCCATGTAAATGCACAGTTATTACAGTAAATCACAGTGTTCAGTCTTACAGACTGGCTTGAGCCTCTCTTGCCAGCTATTCAGCATAAAACCAGGTGTCTGAAAGTTAATATTCATAATAATCTAAAATAGAAGTTGAACACGCCTATTGGAGTTATCTTGTTTGACTTTAAAAAAAAGTAATGAAATTAAAAGGAGCAGCATAAAAGACCAGTGTTGTTTCTGTGATAAGTTATATCCTGCTCAGGTTGCTGCACGTCACTAAGAATACCACAGACAGCTTAGTGGTTTGTTGAGACAAACTTCTCTGGCAAAGGTGATCTTATATTCCAATCACCCCTTGTTAAAAAGACATAAAAAGAAGATTAGCATACAGCCAGCAGGACTCGTGCAGTGGATTCTCTTGGCTCATCTTGAAGTGCTCCAGTGAGGTCTGGCTTGTTTTTTACTGTTCAGGATCATTTCTTTTGCCACTCATGGAAGTCTCAATGATTTAAAAATAATAATAGCACAAATAGAACACATGACCTCTAACCTATTCCTCTTTGATTAAGTCTCATTTTATAACAAAACTATGACTAATGTCTCTTCCTTTGCCTTCAATAAACTATCATATAATCTGTCTATTATTCTTAATATCCTCTTGCCCCAATAAGACATTTGTGTTTTGTTTGGATTCCCCTGAATGGGGTGAATATTATATCTATAACCTACTGGAAAGCATTTCTTCTTAGACATATTGGCAGGGCTAATTTTGTTTTTACAGGTGTTTGTACTTGGAAAGGGGTTAGCCACAGTCTTGAAGGCTCTACCGCACTGGTACATCACAGGAGCACAGTGTGCTGTGGGTCCTTGAGCTGTTAACGGGAGGCATGGAGGGAAGGTTAAATTAATCATTTATGCTTTATTTATACTTTCTCTTACTTGTGGAGTCAGACAAGAGGATGCCAGTTTTCCTCAGCTAAGGACTGTCTGTATGACATGATGTTTGATATTTGGCAAAGTAGAATTTATGTGATTTACATTGTAAATCACAAAAGAAAGAAATACATAGCAATTGCTGTAGTGCAGGAGTCCTGCCCGTCAACTAGACAAGCTAAATAAATCCCCTTAACTTGTAATGAGAAATTTTGCTTTGATTCAAATAGATGCATCATCTTAATACCGTTTCTTTCTTATCTTTGCTAAGATTTCTCTTTTCATTTTACTATGAAAATTTGGTCACGACTCAGTTTAGTAGATATCTTGTGAGATGATCTGAGGGAGATTTTTCTGGATTGACTGTTGCTAAACTTGATTCAAGCTAAAAAGAAAGAGTAGACAAAAATTAACTTACCCCCGATGCCTCCTTTTATTTTGTGGATTTAAACATACAATCCCAAAATTTAAATTAATGTAATTTAAAGAATATGTACCTGTTCAGAAAAAAAAGTCTCATGAACTTATAAAAATATGGTTACACTCCATCAAAAGAAATAGGCTTAGTGTTTTGCTGAATGGGATTCAAACACATGGTTAAGTGCCTGCAGCATGGTGTCCAAGGCTATTTCTTCCTGAAAACCCTGTACTCAAGTTAACTTAGCACCAAACAAACTTGTCATGTAGAAGGGATTCATGAAACCCTCCTGGATGAACAAGCTATGAGTCAAACTTACTGCAACTGCACTGAAAATGGTTATGAGAAGCAGAAGGAGAGCAGAAGCAATCTCAGGAATCAATATGCTCACCCACAACATCAAGTTCAAAAAAGAAGTATATGCAAACCTCCTGTTATTTCACCACAGTCTCTTTAACAGGGAATTTCCAGTGACTTGTCTTTTACTGACCACAGAACCATCAGCCATGGGCAGGTACCAGGCAGGGTGAGTCTGGCCATGGAAGATGACAATCCTGTGCCAGAGGTGCCCTTTCTGATCTCAGTACAAAGCACAAGCCACAGCCCTGCAGTGGAACAGCACTGCTAAACCAGGGATATCAATCCCAGCAGTACTAAGCATCACTCCTAAAACAGATCTACAAGTGAATGTGGGTCCTGTTTTTGCTTGGCAGTGCTTTGAATAAAGTAGAAAGGACATGATTTGTTAGTAAAATCATTGCTGTGGCAGAAATATAGTTTGTTATCATAACTGAATTATTTTTTGAGAGGATTGGTGCTTTCCTTTGGTACATCTATTGCCTAACACAAGTATCCAATCTGGCAAGTCATTAGATTTGCGTATCAATTCCCTTATTCTTTGGCATGATACAACAGTAGAAAAACTTTATTTCTACGTAGTGATTGCATATTAGAGCACAATCCCATTGTATTTGCATTTATGACTATAGCTTGAAGCTAGAACTGGTTTGTTGCATGAATTCAGGAGCCAGTAAATGCTGAAGTAGGTGTGTATATACTAATGTGACATACTTGCACAAATGTTATGAGGCCATAAAGTGCATTTGAGGAGATAAAATTCTACCACACACCACCAAATGTATGTGTTCTACATGACATTGCTACGAAATATAAATGAATGATGCTAACAGATTTAAGTTTGCCAGGAAGGACATTTTCTTACAGATGCTGAATCAAAATCATGGAATAATATTTCAAGTTAAATAATATTTCAAGGTAAATAATATACCAGGTTGAGTCTAGATGAGGAATGAAGAAAGTCTTCTAATGTGTCTTTTCACTTAGGCTTGGTCAGAAATGTTCAGTTTTAGGCCATTAAACACAGTGATCTGATATGTATTACCCAAAAACATGCTGAATTTGAGGGACACGGGTGGAAAAAAATAATTTGTATTTATAATCACATTTATTACACTTTCCTTATTTCTCTGTTCCTAGCCATGTGTAGAAGCAGCATATTGCAAAGTGTGTTTTAAAATGGCTGCATCCATGCTCTAATACCCAAAAGCACATTTTTTTCTAGATGAGAAAACCAATTTTTAATTTTCTAGTTTAATTTCCTTTCAACATACATAAGTTTAATCTCTTTCAAAATTTCCAAATTTATGGCAACTACAGTTACAATTTTTCTACACAAGTCCCTGCCTGCAGGTTTCTACTGCTGATATACTGCAGCTAAAGTTTAAGGCTACCTAGTGTTTTCTTAAAGAAGTTATACAGAGAACAAGAAAATCTCTGTCCTTCTTAAAGTTGCTTCATCCTCATACTTGGTGAGTTTTCTTTGTTCATCTGAAATGCAGCTTCAGGATTTCACTGCTTTTGGTGAAATTGGTGCAACTGTTGTGTATATCTCCACTACGATCAGTTTGCTTATGCCCTACAAGAGCAGTAGATATTTTAAAAGCAAACAAACAAGGGGATCAGGAACCCAAAACTCTAGTAACATCTGCAACACATATGCAGCCTTATTTTTATACATCTCTTTTGATCCTACTTCCTGGATGCTCATCTGCACCATTCCCATTCCTCTGCAGTCACTGGGTGGTCAGACACAGATCCTGAATGGGTTAACACTTTGGCATCCAACCCACACTTGTAAAGTGTTCATCTCAAATTTTGTCCTGCAGTACAAATCATCAACCCTGTGTTCTTTAACAACATTTGGGTTTGGTTTTTGTCCTGTAAAGCCTAATAAAGAAACATCCAGGTATGAATGATGTTTTGTTCATAAAATCAAGACCTTCAATATGATTATTCAAGAAGCTTTGACCGTGGTCTGCTGTGTGTCAGTCCCTCCTAGAGAATGTGGAGGGATCTCTTGGAGAAGCAGTCTGTGATCATGTGTTGATATACCACAGGGTAACTGTGAGCTGTCATTTCCTGACTTTCAAGTAGCACTTGATGATTCCACTAAAATTTTTGCAGCTTCTAATATAGGTTTGTTTGGTGGGTAATTTTTTGTGTGTTTTCTGGCATTTTTTTGTTTGTTTATTTGTTTGTTTTGTTGGGTTTTTTCTGTTTAATTTCCTAGATTTGTGGTGTTTGAGACTTTTTTTAAAGAAGAAAACACAGCACTACAATTATGACGTCCTTCAGCTACAACACAGGTTTATGTCATTTGCACTACAAGGCATATTGGCACATCAGCTTGCAACACATGGTCATTCTGCTAAGAGTAGAAATCTTGTGTTGGGGGTTTGTACAGTTTGAGAGTGGCTGAAAATGGGATAGTTATGCTTTATTTTATCTCCTGAAAATTCAAAATAAAAGCAGGAAAATGGAATTAAAAAAAAAAATCTTTCAGTGCACATAGAGTTAGAATGAATTTTGTCTGGTAAAGAGAAGACAAATTAAATCTAAGTTTAATCTCTGAGTTTAATTTCTGGCAAATAGCAGGAAGGAAAGACAATGACACAACTTGAAAAACATTGGCAAATATCTGACAATGGCAAGTAACAGGCAAGTGAAAAGGTCAGTTCTTTTTAATAATCAGTGATGTGAATTATGCTCTTAAAACCTAGTTTGAAATTCTACATGTTGAAATGATGCACAGGGAAACTCCTGCATCCAAATGACAAGAAATGAGAGGGGACTATGTAAAAGAGACAACCAAAATATCCTAAGAAATATCTTTAAAATATAGTCATGTTTTCCTATGAAGTTCTCTTGGAGACTCTGAGAAAATCACAAAGGAGTAAAGAGGATTATAATCTAGACATATGAAGAAGCTGCCTAAGACTTTAAGTCTTCCTTTGATGCCATGACTTGAAGAACAGCAATAGAGCATCCCCTGTATAACAAGAGATGAAAGTATTCCTGTTTGTCCCACTGAAGAATTAGTATTTTACCCACTGTCTGGTTAGTATTATGAATGTTTATTTTAGTGCCAGTGATATGTTTGACCCTACATTAGACAAGAGAGTAAAAGACAAAACCTACATAATTTGCATTTTAAAAATATACTTTTAGGTCTGTGAAAAACAGAGATGTAGGGATATTATAGAGTAAGGAATTATTCAAAGCCGCAACTAAATCTCTCAGTTTCTTTATAGGAGAAAATAAGTTGTTCAGCTAAGTCTGAACATGAGATAAGTATCTTATAAAATCATTTCTCGTTGAACTACATGATGCAGTTCATTTCTTGCTATATCCAGGGGTCTCACACGAAATGCAAAGCATAACCGCCCTACAGTGTAACTGCTCTGCTGTATAACACATTGTTCACAATGTCCCAGACTACTTCTTTCAAAAACAACACTCAGCTTAGGGGGTCTACCAAATCAGAAATTAATTTAGTGCCCTCTCAAAATTTTAATAATATGTGCTGCCCTCAGCACCGGCTACTCCACTGGGGATGGTGGAATAAGTCCGGATCTGCGCTCTCCAGAGTTAAAGCCTCCTATTGTCACAGTGAAAGTTATATACCCAGTGTGACTTTGCAGTACTTATAAAAGCCCATAAGCTGGCCAAAACAAACCTGCTAGATGTGAATCAGCATTTCAATGTGGAATAATTATGATTCATTATATTTAAGGCCAAGATATAAAAAAAGTTGCTTGGCCAGAAATGTAGTTAAGAAACTGTCAGCATACCCTTTAGGAGGTCCTTAGTAGTAAGTGGATGTTAAACTCTTCAGCAAAAGAGTAAGCAGGTACTTGTGGATGATTGCTGTTTTTACAGCTCCAACAAAACTTATCAAACACTTTTCCTTTCAAACAATGAGTAGTCTTGTCCTTTATTAAACTCTGATTAAAAAAAAAAAAAGTTTCTCTTTGAGTGCCTGAAAACTGAAAAACTTTTCCTCTTTCTTTATCCTAAGGAATGCTTTAAAATATCTGAAATCGGTTAACTGTGACAGAAATTCATGCTGCTCCTCAATGCCACTAGTAATAACAACTGAATTTTTATAAAATGTGCTGGTTTAAGCTCCTGTGATCCAGGAAGAAAATAAGTTTGAGAAGGAATAAGGACATGTTCCTAATGAGACAGAGAAAATCTGTGGGTCAGAGGACTGCTGGCACAAAGGCCCTCTGCTGCAGGGTGGAGGCCAGCTGTGGCAGGGAGCTGCCACTGAAAGGTCAGATACAGGCAGCGGAGTGAGACAAGAGAAGGGTGAAAGATGCCAAATGGCCTCTGTCTTATCCTAGCAGAATGTTCCATATATGCCTGGGAAAGCTACCTCTACCTCATTCCTGTGGCTACATGGATACTTGGGTTGTGCAGGAGGTGGGATTTCATTGCTCACGTGGTAGAGATGGGAGCTCTGTTGCAGAACTGTCAGGGTGATGATGGCCAGAGAGTCTCCCAGCCTATTGTTCTCTCTGCTCAGCCCCCACTCACACCAGACCAAGAGCATGTGCCATTTCTTGGAAAAATAGTAGGTGTCTGTCATTGCAGACTGATGCCTTACAGCAGGATTGAAGGCAAAGGAGAATTATTTATGAGGAGTTATACTGCCTTGGGTAGGACGGGTCCCTTCCTTTCCATCCAGGTTCAAAAATCTTGCAGCTACAGACCATTGGTCTGAAAGAATATAACATTGGAAAAAACCCAGTAGTTTTCTGAGTGGCCTTGGGGAAAACAGTGGGAAGATGCTGGTGAGTGGAGCTTTCCAAGAATCAAAAGGACACTCAAAATCCCTGATGAACTTTAAAGTCAATAGCCTCGCTAGTACTACAGTTGCTTTCTGGAAAGTGAATTATCCAAACATATTGTCAGGTACTTGCCATTGATTTTGTTAGGGCTCAGAAAGTTTAATGCAGGGACAGATATGCTTCAGGAATTTTTTACATCAGGCACACCTTTAATTATTAATGGAAATTAGTAGTTACTTTCTTGGAATAAGAAGTGCAATAAAGTCTGATTTCTACCCTAATGGATGTAGTGGCCCTTTACAGCCTGGGCCAGGCTCAGCTTTTAATGCTCTTGAGCTGAGGATAAACTTGAGCTCAGAGTTGCTGTAAGGCCTTGCAGGCACTAACGGAAGAAACACAGGGAAACATTTTCTCTTCCCTCCTCAGTCCCAGTTAGGGAAATGAGGATGCAGTAAAATATATCCAAAGTACACCATAAATAATAATTTAAAAGGGTATGAAAACTGAAACTGTCTCCTTCTTAGCTCCAGTAAGCAGTCATTTCCTGTGCCATCTTCCTTTTGAGATTAGATATTTTCACTATAAAATAATCTCATGCTGTAGTGAAAGTCAGTAATGGAGGAAGATCTTAATCTGTCTCCGTTAACTTTTCTAGCTGACAGTCGTTCCAGCTTGAAATCAGTTTCCCGCAGCATGGGGCTTAATGGGAAGAGGGTAGAGTATGTGCCTTCTGAAATTAAGAAGCCCCTGTGCTGCTGTTAATCAGTAGCTGTTTTTGCTGCATACAAGCATTATATTTAGTCACTTAGAACATTAGAGATGAACAATTCAATGACAGATTAAAACAGTTTAGCTTTATCGCTATTTCATCATTTTTCGTAGTACTGCTGCCAATCGAAGGACGTTACAGAGGCCCCATCTCTGGTCCTCTGTGAAGAATGAAAAGGCTGAGCTTTTGGAAAACATTGCCTTACTTCTCTGTGGAAAGCTTAGTTTTCCAATACCATTTTGAAGTGTATTAGTGTAACAGCTACACCTTTTCAGTACATCTCCAGTTTTGGAATTTTTACCTAAAATTCCCCAATGTATTCAAGTAGAAGTTCCAGAAAAATTTTGTGGTAATGCTCAAAACATACCTAAGTTCAGTTACAGTAAAAACATGCACCTGGTAAGAGAGGAAATCCTCAAGCAAGTCTGTCGCTCAGTGGGGCTGTATGTGTGCACCTGGGGTCTAGATGAATGTGTTTGCTCTTAAATAGCTCCTGCCAGCTACAGAAATCCTGGATTGAAAGTGCCAGTCTCTAGGGCTATCAGATGCTTGTGATACATTATCAAATTAATGACACACAACTAATAATGAGGGAGAAATATGGTCCTGGTATTCCCACTGGGAATTTTCATGCATTGCCAGGACCTGACAGATATAAATTGACTTTAATAAAAGTCACAACAGGAGAGCTGAGACCTTAATTACCAACATGCCAATACTCAGTGAGTTTGAAAGATTTTGGTCAGAATATAATTATTATTATAATTATTATTAGCTTTCCTAGTTTTGAAAATGGAAAAAAGGAAGGGGAAGGCACTAAAATAGAAAGAGAGATCACGGGAAAAGGAAGAGAGATGAACATGTTTATACTTTTACAGATTTTTTAAAATAAATGTCTGTAGGTGAAAAAGATGACCTCTTGTGTGATGACTTTTTTATATTTTCATTTAGGTTTCTCCTATCATCTTGTTGCCTGTTCTCAGTTTTTGTTCCCTGCAGAGGAAGAACAGGCTTCCTGAAGTGTTTGAAATGTACTTGCCACAAATCCAGTCCCTAAAACATGTTTCTCATGACTAGTGAGGTAAAGAACCTAAGAGACAGAATACCACAATCAAGGATTAAAATAACCTTTCAGTACTGCATCTGCTGTATGACAAATGAACTACAAATGACCCAAGGAAGGATGTTTGTTCTCTACCAACTAAGAAAGTGAACTCCATTTGCATTCACTACGCTATCTCTGAACACCTATGTAAAAATTTCCATTTAAAAAGACTTTAAATTGCCTGCTGCTTGTGTTGTAAAACAATAACAGATTTTGGACGTTTCTTTGTGCCAAAAGTACAGACTTGTGCTTGGATTTTCCTTTTTCTAGCTGGAATTGTACCTGGCTGCACTGCTGCATCTATGCTGACCTCTGGTAGTCATTTTTGCCTGCTAATTTAAAGGTTCAAGAACATTTAGGAGTTGTTGTATTAAAGAGAGATTTTTTTTTCAAGACAGCTACAGAATTTTCTTGATGAGGAGAAAAGTAAATCTGTATGTCATCAACTCAGAATAGCAATTTAATGAATCGTTTTCCCCAGAGGCAAGGTGCACATGCTAAAATATATACAAAGTACCAACCAGCCGAGCTCAAGTCCCTTTGGGATTTCACAAAGTGTAAAGTGTAGAAGCAAAGCAAGGACTCTGCTTGTATCAAAAACTTTCTTGAAATAAATATCAGTTTTTTTAAAAAAGCTTATAAGAGAGGAGCTAATCTTTTCCTTTGTTTATACCTTCACTATGTGCCGCTGACCCCTCTCCTCACCACCCCTGGTTTTAGTCTGAGAGCAGCTCATACTTGTTATTGACAATGAGAGAGATACTCTTTTAGGCTTTTCTTCAGAGGAGCACTGAAAATCGGCCACTGATATGTTTATGTGAGAGCTGAGGCTGGAGAAGAGAAAATAAACATTGTCAACATGTTTAGTGTTAAGGTGAATGGCATCAGGTCCTCCCAGTTTGACTTGTAAAGTCTCAGCAACTGTATTGCTATGTGCTGGTGTTTTAGCAGGCCGCAGACTGGCCTCTAAAAGGAAGGGAAAAGTACATGATGTTTGTACAGCTGAAAACAAGATGAAAAACCACAGGCCCCGTCTCACACTCCATTAGACCCTAAAGTCCATGGAGTACTGCACTCAACACATAAACACTCAGTTTGTGGAAAACTTTTTCAATGTGTGAAAGAAGGGAACAAAGCCTGGAGTCAGAACAATGAACATCTATGTATGCAGTGAGCAGCCAGTGCAAAATGCAATGGTAATGCTCAGTTAAACAAACAGCTGATACAGAAACACATTAGTCACATTAATAATTCCCAATAAGGTCTCTTGGGAATGTGTCTTGATATTCCAAGTGCACTGTGATATGGGCAGTCTATAGAGAATGTAGTTATTCTTTTCTTCTCACTTTTTATGAGTGGAAATAAGAAATAATGCCTCTGGTGTATGCTGGCAGAGACCTTGGCATAGGCAATAGGAGGACTTGGTTTGCATGTCCTGCACTGACATGAAAACTCTTCTGCAATATTTTGTAAAAGTATAGTTAAGGAAAAAAAGACATTCAGTCTTGCTATACAATTGTGTGTATAGCAGCTATACTCTAAACTGTCTTCATTCTGCTACCTAGTTAAATAAGAAAATAGTACTCTCCTGTGTCATTACTTTACAATAGGAAACACAGAATATAGGGAAAATAATAAACAGGGGTGTTACATTCAGTTGTAAAAACCTCTTCCTAGTTTGAAAGGAGCAGTAAGAATTTCTACTATATTTTTCCTTGAATTCTTTGGGGCTATCTAGCTATAAATTTCCAGAACCCGTACATCTTATAAGTCAGATGTGCATCAACATAACGATACTTAGAATTATGCTGTATGAAGTATGAACTTAGGACTAGCAGGAAGGTGCTTACAGTGTTTGCAGCTGATGAGCAGTGTGAACAAAACAGACTTGCTTTTACAGATTAAAGAAAATATTGTAAACTTATTTATATTCATGCATTGGGATTGCTTTCATACTGTATTTGCCAGTATTCCAGAGCACTGAATGTCTGCAAACAAATAAGATCTCATTCTCCCAGCCAGCATATTTATTTAGATAAGGAGTATCAGGTGTTTAACTCGCATGGTTAGATGATGTCAGCAGAGAGTTTCATAATGCATGGCCTCTTGTTCAATTACTGCACTTTGCTGCTACTCTCTCAGCCTTTAATCTAGGTGTACGAGTTAGAGCTGCAGTAAAGGGAGGGTGAAAGGGGCATGGCAAAAGGGAGAAAATATGCCTAAGTCCTACCAGCTGCTGTGAAGAAAGAGAAGCTGAAAGTTAACAGGAGTAGACAGGCAGGAAGCAGCCACAGTTGGGAGGAATCTGAGAAAGAGAACCAAGGAAAAGATCACTTTGGGTCTCAAAATGCATCTCTCTTACCCCATGGGGCTCCATTGATAACAATATAACTTCTGATTAGTTTGTGGCCAATTAGAACCTATATATGGAGAAAATGTGACTTCTATACCTGTTTGTAGACAGGGAGGAAATTGAATTGTAGGTGCTGAGCTGAATGTCGGTTGAGATTTTTCAAATATCCGTGATTGTTTTACTGGCATCTTGAAACAGTTTTTAAAAGCTGCACAGTAACCCTGTTTTAACAAAATACTTTCATGACTGTTTTAAGGTATGGTATTAAAGAATTTGAGTTAGTTTGCCTTCCAATTATTAGCTCCAAGCTCCAGACCTTTAAATACATTTTCTGACTTCCAGAAGTACTGAGAAACATCTCTTGCATCTTTGCAGGGTGCTACCATGAGCTCTAAAAATCAAGCTGATTTTTGGTGGGTGTAGAGGAGGATATAAACAACCTCAATGTAAAAATCAAATGTGCTTCTCCTCCCCCGTCCTGCCAAAAAATCAGGTTAAGTGTGTATAGGGCCACAAAGGCCCAGAGGAACTGGGCCAACTAATGTGAGGCTGTGGCCAGCCCTGGAGGGATCCTGCACAAAGCGAGGTGGGCATGGGCCACTCATGCCACCCATGGCAGTGGGGGAGGATCACTCCGGGGGGGCACGCTGCATATCCAGGCAGTGATGCTGCCTCTTGGGTCAGTGACCACTGTGGGTGATCCTGGGATCAGGAGTGGCCCTTACAGCGGACAAGGTCCAACATCCTCCCCTCCTATGCTAAGCTTGCTCTGCTGTGGGGCTCTGCTTCACTATCGTACAGAGCTGCTTATTTTTGTGACTTGCAAATCTAATGATACGGTTTGTTTAGTTAATATTGCAGCAATTGCAGTTATTACAGGGTTCCTAGCTGTCAGGTTTTCAGAGAAGTTTTGAAGCATGAGCATTTAAATCTTAAAGATGAAAAAAATTAAAAGTGAAGTTTATTTATTTTGATCCTTAAATCCCACAATTAAAAAACCAATCCCCCTATTCAAAGATGACTCCAGAAGCAAAGCACATTAAAAGTACTACCATGAATAATATTATAAAGCTTTAAAATAGCCTTGTGTTGTCTCTCTTGCATTTAATATTTCCAATTCATTATGAAAAAGAAAAATTAACAGCAGACCATTGGAAGGTTTACCTTACTTTTCTAAGATAGTAAATGCCTTAAAATACAAAGAAATATAAAGCAAATATTATCTGAGATAATACAAATGACTTCACATCTCAACTTATGTTCTTAAGTTTTGCAATTTAAGAGACACTATTGTTTCATTTTCTTTAGAAAAAGAAAGTAATGAGTGGCATTTGCTGAATAATGTTTAAACATTTTTGTAATGTACCTCCTTTCCACCCCCCCTCTTTCTTTCACTGACAGTATTAAGTCTGTAACACAGAAATCCTCACATTCTCCAGATGGTAGCATAAATTTTCAGGTAAACTGATATTAAAAATAGATGATAGCCCAGACCTCATGAGTCTCTACAGAAAGACTAAACAGTCACAATAGGGAATATCATTGTTTTGGTTTTCTTTATGAGGTTTTATGTACTCAGCTGTTTCTTCAACGTGCTTTCAGTGCAGAGAGACCCTGATCACTCTGAATTCCAGTTCCACCTCACTTCCTACCCTTTATACTTTCTAAGCCCCATGCCACACAAGTCAAGGGAAATATATCCACACAGCTGCACCATCAGCCCCTAATGTGCTCTGCACTGCCGATACTCCTGCTCTGCACTTCAGAGTATTTATAACCACAAATGAGTTCTTGAATAACCTGCTCTTACAGCTCCTTTGGAGGAACACAGTCCACTCCAGGGCATTTTGTCTTTTTGATTAATGGGTAACACCTCTCCAAAAAGTCTGCTGAAAATAAACTCTTTTAAGCACAGGAAATAATGAAAGTGCATCATAATAAAATACATCTTTGAGTAATCGTATTTTGTAGTCAGACAGTAGCTGCCAGCAAAGGGGTTGAGCTTGTCTCAGATGGTTTCGTAGCATGTCTATGAGGGACTATTATAAACAAGGTAGCTTCAGGGTGGCACAGAGCCCCAGAAGCTATTTCATGTTTTATGTCTGGTTCTACTTGGGCCAGATCTTAAATAGATGTTTCTCATGTGGCCATGGGCATTTGTAGTTCAGAAAAATAGCTTTTCAACCGTGAAGGCTGCTTTTCACACCCAAGTGGAACTGGCAAATAGCCAAACCATCTGCATGGTTCATATTTGCACAGTAATAATACTTTGGGAGTAAAAGTAGCTCTGTGGCTTATCAGTTTCCTTTGACCTGCGTGGCTAGTACTTAGACAGATATTTTCTTGTCAATCCACATTTGGGGATTTTTATTTTTTCTGCAAAAGACAAAAGATAATGAAGATAATAATTCTTCTCTAATGTTCCCTTGCAGTGGGATGGATATGTCTTTCATAGGTAAACCTACAAACTCAAGTAGTTTGGGCCATTACAGGAAAAAAACACAGCTGAGCAAAACACCAAAGTAAGCTGAGGAATTGCAGCGAGGAGCTACTGTTACAAAACAGAGACAGGCTACATCTACCATAGCCCAGCAGGAGCAAATCTGGTGGGCAGAAGAATCTGCGCTTAAGACCTGACACCCATTCTGTTCTTATTTCAGGGGTCTCCTTCTGTTTCAGTAAAGGCTCTGACCCCTGGAACAAAAGCTTGTGAGCATTTAGAGTTTTGATAGAGGTCTCAAGGTTTAATTTCATCTGAAAGGAATTCACTTTATGTGCCCTGAGGTTGCTCCACAATGTGACTCAGTGGGGCCAGGCCATTAGACCAATCTCTTTAAAAAAAAAAAATCTCCTGATGTAAACCGCAACATTAAAATAAGCATAGCCGGCATGCAACAGAACAGAAACAAAGTTCCTTCCTGAGATACTGCTTTTCAATTTCAATGTTATACGCATAAATTTTAAAATCTCCATCCTGCAACTAGGGGTGCATGACTGAGAAGGCATGGCTTCAAACACCACAATGCATCCAAATTTTTCTCAGCAAGGGCAGATCTGCCCCATGAAAGCAGGGGACACCTCTGAGGAAAGGTACACGCTGTGGCCCCCTAGGCATGCTCTATCATTCCGTATCCACGAGTCACACAGTAATGCCAAAATGCTCTCTCAGGAAGCTGTGCTGTGCTCCCAGCCTCAGGAACAGCAGCAGCTCTGCAGAAAAGCAGTTCAAGGATTTTCAGTATGTGTTGATAAGTGATGACCAGACACCATGCAGCCTCTGCTGAATTGCCTTAAATTCCCCTCGATTTAAAGCTATTCAAGTTGGTATTTTCCATTATTTGCCTTTTGTCAGGGAGCTTTTCTTTACTGTGGGCTGTACCTAATCAGAGTGATGTTCTCAGTTGTCGGGGACCTGCTCTGAAGCTCCTGTTTTCGACTGCTCCATTTGTAGCTACCCTCGGTTCCTGTTACGTGTTGCCCAGAGCAGCAGGCCGTGCTGTTGCGGGCACAGCAGCCCTTTGTACCATGCAGTTATCTGTTAAAATCTGTGCTCTGCTCCTCTGTTTACACTTCCCCATGTTTGCTTGCTTTCCAAACTGCTACCAGACATCAGGTTGCTGGTTTTAAGTGTCTGTCAACAGTCATCACCAAATCCTTTTCCTGATCAGTGTTTTGCAGTCTGTGACTAGGGAACATACTTTCTACTGTTTTTGTCAACACTCCTCTTGTTATTTACTGTTTATTTAACAGCCTAGTAATCTCCTCTATCTGTGCCTCTCTTTCATGCCAGATTTGGTTAATCTTCTTTTCAAGGGTAGAATCAGCCCTTCCTGTCTTATAGCTTTCTTGTATACCCAGTGTAGTTCATCTGTTATTCATTTTAGAACATACAGCATAGGCCTAACATTAAAATTCAGTGTCAGTAAATATTATACAAATAACCTTCATCTTATCAATGCTGTTTTCAGCTTATTTTGAGTTTTCGTCAACCCTCCAGAGTGGAATATTTCTATGTCCTCTGGTATTACTTTTCCTGTGCAATCAAATGTATGAAATCACCTTTGGCGTATTTAGTGCTTTAAAATATCTCTTGCTTTTAAGTAACAGGATTAGCAAAGGAAAATAGCTCCAGGGGAGATCTATACAGAGCTAGAGAAAAGGTATCTGAGAAAAAGGGGTTTAATTTGTGTGGAGCTGGGGAAATACAGGATTTGATGAGAGCTGGCACCATCAGAAGGTTTCAAGACACACCTAAGGTTGCTCATTACAGCTGCTTCCAGTTTTTCAGTAATTAAATTTTGCATGGATTAACAGTTTGGGACCAATTTGAATCTGCCTCAGTAAATATCAGAACTATCCACCAGGGGACATAAATATTTTCTCTGTGAAGGAAAATTGTCTGTTGGAGGAAGATGGAAAATTGTAACAGACATTTATCTAGCATGTATATATCCTGATCATTTTAGTTGTTATATAGAAAGTAATAAATTAGAATTGATCACATGGTAAATGAATGACCTCAAAATTTTTCTATTGGACTTTTCCTTTAATTACATCAGAAGTTTAGTGAATGTTTTAGAAGCTGGAGGAGCAGTTGGATTACAGGAAGAAGAAAAATGCACATATTTCAGCTTAGGATAGACTTTTACATATGAATAGTGTCCAGTTTTGAAAACAGACCACTTTATCAGTATTTAACTAATTATTTAGAAAAACATAGTTTCTCTACTAACCTGGCCTTATGATTTTGTGATTTTCTGTTACACGATTTTGTTGCATAGAAACAGAATTTTGTTCTGCAAAGGGGTTTGACATTTAGCTGTGTATTAAACTAGCAAAAACCCTGGAACATTTAACATTTTCTAGAAACCAGCCTTCCCAAAAGTCTTCTTGTTTTGGATTGACAGTTCTTTATGTGACAGAATGGAAACATTTAATTTTCTTATGGTTTATGTGGGCAGGATTTTCATCATATATGAGTATGAGGTAAACTAAGAAAAAATAAATCAAATGTTATGTCAGACTAAAATTTGAAATATGAAATTGTAAGTATAGCCTCAAAGCATGTTTTGAAATTGTCAGAAGTGCTGTTCTCTTTCTTGGAATGAAATTCCAGCAAAACAAACTGTTTCTGTCAAAATTGAATATTATGTATACAGGATTTGCAGCAGAGTTTTTTGCTAATAAACTGCAATTTTTAAATAGCTTTATTTTTTACTGAATCTTAGGCAAAGAAGAATGGTTGAGTTTTTGAGGTGGATCCTAAACACAACACACTCCACTGCATCCCCTGCATAATTATTTCTTCTGTTGGTGTTAGTTTCCAAATTTTATAAAATGACCTAGTTTTCTTCCCTGTGACTGACAATTCAGTAAAACAGACTGCTTAAGATAAAGACATATAAAAGAAATAATTTGGTAAGGAAGACAAGAGAAACATTATTATGCAAAAGTTTGTGCTTTTTAATATCCATCTGAGCCTTTTCCTCTTTATTTATGTGTATCTCACCTCTCATTATTGATGTCACCTGCCACTTTCATACCCTATCCAAGCTTATTTCCAATCCCCTAAACATGGCCACATTTTTCTTCTGAATTCACTAAGATCTACAAGGTTATAATATTCAGGCTGCTTAACTGTAAGCCTAAATACAGATATGAAGGTTTGTCTTTAAGCTACAAAGATTGCAATGAAGAGATACAGAAGTCATATAGAGTTTAGGAAATACTTGCTGACTCTGACAGGTACAGCCCCACAGAGGGCTTATGCCTTATGGCATGTTCCCAGTGGAGTGAGATGAACTTCAAAAATGCTTTGAAAAATATTAAAGGAGGAAAATATTGTATAAAAACGTAACATTTTTTCCCTGAAATTGATTTTAGTTGTTTAGTAAAAAAAATTGCAAGAAAACCAGCTAGAAAAATGACAACAATCTAAAACCTTAAAAATAAATTCTGCAGATCCTGGGGCGAAAGGATGACAGCAAAAAGGCAAAGCCAAAAAAAAACCTCCTCAGAGAACTCCATGTATGTTGCACTGTTTCAAAAATGCATATCTGAAACCTGTACGTCTTAAGGGAGACTGCGGTTTAGCTTGGAAATGCCTCCACTTGGAGCTTCATTAGTCTAGTCCACCTTGGTTTCTTGATGACTTTTGAGGATGGGGGATTGAAGAGAAAGATTTAAGAGACTCCAGGGTGCAAACATCAATTGTGGAAAAGGACAGGACAAGATTAAGCACTCTCACAACACCTGAAATACAGCTGTGCACTAGGGAATGACCAATCATTTGAATGGTTGCTCCCTATTAAATCCATCTGCACATTTCTCAGCCTTTCTTAACATTTTAAGAGCCTGGGCTGCCATACTGAAGCAGCTGTGAAGAGTGTACACCTCCCTTTAATGACGGTGAACCACAGGACATGTATTATTCCACATGCACATGACTTAAATGGAAAGGAAAGGAAAGGAAAGGAAAGGAAAGGAAAGGAAAGGAAAGGAAAGGAAAGGAAAGGAAAGGAAAGGAAAGGAAAGGAAAGGAAAGGAGGAAAGGAAAGGAACAAGTCTGTGGTACAAGCAAATAAATAAATCCACAGAAAATGTTTTCATCTGCTATAAGTTTTGATATGATACTCTATATTTTGACTCCGGAGTGTGATGACTGTATAACTTTTCATATGAATTTCATTTTTTCCTGTCAAGGTGCATTATTTTAAGGGTGACAATAACTTGGCTTCAAATGAGGTGAAACCATCACAGTGATAAATGAGTTTCTTGAGGAGGGTGGTTATACCCTGGGAATACACTTTGAAAGACCACACACCTTTAAGCTTGTTAGCTTTAGAACACATTACAAATACTCCTTCTAGTGCATGTGGCAGTGTAGAGACCTGAGCACTTGACTTTTGAAAATAGTGTGTGTTGTATGGGGAGATTAGTCTTGATTTTCACACTGGTCTTTTGTGCAAGTTGGCTGTTTAACAGCTGAACACTGCCTTTGTCCCTTCCTTCTTGTATGAGTACTTTTTAAATCTTTTAAAAATTTTTTTGTGTCAGATTCAAAAAATACAGGTCAAGTTTTAACATGAAACTTTTAGCTGTAGTCATCAGGGACCATCTAATTTATTTGCTATGTAGTTCGTGTTGCAACACAGAGGAAAAAAAGTCATGCCAAATAGTATCAAATTTTTTGAAGCTTTTCAAGATATCACTGTAATTTTTATCGACACAAGCTGCTGAACTTCATGGGTCCTGTGATTATTTTGCAAAGACATTCTCATATTGCTCCTTTGACATTGTATGCAACATAACTGAAATCTGGAGGAAAAAACCCTGGCATAGCCCCTGGATGTACAGGAACATTACTGACATCCACCATGGTAAATATGCACCATGCTGCAAGATTTACTTCTACTCTCTCACACCTTTTTTGTAATTACTGAAGTAATGGCTCTGTAAATCTTTGAGAGTTGCATCAAAAAATACCTGTGTGATGCTTTACTCCATTATATGCTTCACGCAATTACTTTAAATAAGCTAACAGCGCAGCTAAAAGATAGATTTATTTTTTCTTAGCATTTGTTTTCTTCTTCAAGGAGTTGCCTCAGGGACAAACAGACTTGATTTTTCTTATGATTAAATGCTGAAAGAATGGCAGAGCTGGTATATTTAGTAATGTACTTTCTCTAGTAGTGTTGGAGATACTAAGTTAAGCAACAGATTTGACTGAGATACCCAAATCCCTATTCTGAAAGCACAACCTCTGATAAATACATTTTTTCTTGTTCATTTAGTCTTCCTCTATTTTCATGCCTTAGGAGAATGCTTTCAGGGCTAAGCAGACCTAAATATAATGCAAATGGAACCCAACTGTCAGGGGCAGATTTTTTGCAAAACTCAGTCTTCTGAGCTGCTCAAAAACTTTTTTGAATATTAACTATAGTGGAGTCTGAGAGCCTCTCAGGTGAATAATAATTTTCCATGGTGAATAACTAGGTTAGCTCAGTGCTGAGGCATTGGAGCTTTCTTTGCTAGCCAGGGGGACTCATCTTCTTGACAGACGTGCTGGAACCCTGGATGCAACAGGAGCTACTCTGGCACTCTGACTCTTGTGCCGTGGAGCTGCAAAGCTTATCCAGGAGCATTAGGAGTCAGCCAAGGGCTGGAGGCAGGAAAATCATTGGAGATTTGTCTCTGTGTGGTCCCAAACCCCCCCTATCCTCGACAGTAGCGAACTGGTTTTTGGAATCAGGGCTCCCATTGCCAGGAAAGCTTTGAAGTTAAGGAGAAAACGTTTTCACAGTGGGACATCACCCTTCTGAATTGCAGCATGTCAACACTTTCAGAAGTGAATGCAAACCCTCTCCTCTCTGCAGGTCACCTTAAACCCTCCCCATACCTTTTGACAGATATTTGGAAAATGTTCGAAAGAAGGGAAAGGAAAAGAAATAGATCTCATACAAAACCTTGGCATGAAAGAGATCATCTTCACGTACGTGTCTCTCCTCTTTTATTGTCCCTTTCTCGCACCCTCAGGTCAGATTTGGAGTGCTCCAGGGAAGATGTGAGGAACCCCGGGTAAGCATGGCTGGCAGTGCAGCCTTCCTAGCCTTCCTGAGCCCCAGCTGCAGGGGCAGCCTGGCTCCTGGGCTGCTCCTGCTGGAAGCCTCTGGGTCAGTAGCAGCAGCGCCCAGCACTGCTCCCACTGGCACGGGTTTGCTGGGCCGGGGCAGAGCCCTGTGTGCTTGCAGGAATCGGGAGACACGTTGAGGCGGCCGAAGTGGGGAATCAGCAGCCCAAATGCTTGCTTCTCCTTGGACACAACTTATGCATGCTAAAAAATATAAAAGTCTACATGAAATGTCTTTGTTGTTTGTTTATGAGTAATGGGGGCAGCCCATGGGGACGCGTGCCAGACATAACACAGGCAGGTGCTGTGCAAACTTCGCGCCACAGCTCGGCCGGAGCCCCTCGCTCCGGGCTGGCTGCGGTCTCGGGCCCTCGTGATGGACGGAGTGGTGTTTTTATGAAGTGCTTGATGGTGGCTGCTGCCCTTTCCCACTTGCTGTAAGCCAGGAGAGCAGAACACTGAGCCATTCTGCCCCGCGTGTCTGCACTAACACCCATCAATTAGCACCTGCTTTTCAGGGCGGCCTCTGCCGTACCCACGCGAGTGCTCCTGGCTGCTCACACCTGCTGAGGCCAGCCCTGCGTGCCACACACAGGCACTGGGTGAAGCTGGGTCGAAAGCTGATTGTAAATCAAGCCCTTATTTTACCTAGTTTCATCCCACTCGCTGAAAAACAGCTTTTGCATTGGCATGAGAACTGGGCTGATGGCCACCACTATGTGGAGTGAAAGTGGCATTCATAAAGCTCCTGGCTGGGAAAGGCAGCTCAGCGTCTCAGCCGGCTGCTGCGAGGGGAATGCTGCTTCCTGCCAGGATGTACTGGGCTCAAACGAGAGCTTCAATCCAGAGCTGCTCTGCAACTATTTCCTTTCAGAGTGTGGGGGGTTTTTTGTAAAAATGTGACAGGTGTCTTTTTTAAGAGAGCTGCTGCCAATACTGACTGGAAAACATCCAGATGTTTTCAGGATGAGGACTTTTCCAGGAGTTAGCTCTCATCTTTTTTGCAACAGCATGTCCCCAGGTGCAGCTGTGCCTGGAGCACTGATTCCTGATGACAGTGGTGTGAAAGGCTGTTTCTGCAGGGTTTTCAGAGCCTGTGATAGTCTGCTGAAAAGCCTGAATTTCCTGGCACCCCTTTGCTAAGGTGGGGTCCAAGCTGGTACAGCTCTGTCAGAATCAGATCCAGAAGCTTCTATGCCTTTAACTTCAAAGCACTGCAGCATCTGTTCAGTTAGCTCATCCAAAAGAAATGCAGTTTCTCTGAGAGGTGTGCTCTGAGATGCTCCACAATATGAATTGAAGTGCAGTTAAGTGGGCACCACCAAAAGATTACCTTGAGAAACATTCATTCCTGACCTGAGATAAATCACCCTTTGGAATATCTCTAAGGCTAGCAGGAAGATGATCTTTCTATATTTAGCCCATATTGAGTACCCCATCTGTGCCAAAGTTTGGCCTTTTTGTGCTTTGAACATTTTGGACTTTCTATTGCCTAAAATATTCTAAAATATATATGATGTGCCCTTTATCCAGCCTTCAGTGGTACTGGCTTCTTTACTGTCCTTCTTCAGTGGAATGACTTTGTTGCTTTAGCCACCTTTTTTTTTTTTTTCCTCTAATGTACATCCTTTTCTGCCCTTTCTTATTTTCCTTATTTTCCTTATTTCCCCCTTTATATCACCTTTTTTCTTTTCCTTCCTGATCTTCAATCTAATCTTTTGTTTAGGATTGGCCTTTCTAAGCATGCGAAGGATATGTACATGCCCAATATAAATAGTCTTAATACTAACTTCCTACTATTCATCATAGTTGTTTTTTCGACATGCTGATTTTTTTTACCTTATGCTTAAATATAAAATTGAAATTAGTAAAATTAATAATTTAACTAATTAATTTTTTTTTTTTGGATAGACTTGTTTTTCCATCCAAAATTTTTCTTGTCTAAATTTGTTCATTTATTTATGTTCTTCGACTGTTAGTAAATGCAAAATACTGTGCTGGCAGTAATATACATGAAACTGAGTTTGCAAGTGTAGTTCAAGAGAAGATTTGGAAACATTGAATGAAGACACTTGCAACTGGTCAGGAAATAGTCTTTTCTTCCTCTTTCGGGGGAGAGTTAAAAACAATAAGACTTTTTAATTATCTAAATACTTATTTGGTTATGTTGGGGAAAAAAAATCCCCTGAAAAGAAAATGTTAGCATTTATAGGTGTTGTTTTCATAAAGAACTACCCCAGTAATTTTGTCAAAATGGATGCTATTCATGGAGTTTTACAGTTGAGCAAAAAACAGTTTTCCATTAAAACCTCTGAGGGAAATTCTTGATCAACTTGAGTCATAAAGTTCATCCTTTTTTAACACAGCTGCCAATGTTCTTCTTGGTCATTTAACAATTTGGTCATTAGATGGTGCTCAAGAGATTAAATTCATGCTTTAGATTGTGTTTCCAGTTTTTGTTTAAGAAGCTGTAGACTATATGCAGATTCTATTTCTTTCTTCAGAAAATAAATGTAATGTGTATCTCTGGACTAAGTAGATTTACTCTTCATTTAGATGGGATCAAAACTGATTAACTGGTGTGATGGAGAACAGATACTGAGAACTACCACACTGTTAGACAAACTGAAAATACAGTCACTTTGGCTATGTCAATCAATCAATAAAATTATCATATTAAAATTAATGGGCTTTTGACAAAGGTCTACCAAGTGCCTTTGTTATGATGTGAGACACATCATATGAAGCATGCTTCTTTTGGTTAAACAAATTCAATAAACATGGCTTATAAAAATATTTCTGCTCTTTATAACATGTATAAAAATTTTCAATGATGAGAAAGGTATGAGAATGATAATAATTTCCATTATGATTTTTATTGGAAGTAAGGCTGGAAAAAAAAAAGTAGTTATTTTGGAAAATTTACCATATCTCTAATTAACACTCCAAAGTGAATACACCATGAAGATTGGACCCTTCACATAATAACTAAGTAACTAAATACTGCTATGTGGTTTTAATTACTGTAGATGCTTGAGGGACGGTTGTTTTCACAGCATTTTCTCTCAGTGCTGCTCATAGCCATGTTATAGTGTGTTGCATGCAGACTTTTGATCTTGTTATGCCTCTGCTTTGAGCTGAAGATTCCCAAGGTGGGAGCGCACCATCTGCCACACAGACTCTGAAGGACAAGGTAATCCAGATGGAGAGTGCTAAAGCGGTACCACAAGGAACTGTGTGACCTCAAAATGTATTAACTTGGAGATATCAAGCAGGGAAATACATCCTACTAATTTCTTCCCACATCTTTATTAAGCTATTGTTGCAAAAAAGGACATTTTTCCAACAGTATATTTTGTCATTGTGATGTTCTGAATGGTGTCACTGAGGAGGAAGAGTGTGAGCTCTAGGCTGTGCATTTGAGCAGTTCAACGCAGAAAACAACCCTACATGCATTTGTTTGTCATGAAGTTTGATTGGTTTTGCTGAAAGTATCAGTATCTGATGCACCAGAAGAGATTTAATATCTATAATAGTAGGGTTCTCACACAATTAATATTTTATCATTTTACATTATCACTATTTTTCTCAGCTTTTAAAAAAAATATTAGTATATTTTTTCTTTCACGTGTTGCATATTATAAACCTAAAATAATGTTGGTGACAAAATACCAGTAATGCAGTTGCCATTAAAAGACGTTCAGTGCACATTGTGCAGAGCTTTTTGTTACCATCAAAATCCGTACCAGATCAGAAACTTACAGGTGTAAGGACCTTTCATGGCATTAAACATAGAGTAGAATGTAATTAGCACCTGATATAAGGATATTTTTCCCCGTTGGCCGCCTTAATTTGCTGGCAGAAAATTTTAACAAATCTTGAATGTGTTTTCATATTAATCGTTGAACATAAAGCTATACAGATAAAACCTCAAAATTATTGTTAAGGAAGAATAGTGGTCATGTGTACCGATTAGGTGGAAGATATGACACATATGAAGAATCCCAGTTAGTGCCTTCAGTAATTTGGCTTTTCTCTCTGATGGTGGTTGCAAATTTAATGTCATAGAGATCAAAAACTACATAGTTTGCATTTTTATTATGCAGTTTATTCCTACTCTATCCAAGGAATTTCTAGGTAAAAATCAATGCGAGAATGTTTCCTTAACAGGGAAGTAGAACCAAGATCGTGTTTGGGAGTGGGGGATAAAGGTCTGAAAAACGTTTTTCAAAGTATGTATCATGTCTATTCACATCAGTTATGATGAAAAAGTTTTCCAAACAAAGAACACTTTGAAACATTTCCAAAATACATATAGGTTCTCAGCTGTTTTTATTTCCTTCTGGACACTGATTATAAGAATGAATTTCAATTTCTGCATTAAGCTAGATGAAACTAATTGGGTTGGTTCATTACTTGGTGTTCGGTTTCCAGTGTTATTGGGGCTTAACCCATTAATGGACTTGACACTTAGGACAAAAGCCGAAAAAACCTGCTCATGGTTCTGTTTAAGCCATGACAAAGGGAACAGATATATTGCATATGAGCTAGAACCTGCGTCTTCGCTTTATGTTCCACATCAACTAGTGTGAATGACTGCAATCAAGCCTGGGAGTGACAAATATGAGTTACATTGACTTGTCCTCACCTGGAAATGAACATTTCTTAGCAAGTTAAATGGGAAATGCTTTTTCATCCTGATAAGCACACATTTCCAGCTACCGGGGGTTTGTCACCCAGAGGTGTATGTTGATACTGATATCTGAAGAGTTAATAACTACATCAACTGAGAATAAAATATGTAATTGAGTGCAGAAGGCAGGTTTGTCACTTAAATCCATTGTCTCTCATACTCTTTCCCATTAGTCTCCTAAGGTATTAAAGACCAAAAAGTTCAGTGAGGATCTATGTGGGAACTCTACAGATGAAGACACTTCTAGGGGAAGATTTTTAATTCATCTCATCTCACCGATGTGTTGGAGAAAGGAAAGGCTGCTCACTAAGGGACCTATCATGGTCCATCAGTCACTCCTGTTGCTTCACATGAGCATGCCAGAAAAACCTTATGGGTCACTATTAAATAATAAAGGGAAATCAGGAATTCTGGACTCATGTCCTTAGGCTTCACCCAGAGCTTGTGTTCACCCTCTCCAATTTCAGCCCCTTAGCAGATGTGTCTGCTTCCCCAGGGCTGCCCGTGCAATTCAAAGGAACAGTTGCCTCCAGGTGCCCATTCAAAGGACAGAGAAGTCTTCACCCAAATTAACACAAAATCAATCAGTGCCCATATCTTTTCATGGTGTAAGATGATTGCTGTTGAAAACAATAATTTAGGGCCAAAAAATGCTGTCTGTAATCCATTATACCGAGTATAATTTATTAAACTAAAGGCTTAGGGAAAGGGCTGTGTTTAATAGATCTAAATGAAAGACCACAGTTCCAAAATACACAAGAATAAGAAATTGCTAAAAAATATTGAACACTAAGTGGCTGTTTATTTATTTATTTGGGGTTTTTTAGCCTTCACAAAAAAAATTGAAGCAAAAAATTCAGTGTATTGGATGAGTCAATGAGAGTTTACCATAGTTGTTATTGTTGAAAGAGTGAGAAATATTTTCATTGCCAGGTGTGGATGCACCAGAAGGCATTAAGAAATATTAAAGTTGTTGCCAATTTTTTTTTCTTATTTTTCCTCCTCTCTTGCATTTACACAACTAAATTAACACTGTGTATTTCAGGGGATAAAGACCAGGACCCTGTCACCTTTACAACTACACTTGTCTACGCTTGTGCAATAGCATAGCTGCAGGTGACCTGGTGTTTCAAGGTAACTCATGCAAGTAATTAGAACATCATATTGACAGTACCTTTTTCTTTTTTCTTTTTTCCTTTTTCCTTTTTTCCTTTTTCCCTTTTTTCTTTTTTCTTTTTTCTTTTTTCTTTTTTCTTTTTTTCTTTTTATGGTTTTTTTTTTCCCTTTTTTTTTTTTAAGGGTGAGTAAGGAACAGAATAATTTGAGAAAGTCAAATTACATAAATCACCAGGAACCAGTAACTCTCATTTGAGGATTTTGTATGAAATGTAGTGCCAAGGAAAAGAAATAGTGGTGAGAACTTGCAATAAATAATTGAAAGTAGAAAGTTTTTTGGTAGTCTAGAAAGAAAAAAGTTGAATAAATATAAAATAATGCTAAGGGGAATTTTGGAAAGTACAGACTGAATGCCTTACTGATGTGTGTGTAGTATATAGATGTTTTAAGATCAAGGTCATGCCAAGACAAATCCTGTCTTGAAAGCTTTTACATTTTTCACATCATATGAGAACAATATTGGGTTCCACTTCCATAAAAATATTCCCATTCTTACTTGCTGACATACACTGCACAAACTCTCTTGTGGTTCATATTCCTCCATTACTGTAAAATATGCACAGGCTGGAATGACCTTTCCTAGATGGAAATGTTACTTTCATGGGTATCTAGCACACAACAGCACCCACAGCCGATGACCATTTGAAAAGACAGGGCTGTCCATTCCACAGCTATCTACAATGTTTTCAAGTTAAAACATTTCCAGGCTTGGATTCTTTTTAACAAATGATAACTCAGAAGGAATAAAACACTCACATTATTTCTCAGTAGACTGTAACCAAATGTGTGTTCAGAGTAACCCAACCCAAGTGAACTACCCTTAAAAATGCAAGCCAAGCTGATCTAAATGCAGGGGGTTTGGAACAGATGAAAGAAGGTTGTGAAAATAAGATCCTTTCAAGGGAAACAAGACAATCAAAATGCACCCTGCCAATCAAAATACCCTGTCCTGATCCAAAACAAATTAAAGAAAACACCCAAATGAACATTGTACATTAAATCTTGTATAGCTCCATCAAGATATATTGTCTTAACTCCTTTTCCACATCCAGTCAGGGCAAGACTGGCAGCACAGGTTTCTGGGTTGATTCTCAAAGAATGGAAAATCCTTAATTTGAACTGGCACTAAGGATTGGCCCAGAAAAATGCTTCTCTGTGGCATGTTGGAAATGATGACAAGAAAACAATAGTTGGAAAGTGTGGGAAAAGAGCAGAAGGATCACTTTCATCTTTAGAGTTTAATGGCAGTTGGCAGTAAGGTCAGCATGGATGATATAACACCAAGTTGGATTTTTCAGAGAAGGAAGCTGGAGGCTGTTCTGTTCCCATTCAGGCGCCTTTTGGGTACTTGCTTTTTGTGTGGTTCCGGTTGTACTTTGTTATCCCTTACAAGCTTCTGTTACCCATTTCACTTTACTGCTCCAGAGACTTTTTTTAATTACTTTTTTTACAGTCTGCCGTTCATGATAATGAAATATTTCACTCTGTCCCCTCAAATTTTACAAGTTCAGTTTTGCCTGTAAAGTGTGTAGCTCCTTTTTAAAAATAAAATACACTTTTGCTCTTCTTTTGCTATTTCTCACTTGCTATTTAAAAAAAAAGTTTCCAAAAAGCCTACTGATGCAAAGTAATTCTTCATTTTTATTCTTTCACTTACAGAAGCAAATGAAAAGTCCTATTGTTGTGTGTGAAACCTTTCTATATTCCATGTAAGGTGCCCCAATCTCATTTTTGAAGTCTTTCACTTATGAAAGAGAGAAACATTTTTTTCTCCAGACTGAATTCTGACCTTGATGCTCAACAAATAAAGTACATATAGTTGACTCTGCTTCTGTTGATTCCCAACTTCACACACTTGGATGTATTGATTTTCTGGGAATGACAGTGGAATGCATATATTGATCTGGTACACCTGGTAAGGTGTAACTGGTGTTCTAGGAAGCAGATCTGCTAAAATTATCACCATTTCTCAGAGTTAATATCTGCAGAGGAGTCTAGTGATCTCTAATGAAATCTTGCTTGAGTAGAGATAGATGGAAAAACTGAGTTTAATCTTATAATTTCTGATTTCTCTCCAACATTGGAAAGAATGCTCTCTTCTAAAGAGACTGTTCCAGATCTGCCTCATTTTCTGGTCCCCTACAAAAACTGCTCCAGAGATACGGAAAAGCGTATTTTCTCCATCTTGTTTGCTTAAAGAAAGCAATGAAGGAAGTGTCGCCTGTGTGGGGGGTGGGTTTGCTCTGTTCCAGATAGCCACGAGCACACATCAGCTTGCTTCTCCCAGGCAACCGGTGACTCCTGGGGGCCTTTGCCTTTTTTTTCAGTTCTCCTACATTTTTTTGATTCTGCTTATAATTTTTGCGGTTGTGGTAATTGGAAGACAGATTTTAGGTTGCCTGGTGGTGTTGGCATAACTGTTAAATGGATAGTTCAGAGTTTTAACATGTGAATCCCTGAACAGTATTTTGAGAAGGAGCAAACTAACAACGTCTTTTCTTTCTTCTCTTTTTTTTTTTCTATAGAAACTCCTACCAAGTTGATCCCATAACGTCATTATGATGTCAGCTCATAAATTATTATACTATCATTCAAAATCCACTAGATCAGGATACCTTAGAATTATTTTCTTTGACATAGATTTTTTGCACCAGGAAAAGCTTGTTAACACTCAGAGTAATTACTCACATCAAACAGGTTATCTGCAGATGAGGAAAGACTGATAATCAAAAGGACTGAAAAATTAATGTGTCAAAATAGGTGAAAATAACATCAGATGATCATTCTCCTTGCTAAAAAGGCATTTGATGCAAATATTTAGAAAACATTTCTGTTTCATCAAGATTAGTACTTGCAATTATCTAGACACTGTTTGTCGAGGCAGATTGTTGCTTTTCTGGTGTTACATTTTGAATTATAGATTATTAATTATATTAGGTTAATTGGTAACAATTTAGATTAAAATAATGAAATCAAAGATTATAAGAGCTATACATTATAAACTTGGTGCTCTATTTTATAAGTATATAGGAACTTTGACACAAATGTCTTTTAGGCACTACAGAAAAAATTTACATATTGTAATAGATAAATGTCTGTTAATCATTTAGTTATTGTTTTCAAGGGTGAATTAAAAGAACTTCTGTGTACTTTTTAGGGAAATAACATCCTTGGAATATTTTCTTTATATGTATAAAGAATAAAGTAAGTTATGTGAGACACCATCTTTTAAAAGATGAACTATGAACATTCCATCTTTTAAAAGGTGAACTATGAACATTTTAAAAGATGAACTATGAAAAGTCCAGTAGACTAGTAAATATAACTGAATAATGAGACTTAGTATAAAACTAAACAAGATGCAAAATGGCAAAACACCTTGAAAATTATGAATATTCTTAAAGTGATAATATCTTTTTGGCTTACAAAGGCTTTTTAATTTGAGTACTCAAAATACTCTTAAAAGCTGGCAAATGGATCCCCAGTAGTTTTTGACCGTGTGGTGGTTTGCAAGACTACAGTATATGGAGAGCATTTCCATTGAAAAATGTATAGAAAGCCATTGACCTCTGCCTGTAAATGAAAATGAGGGAAATAATAAAATGATGGGGAGTTAAGGAATATGGTATGGCTTTGGCCTTATTATTTTACAGGGTGATGTACAGAACAAAAAAAAAAAAAAAAAAACAAAAAAAAAAAAGGAANAAAAAAACCAAAAAAAAAAAGGCAGAGTTTCTGTGTCTGTGTGGTCCAGCTCTCAGCTGTGGTCTGAGTCAACTGATTTCATGCTAGAATAAGCTGTCTGTCTCATATTCATGGAAGAAGAAAAAAGCCCTGCCCTGGAATATGGTACAGCACTGTATTGTGACATCTCTTAGTTCGTAACAATTGTGTCATAAAGCATGTGAAGTAGCAGAAATTTCTTGCAATGAAAGGATATTTTGACTTGTGGATGTTAAAAAATGTTGTTTAAATTAGCTGAGAAGACCTGTTTGAATGAATGTTTTAGAGGACCTGTTTTCTTCCTGAAAACTGACATTGAAGAAATTTCCACAGACTCTACCTGCTAAGCCCTGACATACTCAATGTTTTTGCAAGGATTGCTTCAATTCCACATGACATTTAGGCCAAAAGTACCTGCCTGCAATATAACTTTGCTATCATTAACCACAGCGCAACTTCCACTGAAGCCACCATGGCAGATTGCACTTGATGAAACATCTATTCCTGTTTCTGAGGTTCTGTCTTCATCCCTGATTGCTCCTGAACCAGGGTTTACATGCTTGGTTTGACACAAGAGATGTTTAGCAGCATGGGTTCCTCACTCTAGGAACACGTGTGTGCATGCAAGTTGTTGTCAGGAATAGCCTTTGTCACCTCTTGCAAAGAGATGCCAGCCACTTTGATCCTGCCTGAAAAATTAAAAATGATGGAGCTTGAGGGGAAATCTGCTTGCTTACTACATAGTTTTCTGTGCTTTTGTCCCTTTAAAATAGTCTGAGCATGTAATAATGCGCAGTATGACTTTTACAGTGATGGTCATTAAGACTATAGCCAGAGTCCATTAATTCTTTTCAGCCTTGTATTTAGATAAAAGATCCAAAACTAATCACTGATCCTTAACGACCCCTCTTGTTCTGATTTAACCTGTTGAGTTTCAGAATATGCCTAGTTGACCAGCAATAAGAAACTGCAAGATTGCTAGAGTCTGTCTGGCTTCTCCCTGTATCTTTCTCTCTAGAGTTTTCCTATATATTAAAAAAATATATCTTCTTACTAAAAAGCAAACAGTGCATATAGCTTCTGTAATAACTCTAGGGAATCCTGGTTATCAAAGACCCCCTTTTTTTTCTTTTTTTTCCTTTTTTTTTTTTTTTTTGTAGCCTGTCTCCAATATTCTGTTTCGAATAATTTTACAGCCGCAGAGTTGGAAATCCACAAGTTGTGACTGAAAAAAGGGCAATGAAAGCTTGGGCTGAAGATAAAAGCCAAAAAATTAAACAAAAGGAATGGCTCCTTACCACAAGTAGTTTTTAAGTTTAGCAATGAGGAGGTGCTGACCAGGGATACTGCTTACCCAGCTCCTCGGGTTGCTCAGCAATTAGGTGGTTTGTACTGTGTGAACCATCCACGTCTGATCTCCCTAGGATTTCTTACAGTACACCCCGTAGTAATATTTGGGAACCAACAGAGGTTGGTGGTTCATTTCTGTGGCTACATAAAAGTTGGATCAAGCCTTTTCTGTATTGTAAGCAAACATGAATCCAAATTCATTTTTGGTTGTGGCTGAGTAAAAAGTCCCATGAGAGGAAAGCTTAGTGCTGCAGCAGAGTGAGATCTCAGCAAAAGATGGTATAGGGGGATGGGAAAGGTGGACAGGAATGTGATCTGGGAAAAATTAGCAGAGGTGGAATTGGAGGATAGCCCTGGGCCTTTGAAGTTGGGGGGTTGTAACTTTTGCTGGATTAATTCTCTTTTTTTTTTACCTTCTTGCCCATCAGTGAGTCCAGACACCTCTTCACCCTGTGACTGTAGGAAAAGAGGGTGCTGATGTACATCTGCTGCCTACCACGGTGCCAGTCTGCATCTCCAGCTCTGGGCCCTGTGCCACTGCTTTCCTCACCATCCTCTTCAAGCAGGTATAGCCTCCTTTGAGCCCGTGGCTGTGGATGAGGTCTACACCTTTTTTCTTTGTTCCTCTGTTCTCTCCCTAGCTAACTCTTAAATCTCAGTGGTGGCAGAGATTCTCAGTGGCAGATCCAGCCAAAAAGTTAACCCCAGGATTTAACTGTTCTGCCATTGCACAGAACTGATCTTACAGAAATGGTGCAACATGGCTGCGCTGAAATGCAATTCAGACTTAATTTGATATTTGCCTAATTGCTATTGGCAAAAATACTACAGTAATGCAATGCAATAGATAGGTGTTGATTAGGTCCCTTGCTTTAAAATATTGCTTTGGTTTTCTTTTTAAGTAATGATATATACATTGTTGATAAATGGTTTTCTTTTTATTTTTCCCTTTTGAGTAGCAAATCAGATGTGTCCACTAATCTTCTACCATATGTCCAAGAATCCAATCTTTCTGCTTCTTCATGATTGCTCATTAAAGCTTTGACTTCATTTGTGTTCAGTACTTTTAAAAAAACAGCTTCTACCAACAAACTCCATGGACTGAACAGTCCACAGCCTAATCCCCCGCAGTCTGGAGTGGATTATTCAAACTGTTGAATATCACTATTGCTGAGGTTTCCTGCTGCAACACAGTGCCCTGCAGAGCTTGGCAGGCAAAATGATGCTTGCCAGCCTCTTGTTGCTCTTCAAAGGGGCTATCTGCAAAAGTCCACTTACTAGAGTTTTAAATGCAGACAGCCAAACTTGTGACTTTTGTTATCAACAGTTTTGATTTTTGAATGCTTAAATTCCCTGTCATAATCTGCCAATATGCAGCTGAGAACTGACTGAATTGAAAAAAAAAAAAAAAGTCCATTAAATATGATGACAGAGGAGAGCAGTTGACAAGTCAGAAAAGCAACTTTGGGAGGATTCTTAAGGGGAAAATAAAGCCAGAACTGTGAATCAGAAGCTCTACTCAACCCACAAAAAGTCCTAAAGGGGCTATAGGTTAAAATGGGAGCCCTAAAAAAGAGGAGACAAAGGAACCACAGAAAATACAGTAGAATATAGTAATTCAGAATAGAACAAGTACCCATATATAGGTAAACTGAAGACAAAAATAAAAAACTTGAACATACTGAAGACCAGAAAGCAGTGGAGAAGTCTGAGATCAGCCAAAGAGGCTCTCTGCAAAGTCTTTTCAATTTGACAGTTTGCTGTCATTCCTTGCTAGTGAGAAGCTGTCCATGATAATCTGAGGAAAAATACATGTGAGGGAACTACATCTGGTATGTAAAAACCTGTTTTTCTCAAAAAGCTTCATCCCTGCATGTGTTAAATAATGTACTGCTGTGAGCAGCAGGAGGAGCTGTGGAATTCCTCTGAGTGCAGCTGGGAAGACTTTATGCTTTTAAGATCCCAAACCTTCTGAGCCTTGTAAACCCTCTTAACAGTTAAATTTTTTTTTCTTTTTCCAAAATCATCCACAGCAGGCTATTTATCCATCACTGTCTCATGCTCTAGTTACAACTAGCATGTAGCAACTGCTCTGGGAGCTGCCAGATACAGTTGGATTTACCAGCTTTGTTTTTAAATGCAGGAGACTGAACTCAGGCAAAATGCTTTTTGCTTTTCATGATGCAATTCTTTCATAAGCTAATAAGCACAGTGCCAGGATATACTTTCTTGATGTAGCGTCTTCTATCTAGTACCAATGAGCTGTACCTCAAATAGAAACAAAACATTGCATAGTGCTAGAATGTGATTTTGTGATTTATCTCTATTTATGGATGTCCCACAGGTATAGTTACTACAGACAGTACATCAGTAGTTTTCAAAGTCAGTGGCCTTCACACATTATTTCAGTAGTCTCATAGTTAAGTCAATGCTATATTTAGGAACTTTCTGAAATTCCTGATCTTTGTATTCCTATGGGTGAAATGGTCAGAAACTGAATTAACTATTGAGATGTCTGTGGCAGATTTTGTTCCTGTATTTTCTAGTGATTTTTTTTTTTTTTGCCCATGTTTCTTTGCGTGGGAGGATGAGAGTGCAGAAAGATTAGACAATGCATGTTCATGTTATTGTCTGAAACAATCAATATATGTGTTTTCTGTAGTCATTGTTTCTTTTGAGCTTGCCAGCACTTATTATGCCTCCGGAAACATCATCTTGCTAAAGAGTACCCTTGTGTCAGTGAATATAAAGCAGCAGAAAATATTCAAGAGAATATGCCTTTCAAGTCTGTTATATTTTAGAATTAGTGGGACAGGTTAGATTTGGATCTTTATCCATAGCCGTACTTTCTGTCAACAGTCTCTTGTCTTTCTCTGTCATTTTAAAAATATGACTAAGAATGCAGATTTTTTTTAAGATTTATTTGGAGAGATGAGAAAACTAATTTTAACACTGAGATATTAAATAAAAGATAACTTTTATTATGAACACTTGAAATGGGAAGTTATGTTTGGAGCTTTCTTTTACTAAATTAAATTAGCATACACTATCTTTGACACTACAATTACTGTAAGGTCTAATCCAAATATAGCTGAGACAAAAATTTATCAGGGAAAACTACTTTTTTGTAGTAATTTGTATATTCAGACAAATATTTTAAAGATAAATATTTAGCAACTCTCAGATGTTCACCCCTGATATTTGGTATTTTCCCATACTTGAAATTCTGTGTTTGTGTGTGAATTTCTGTGTGTGTACAAATACAGCAATTACAGGGATGAAGGCCTGTTTGGAGGGAGAGGGCAGAAAGATACTTAGGTTGACAGGCATACAAATGTGTGCGTGCTTCACAAAAAACTTTAAATTAAGACTCCAAAGAGTTTATCCATTTGTCCATTACCCTGAAAGATACTAACTGAGATTTCTACTAGACTGAAAATAAAATTTGTCTGCAAAGAACTGTGCTGATGTGAGAAAAGCAGCTATGCAGCAAGATGATACTCTGGAGATTATGTCCCCTGAGATATTGCTATTTCTTGATGTGCTTTAAAGTCTTGTTAAAGAAAATAAAAAATCTAACAAAACACTGTGAGCATTAAAAATATAAATGCTCTTACAGTTAATGACTTTGCTGGGTATTCTATAGTTTTACACTAAGATGAAACTACAACATAAAAATATTTTAATACATCTATTTTGTCGTTGAAATATGATTACAGGAGTTTTCTTAGAAAACAAAAACAGAAGTACAAAGCTATATTTAAAACTGGCCTTGCTTGTCACCCAGAATTTTTCCCTGTTGAAGACCTCTTAAATAATGAACAGTTTCTAGCAATTAGTGATTCCCTCAGGTAAGTGAAAATGTAAATCATATCTTGCTCAAACTTCTGTGTTCTATAATTTGTCTCAGAGCTAAAGTATATTTCTTCTCTGTAAATATTTCAAAAGATTTAATGTTACAATAAAATCTACACTGCAATGTTATTGACCTTAGAGATCTCATTTTAATCCTCTTGGTATTCCCTGCATTTACTTAAATCACTGTTCTACAGTGATTATATCTGATGAATTCCAACAGATCTATTGCTAATCCATTTGGAAAATGCAAATCCACAGGGTAGTCTCTTTAATCACATTAAATTGCATTTATATGAAAGAAGTTAATGGTAATTTAATTTAAACAATAAAAAAAAAGACTAAGATCTATTTTAACTTTGTATTCAACATCTGTACATGAAGAATAAGACAGTGTAAGAATAAGATCAGATGCAAAAGGAAGTTTTCTTTATCTGCATTTGTGATTTAAAACTACATTTGTTTTTGATGAATGGGTTGATGGCTAGGGATGTTCTCAAACTTACATTATAAGCAAGAATATGTACAGATAATATAATTGATGTACAAGCAAAATAATTTACATAAAAGACCTGATTCAACAAATTATATGACTCTAGTCAGCAAGCAGAGACTGGATGTACCAAAAATATCCAATTCATTTCATTTCATGCAATAAATATTCTGAATAAATTTTCATGAACAGTCCATAAACCATTAAATATTTACAGGAATTATTTAACCAGTGTAGAATAACAAATAACTCAGAAAAAAAAATTATACATTGTGGGTGAATAAAATTCAAAGGCAAAGGAGTTCATATCACTGCATACGTTATTCATTGTGAATTATTTTTTGACTATAAAGGCTGAGAAAGAAAAAAATTTAGGTTTATTTTGCATATTTTTGTTCAGTGTTTTTCAAAGTGCGTTACAGTCACTAAACTAGGATTATCCCCCTTTCGTACATGGATAAAGCTGAGGGACTTGGTGTTTTAGCAAAGGCCACAGATTAAGTCAAATGGTGGGATTAGGAGCAGAAGAGTAATTCTTGACTCAATTTTTTAGTCTCTGCTCAGTAAATAACTCTTCCAAGCTGACTGACTGTTGAAGGAAACAGGAAGATGAAGGCAAAGCTTTAGGCTCAAGCATCAGGAATAGGAATTGCCGCAGATTCCTACGGAGATTTTCTTTTGGACTTATTCACCTTATCTCTGGGGTATCTCTCCCTGTGAATGGTGTTCACAACCCATGTTGATGGATTTAGGATGCTAAGATTATTTTAAACGCCTGGGTGATGGGTTATTGCGGAGTTTCTGTTAAGACTATTCTCCTTCCTCCACCACCCCAGCTCTCTCACATTACTGCTGAGGTAGCGTGGTGGCCTTCCCCTGCCTGCTCTGGACATGAAGGGCAGCCTCACAGTGAGAAAGGAGTTACAGGTGTCAGTCACCACATGGGTCACCTCCATTCCATAGATGCACCCTGCTGGTGAAGCCAATGGAGTCACTGCAGGTGGAAGGGGACACCTTTCTATTCTCCTATAGCATCTGTTGCCTCTAGCACCCAATTAAAAAAACGTCTTTTAAGCCCGAAGGCTGAGTTGTACCAGACAGGTTGTTTTCAATACTTTAAGAGAGGAACCATTACTTTCCCTAAGTTCTTGGGGCTACAGGTGCCCTAGAAGTCAGCTCCTAGAGAGTGCACATGGTGCACCCAACTCATTTCTGCTCCATCATTTTCATTCATGTGCTGCCTGCTTGTTTATCCATCAATGCACCCTTTACCAGTCTGAATTTGCACACCTAGCCTCCATTTTCTTCAGAATCTCAACTGAAATACTCTTCCATTCCTTTCCTATCTGCTTCCTCCTGGTGCCTTCTCTTGCCTAGCCTGCATGGCCCCAGGCAGAAAAATAAAAATCTCACTTGCCTCTGTGCTAAGATATTTCACCAGCCTCCAGGCCAGAAGGTGTGATACATCTTGGTGCTTCCCTTTTTATGAAAGACCGTTGATGCTCATACAAAAACTTTTTGGCCTAGGCACACTTGACCATGTAAGCCTTGGTCTTGGTCATGACCACAGGGAATGTTCTCCTTGCCTGTGCTGGACTCCCACACATAACAAGAAATAGGTGAACTTAGTAGCTCCTGAACAAGTGTCTATGCCTGTGTTGGTAGTGGGATGAAGTTTTGGGCAGAATATGGTCACATTTATACATTTTGTAGGTATATAAGGACTTGTGCATTTAGATGTGTGGATAGTGTCAAGGAAGCAGAAGAGTACAAGGCTCAGCTTGATAAATCTCCCCTCATAATATTTTCCTTCTTTGTTTTCATGGGCAAATTGGAACTAATGTACTGCTCTGTGTTACAACTGATGGGTTCCAAGGCCATGTGTGGTGCAGAGATTCAAGCTGGTGCCCACAGAGCATTTGAGGGCTTTAAACTGCAGGGTTTTGGGTAAATGGGGTGCAGCTCACCCAGCTACAAAGAAAACACAGCAGTCCTACACAGAAACAAGAGTGCTATGAAATCCTCCTATCCACTGCAAAGTTGGCATCTAGGGGACACAAAATGAGGTAAAATATCAAGAATCAGTAAGTGGTGACCATTCTTTTTCTTAAAGGCTGATCTCCAATTCTATATAAATTGCTTATTTGTATCCACATTTTTTTTTCTAATCACTATGAGAATATGTCTTTATTTCTCTGTGGTTGTGTTCAGCTTCACTTTGCAATTTGGACAAGCAACACTAATTTTCTAAGAATGTGTCTTAGGAAAAATTTAAGAAAATTCAGGGGAAAAATGTCTCTTCTTGCCTCAAAGACAGACACTATCAAACTTAAATCTTGCAAATTTAAAAATTCAACAGTTAAAAAGCAATAGAGTATAGCATTCCTACCTTTTGTTAAACTTGTGAGATCATATTAAATGTGTTTTCTCTCCTGATTTGCTCTTGAAAAGGCTTCCCCAGGCATCAGGAAAAATGGACCAACTCAGAGGTGCTCCAGGTGAAAGGTTAAAGAAGATCATCTTAAGAGGTTTCAAAAAGTAAAAAGGAAAAAGCAGTTTTCTGTCCTTCTGCCTGTAATCCAGAAAAAAATTCTTCCATGTAACTGCTATTGTTTGATCACATCTATTCCACTCTAAATAAAATGGAAAGAAGAGGCTGATCTGTAGCTAATTATTTGCCTGTGACCTTAAACTGTTCAGTTTTCTCCAGCATACATTCTACTTTGCTTCATATGTCTTGCCTTTCTCTGTGGCATCTGAGTACATTTGTTAAGCCATTTAAATAAATAAATAACAAAACCCCCACAAAGCCCTGAGGATTCAGAGAGAAAATGCTTTTCATGGAACACTAGTTTATACAATGATGTGGAGTTTTGCTGCATAGTTGTGGGTGGTTTGGATACTAGTTACAGTTACAACTGCCCAGAAAAATCTGTGTGTGAATAAACCATGTAGACTTCTGTTGTGGTAAGTATTTAGGTATTTAAATACCACTAAGTAATATACATGAAGCTTCTCTATCCCTCAATGGCCCCAGGTGAACATGCTTCTGTGGTGTAACTTTGCTTGTAACTCTTTGCTTACCCTGTTTTACTAAGAACGATGATATGGTTTCTCATGTACATAAGAACCACAGAGAAACAGCTGATGGCTGGAGAAAAAAAAAGAGAACTGGGAATTGAAGAACAAAAGAAAAAGGAGGAAAATGAAAAAGCAGAATATCTAAAGATGAGTGAGAAAAGGGTATAAAAATACAAGGTATTTGCTACTGTCCTGTCCCTCTCACTGCTTTGAGGGGATTATCTGCATTTGCAGAGAGGTCATAGTATCACTCATCCCATACTGAATATTTTACATGATTTTGAAACTTAGAAGTAGCCCAAGGTTATTGAGAAAAGAAGTGGTAGAGATAAAAATGGATTGAAGTATATTCCTTACCCTCAACTTCAGTTTAAAAAAAGATGATATTGCTACTATAGGCTTTAAAGATGACAGAGATTTACTCTATCATATGTTCTTTCCATGTTCAGAACTCTGCCATTCCCTCCAGGCCCTGTATCTTACTTGTGAGACCACACAAAAGGGTCTATCCCCAAAGACTTGAGTTTTAGTAATTAATTGCAATTCTTTAGCACTTCACAGCACTGAATCTCACACAGTTAATTTCCGTCTCCTTTCCATTTAAGTTTGGGGGGAAAAATAAAATTGATAATTTTACACCTTCAGACACAATAGAATGTTCCTAGTGACTGAAGAGAATTTTTAAGTGGAGTTATAGATAGCTGTAATGTAAAGGTTTGTGTAAATATGCCCAATATTTTTATAGAAACAGCCTTTTCCTTCTGCTCTTTTATCAGAGTAGAAGGAAGCCCATGAACTCCTGGCAACTTTTTTTGGTCCTCTCAAGGAATGAAGTGTGCAGCAGGGGAGAAGGATCTGGTTCTGGGCTGGCAGGGGCACAGCTTTGGACCATGCTGCTGCAACCTACACAGTGTTTCTTAGTAAATACTTGTTTTGGTGTAAAGCACATTTTGGTAGATTTTAAAGGAGAGGAAGGAATTTGGTGACTTTTTCATAGCACTGCCTCTGCAATTTGCCAAATGCTTCCCTCCCAAACTAGAGCCAGAGTGTAGCACATCTTCTAGGAAGACTTCAAGTTTCATGTCAAGATTCTTCATGATGGAAAATAAAATCCCTGTGTAAGTGGTGTCTGTGTTTAAGTACCATTTTTCTTCCCCCCAAAATTTACAAATCTCCTCTGGAGACAGACTATTAACATATGCATTTGCCCTTCAAGAGCAGTATTTGGGAAGAAATCTATCTACCCCAAAGCACCACCTTATTAACAGGACTTTTCTCACTCAGTTTTTATTTAAGAGACCTCAGAATATTTCAGTGGCAAATTTCCCAGCAGAAGAAGCTGTCAGCCTGTAATTTTTACTTTATAGACCCATTAACAAAACCTGACAACTAAATTATAGGTTCCACCTTTGGTCACACCAGTAGTGTTTTTGAGAGGACACGAATGACTCCAGGCATTTTATTTGTGGATCCAGATGATCTCCTTGGCTTCAAACACATATTGAAATGAATATGCACAGCAAACAGAAATGACCGCTTTTTAAATATGCATCCAAAAAATGGAGAGTCTGTGCAGCCACAACAGAATTTCAAAGAACAGTGTCCCAGCATGAAAAACATACTTTGTGAATCAGTACAATTTGGTCTTAATTCACTCAAATCCACAGAGCTATCCGGTTTACACCGACTGGTGGTCTGGCCTCTTTTGCTATCTGTCCTTCATCAAGTTTCTTAGGAGCACTGAAAAAATATATAAACCAAACAAGGAACTTTTACTAGAGTAAAGCAAGACAGCCAGGGATTGTTGCAGCCATAGACAAAATAGCTGAGTGCCTGGACCAGAACAGAGAAGAACAAAACAGCCAAGAGACTGCTGAGAAGGAGAGGAGGGAGAAATTGCATTGGTGCTGCTGCTTCAAGAACTCAATCTGTATCTGAACTGCAAAAAGGTGTGTGTCCCTGCCTTCACTGAGGTAGATATATAGGTTAGGTTCCTTGGAATACATGGAAAATTCCATTTTAGATGAGAATGATGCACTCAATAGTGAATGCAGCCTAAGTGTCTGTATTGTCAATGCAGATCCTTAAATGATTACATAGATACCCTAAATAATACTTTCAGAAATAGAAAGCAGCAGTGCCTTTGGCTGATTTTTTGAAATGACCCACAAACCCCAGTATTTTTAATAATCAACATTGCTAGCATATGAATAAAAAATATGGGTTAGGTTATCAATGCTTAGAAAGCTTTAACATGTTTATTTTTATTCTTAACATAGAATCAACCTTCTTCAGAGTACAGTGAGGTTACTCCTGCAAAGTAGTATACAGAAAGTTGCAACTTTTTATGTACAGTGTGATTTGTATTTTGTGAACTGAAGTTAATCAGATTGGCCCATCTCTCCTCTAACGTTACACTACAGTGTTTGTGTATTAGGCTGTGGGTTTTGTTTTCAGTCTAGCTTCACTATATTATAAATTGGTAAGTATTTGGTATAGACACGGGGTCATCAAAACTAGGTTTAATCATTCTAAGAACACCCCTCTTTTTAATTCACAATCTTGAACTTGGTGATAACTTCAAAACAGTAAGTGGATGTGTTGCAAACAGATTGTTCATCTTTTGAGTTGGCCCTAAATTTTTTTGTTGAGTTCCATTTTCTTAAGCAGTCTTCTCTCTTGCAGAAAAAATAAGTGTCTTTTGATAACAAAAGAAATTACAACTACTTGAGTCCCCTGTGATCTTTTTTCCTCATGGAGTGAATTCTCCGAAGTACTTATGAACCCTCTTTGGTTTGATAACATTATCTCTGGTAGGATTAGTCACAATTTCCAGCAGTAGAACTGAGTTCAGCAACCAAATCAAGTGGAGCATTTACTACTAATAAACTTAGATGAGGACTTTCCACTGGCCCAGGGTTTGACCCTGCCAATTCTGCAGACTGTGACCTGCTGAAGAATAGTGATATGCACTGCCCAGAACATGGCTCATCTTTAAAACATAAACCATCCTGTGATGCATTATGAAGAACTAAACATTTCAGAGTTGAGGGAGCATCTGGAGAATGCACTTGGTCATATGGCTTACTTTTATGTTGCCCTCTGAGGAGCAGGGAGATGGACCTGATGATCCTTGTGGGTCTCTTCCAACATGAAATATCCTGTTATATTCTATGATTCTAAGAGAAAATTTGAGGCAGTATTTAGGAGGCTTAATGCTGGCAATGGCACATCAAAACAATTCTATTATAAATTATGCAATATTCCTATAAAACAAAAGCAAAAAAATAGTTATTTCCTCTCACTCCAATAAGCCTCTAAGCACAACATTTTGCCTGGTAAGTATTCATGCTTTATCTTATGTCTTGATATAAGAAGAAAAAAAATGTCCTCTCCTGCTATTAGCCATCACATGGACTATTTTCATCATATTTAAAGTGAGAAAAGAGTTACTACCCTATCTGTACTTTTATGAACAACATCAGTAAATACTGGCAGTCCTGTAGGTGGTTTCCTTCACAGAGTTCTACAACACTGAACAGTATTTTAATTATTTGGACTGGAAATTGGTTAGTTATTCCATTGTTTGTATTTTTAAATGGGCTGATCAGGCAGTTTCTTGCAGGATTGCATTTCTCATGTCCCACAGGGAAGCTGCTGCTCTCTGGTATGGGTGAGAGAGTCAGAGTTGCTGCTGTGCTGACACAGTGTCCTGGATGTTCCTACATCAGATTTACAGCTGTGTGGAGCTTGACCTAGTTAACATCGAATTTACCTCTAGATAATATATTTCCAGACAGATTTGCTTTCCTTCCTGTAACTCCAGCAAAGCTTTTTCATGCAAGGGACACAGAATAACCCTTAATCTCCTTCCATAACTTTACCTTTCCAAATTCTCTGAAACTTCCCTTCACACGAATTTGCAGACCTTGAAGGTAGGATACTTTAATATTGAGTAAAAGTCTACAGCTTTTTCTGTAGAAGATTGACTGAATCCATTTCCATGGGAAAGGATGATCCAGTAGCCCATTATTCCACCTTACACTGTTCCTTCTATCAGTTCCTTTAATTTCTAGTAAGAAGAAACCAAAGTTTTTATAGATAAAGGGTAGAATTAGTCTGTTTTTGAAGTTGGACAAGGCTGTCACAGATGACTTTCTATTTTTTATTTAGCTTCTCAATATTCTATAAGCATCTAGCTCATAGTTGAGGCAGAGTACATACAGAAAATGTTCTTTCTAGGCCTCAGGGCAAACCCAAAATATTCAGGTTGGTTTTGGCTTTGTATTCATCCTCTAAACTCAGTGCTTACTAAAATCTCTCAAAGACACCAAGGTTTTCTGTTGGTCTTTTTTTTTTTCTTCTTCTTCATTTTCCTTGACAACCAAAACACATTTTACATAACCACATTATGTGCTTCACAGTAATATATGAGATTTCATAAATGGTATAAATGGCCTCATACAAATTCAAAACAGCGCAAGAGTCAATAAACTTATATTGCAAGAACTCCAGACCACAGCAGGGAAATATCTGAGC
>WBMY01010657.1:2042318-2073491 GCA_013397315.1 Donacobius atricapilla | reverse complement strand
CTGAAAACCCTTGAAATTTGGTTATATTCAATTTATTCACTGAATGTTTTTCCTAGCTTTTCTTTTTTAATATCTGCATCAAATTATTTTATCTCCTTGTTTAGCACTATTACTTATAAACAAACATATATCCACGCAGATCTGAAATTGCTTTTATAGGGCAACAGATATGTTATAAAACCTATAATTTAAGAGGGGATATAAAATTTTGCTCTACTGGTATGTGAACAATTTATGGGTAAATATTCAAACCTAATTAATGTAATTCAAGTGGTGCTGAGAGGAAATCTTTGTCCCATGATCATATTTATTATAGGTATATATATTACTGAATTATTTCTGGATTATCTTGATGTTTACCTTTGATGGCCAAATTTCCAATAAGGTGTTTTTTGGTCTCTTTGTTATAACCTCTGTTTAAAAAATAGAAAAATACAAATTAAATTTAAAATATTTTACTGCTTTCTTTTTCCTGAATATTTTTTCACAACTCATCAAAAAGCTGGTTCATTTGAGATGTATCCTTTTTTTGTGTTCATCTTGGCTCTTCTGCCAAGTGGCTGTGACTGTGATCTTAGAAAAAGTCTGCTAAATATGTGATTTTTTGTCTTACTGTCTCACTTCAGAACTGCACATAAAAAGATGTGACATTTTATGGCCTGATCCCATGCCCAAAGTCCCATTAGTCTCAATAAGTGTTAGATCATGATCTTCAGTTTCTTGGTTTTATACTTCATAAAGCAGCCTGAAGTCAAACTGTAATTTTACTTGATTGACGCATTTAAAAAAACGGATAAGCCACATATTCTTTCTTTTATTCCAAATCCCGTGTGGTTAATTTGATAATTTATTTCTTTGTAAATAAATAAATAAAATAAGAATACTCTTTTTAACAAAAACATACTGAAAAGTTACCTATTTATCATTTCTTGTTTGAAAGGAAATTAAAGTACACCCTTGTGAGCAGTATTCTTACTGGGAATCAATGCCATACATGAAAAAAAAAGGGATGGAAGTTACTTCACTTTCAGATTTCCAGATGTACTGAAAAAATATTAAAATTCTTTGACAAATATTTATCTGTGAATCTCCTGGGCTTGAATAAAGGAGTATGCCACTGTCTACTGATACTACCCAGGTAACAGAAGGTTTGTAAAAGCCCCAGGACTTCATCCATTTTTTCTATTTTTTTCTTAAAACAGAACTGTTAAGTTAGGATAAAACAGGCATTTCTTTGTCTTGAATCAATAAAGGTATCAAGTCCATTGTTTTAATTTTCTTATCAGGCTGCCCCAAATTCCATGCAGGCCTCTCCATTTCAAACACACCATCTTTGTTTTCTGAGGCAGATGGAAAATAAAGGTTGCTCATGAGTTTACCAAAAAGAAGCTGCAGATGCAGGTGAAAATCATAAAAACGTTAGACACAATTATAAATAAAATCATCAGTTTCTCAGGAGTCTGTGTTCTTTCTGGGACTGCCTTTAGCTTTGTCTTTAGTCACTTGTTCACTCATCCCTCTTTGCTGATCTCCAGCTTGCTGAGCTTAGTCACAGTAAATGTATGGCTCTGCCACATGTGTCTGCGCTAACATCTGAGGAGACACTATGACATTTCTTTGACTAGCATGAGATGAAGAAAATCCAAAGCTTAGCACTTTTATAGACAAATCTGCCTTTTGAATAAGTTAGTAAAGAAGAAACTTAATCTATGCACATGGAAGAAATGGAAGGAGAGAGATAGTATATAAGCTTGACATTCAAACAAATTTAAGCAACCTAACTCCTTTTAGAAAGCCTTTACCACACGTTGCAATTGCGCTGAACTGGACTGAAAGAAATCTCTTTGTGAAATTGTTTTCCTTCCACTGAAGAATTTAAATGTCTGCTGTAATGGTTCATATCTTACTATCATACTCATTTTTGTTATAGCAGCAAAAAAGTCGATATTTTAAAGCAATTGTATTCCTGACATTTTACATATATTTTTATATCTTATGTATGTGTATGGATGTGTGTATTCAATGCAGTCTTGAAATGCTGCTAAGATACCAGCTATGAAAGTGAATGTAGTAATATACAGGCATGCCCTTTGAAGGTGCCAAAGTTAATTCAGATGTACCATACAATTTTGGCATAGTAATGTCAATTATATGGAAATTTATTAAAAAGAAAGTATTTTAACTACTTGGAAATGTTTGAACTTTCCACCTAAAAACGTGCAGTTTCCTGACCAAATATGTTCACCTTTTAGCTCCAAGCAAGCCATTTAGACATTCCAAGTGGTGTGTTCTTTTCATGTGATGTATTTTCTGCAGCTAGGGAGTTGCTGCTTTGCAAACACCACAGCACATTTTGCGCCCTGAGCTCCTGTTTGCCCTGCTGTTGCTCTGCACATCTGCAACATGAGTGCAGAATCCTCTGCCAGGTGTTTCCAGACCTACACTCCTCTTCACTCTCAGGACAGAAATAGAGATTTAATGAAAGGAGGTTGTCCAAAAGGGCTTGGAGGAGTGCTGGTCCTTTGACAATAGTGAAAATATCGTTCCTTTGCGGTCAATAACAGCACTGTTTTCCTCGGTATAACTTCAACAAATTTTATCACGGTTTTATTTCTGGCAATCTGGTATTGCATTAGATTTGAAACCTAATTTAATTAAAAAGGTGTTTCTTGGAAAAATGGATTGGACTATTTTTTAAATAGAGATGGAAAATAAGATAGATATACACAGATATATTTTCACCACCTAAATTACAGACTCTAGTATTTAATACAGTTTACAAAGCAGCACTCTGCTGGCAATATTCTAATGCTCATGTAAGTGGATGTTGGTTACTAGCATACCTTTTTATTTATTTTACTGTTTTTACTTTAAATATATTCAATTTTACTTATGGTGGAAAACCAGGAGAGAAGCTTTGCAGTTAAAGGATGCAAGATGCATACAACAGATACTTTTATGACCTATGATCATGTTCCTGCCAGACAAAGCACCTGAATATCTTCTGAAGTTAATTGGCTTGTTCGTATAATTAAAGTGACTCAGGAGCTTACGCTTTGCAAGGTTAGATTTGCAAGTGGTAATAGTCATAATAAGAATGGAAGGCAGCTCAATGGAGAAGTGAAACAATAAAAAGCAAAATGACTCAGAAATGGTGTAACCACTGCTGGGTTACTTTAAACAAGGGTGTACTAAAGTGAGTTCACAGGATTACTTAAAGGAATATTAAATTGCTTTGTTACAGATTGAAGTCGCCATTTGTGCTAAAAGGTTTTTTAGGAAAACTGAAAAAAATGAGCAGATGTGAGGCATTTTTTCTATTAACTTTTGTACTATAGAACGACTTATACTTTGTTTGATACAACTGGCTTGCTAAGCCTGTATTATTTTTTCCTATTATTTTTCAATTTTAAATTCTGTCTATAGATGGCACTAACTTGCTATTTCAGAAAATCCAGGAAAGAGCTTCTTGACATATGCGAAACATTTCTTGGCACTTTGTGTGCAATAATCCAGCAGTAAGAACATGAAATGACCAGTTTGTAATTTGCTTTAAAAACTTTTCTTTTTCTTTTTTTTTTAAGATTATAATCACTTTCAATGGAAAAGAGATTCAGAATGTCAGCTGTGGATTTGTAAGACATATTTTGAGTGTCTTTCATACATTTAAAGATTCAACCTTTTGAAAATAAGTGAAATGATCTAAAAAAGGAGAATGAGTATGTTGTAAAGTTCAACCCTTGTGCTGGCAGCATAACTAATAATAGAAAATGTTACTACAAATGTTTCCTTTAAAAAAAAGATTATTTCTTCATATATCTCATATCTCTTCTGTTTCTATATCTGTATTCATTAGTTGAAAAAAGCAGTATGGTTTCTGTATTAGACGGTCTGGAAAGTAGTATTTAGATATTTCAACACAGTTATACTGAAGTTAGTGTGCTTATGTAAGTAAGACTAAGCATTTGCCTAAGCATTAAGATATGGCCTTTTTACACGGTGTGAAATAAATAGCAAATAACTTTTCAGAGTTGTGAACCACTACAATACTGTAATTGACATCATTAGCGCACTGATTTCTGCTATTAATCCAAATTTAAGCCTGCTTAGTATCATGTTTCTTCTTGTGCATTACCTTCTGCTCTTTTTTTTTTTTTTTTTTTTTTTTTGGTGCTATTGCTTGTCACCACAGAGAAAAGTCCAGTTCCATTCTCCTGACACCCTCCCTGCAGATACTGATGGACATTGAAGAGGTCCCTTCTCAGTCATCCTTTCCTGAAGCTGAACAGGCTCAAATTCCTCAGCCTTTCATCATAACTAGGCTAGATACTCTAGTCTTCTTTGTAGCCTTTCCCCGGACCTGCTCCTGGAGCTCCATGTCTCTCTTGTTCTGAGGAGCCCGGAACTGGACACAGCACTTCAGGTGTGGCCTCAGCAGGGCTGAGTAGAGGGGCAGGATCCCGTCCCTCAGCCTGCTGGCAATGTTCTCCATAATGCACCCCAGGATACCTTTGGCCCTCTTGGCCACAAGGACACACTGCTGGCTCACGGGCAGCTTGCTGTCCACCAGGACCCTCGGGACCTTCTTTAAAAATTAAAGATGATGATAAATGTGGTGCAAAGGCAGAATGGCTGGTGGAAACAAGAGATGGAAATAATAAATAACTTTGAAGGGGATCTAAGGTGCAGAGCTTAAACAGCAAAGTGATGATCAGATGTCTCCATCTGAGAAGACTAAAAGCTTTATCATATGAAACCACAGATTAGGCTGCAAATGTTTTAAATAACTCTAGTCATTTATTTAAATTGCTACCAGATGACTGAAGTGTAACAAACTGAGTATTTGTTTTAAAAGCAAGGTAAGGAGGACTTCAAGACACTACAGACTCATTAGTCTAAAATCAGTACATCCAGGCTACAATTTGCATTAAAGAATCCTTAGGATATGGATACAAATGAAACAAAATGGAGATAAAATGCATTATGGATTTACCAGTTTAAACTGATAGATTATCCTCAGTAAAAATTATTTCTCCTTTACAGAAATCCTGACTGGAACCTGAAACCTGAATTTCACACAGTAATAGGAAAAAAATATTAAGGCCAGCAGAGAAATAAAAATTAGCTAACAAACAAGGACAACTAACTGTGACACTGAAGAACAATTAGACTCCTAGAGTTCCCTGAAGTTCATTTTTGCTGCTGATCTAATGCAATATTTTCAAAAGTGAAATTCATACCAGTTTAGTTAACTTAGGGTGTTCAGAACCACATGTAAGATACAAATATGACTGGACTATTGATGATGGTAAAGACGGGAGAAATTTAGACCAGAGTTGTGAAATGAAGTATCATGAGAGCAGTTTGTATTATAAACTGAGGGCTCCTGAGTCATCTAAGATAAAGAGCCTTTCCTTATTAGTCAAATGGATAGAGGTAATTTTTTAATGTTCTGAAGACACAAAAAGAGATTTGATGCTTTAAAATATTAGGTAAAATATTCAGTGTATGAGGTCCTGGATATTACACCTATAATACCTTTTACTCTTTGCAGACAGAGATATAGGCACTAAACTGACACAAATACTGGAAATTATTGCTTAAGAATTCTGGGGAGCAACTAACTGTCATTAGTTGCTATCTAATCAATTACTAACTACGTTAGTTAACTAAGTTAATTTCCTTCACATAATATACCAGAAATTAAAAAGCTGTTCTTGATAACAGGTTTGGGATAAAAAAAACAAGAAGAGAAAAGGTTTTTAAAAAGAGGACATATTAGTACAAAACCTAACAGAATTTAATTTACCATGACGTGTTTATTGTAGAAATTATAAAATGGTTTCTTATTATCATTCCATAGAAATTATTGAACACCTTTTTGATAGATACTGTGGACATAAATACTAAATCACTTCAGGGTAGACCTTTGAAGGGTTATAACAGATTATATCAGAATTACAATTAACCATGGTGGACTGAATTTTATGACCCAGGAATCCAGTTCTCCCTGTGTACACAGATATTCCAACTAATCCATATGTGCTGCTTTTTCTCCACGTCCACTTAGTCACATTATGACCCACCCATGAGGGACAGGGTAGCTCAGGTTCCTGTTTGGGGCAGATTAGAGTGAAATGACACTAAATGACCACTGCTTTTATATATATATATATCTATATATATATACACACACACATACATACATGTATACACATATATGTGTACATGTATGTACATATATATATTTATGTAGGTTTATTTTAGAATAATTTGGCTGCAACTGAAAGGAGGTATGCAGCCATTTTGGTTGTTATCTATAGAAATGCAACAGTATAAAAGTATAAAGATATCATTTAAGAAAATGTATAAGGAAAAGAAGGAAAGAGAAAGAAAGGATAAGAGTACATAGTGGAGAGGAAAAATATCACCATCCACGGATCCAGAGAGAAAACCTGATTGTTGCAATAGCAGTGTCCATCATTCCAAGTGATGGTCATGGTCTTGATCCATTTGAGGTGGAGGAAACCCCTGAAACACAAAGCTCAGTGAGTTAATAAACGTTCAGTTTCAGGTTCCTTCATGCTCAAGGAACTCCCCTGCAGGGAAGTTTGACACGTTCTGATGCAATTCTGTAGATCACAGTCCTCTGGAGGAAGGCTCAGAAGTGAGTCTGGGAGCACTTCAGGGGTTTTTGACACCTTTTTCACCTTTGACACTTTCTAAGACATGTAGTTGAGCCAGTTATGCCCCATCAGGAGGGATGAATACTTGTGAATGTCCCTGATACCTTGCACAGAAGGGAGTTTTATACCTGAGCTATTTGTGTAAGGGAGGACATTGGCCTGATAAAGGCATTATTCCTCCTCTATGGAAGAATAGGCATATCTGTTTCTTACCAGCCTTCTCCCTTATCTGGCTGAGGCCCGCCAGCCTTTGCTAAACAAAGGTTGGTGTGCTGTAGTACTGCTCTGGTGACAAGATGGTGTGAACCCCCTCTGCTGCTGTTATACACATCAGAGGTTTCACCACCACACCTCCAAAAACCTTCCTCATCTTCTTTCGTTGAGGGGTTCAAACCTGGCCTCAGCAAACCACCCCTGCTTTTGCAAATGGCCGATTGTTTGAGTCATTAATGCTTAACACTTCAGTCTCTCACATCCATGGAAACACCTTTTTGTTCAGCAAAGACCCTAAGATTGTTATCTTGTGATGCTTGTTTATGTCTACTTCCTTTCAAACACCTTTGAACAGAACAGCAAAGTTTCAATGCCAGCTTCTTCTGTGCCTGCACACAAATTTACACTAACATAATTCCTACAAATTCTGAAAAAAAATATAGATAATGATACTAGAATAAATTACAAAGTTGAGAAAATTGTTGTGATAGTCTTCAGTGGCCATGATATTGGACGTATTTTGTAAAAAAGAAGTAAAACAAACTATTTTCAAAGCACTGAGTATAAGTCATATCACAAAAATATTAATTAGAAGTGTAAATTTAATACCCAAATTTTTTTGTGGTGATGTAAACACAATTCAGTCAGTCTTTCTGAATTTTTTAATTCAAGAGATAGGAACACTGTGTTCAAGGCTACTTTCTTTTGTGTTTCTTTCGGTGTAATTACATAGGTCTTGGTTTTCAGAAGAAAATAACAATTTGAAATAATGTCTGTGAAAGACACAATGCTGTTAATGTCCTCAGAACATGAAGCATATACTGACAATATGGAAATGCTCTGAGTAAAACTAATTTCACTTGCAATTCATTTGGTTCCTGCCATAATTGGACAAAGGAGTTGAGTAGCTGCCAGAGAAAATGAGAAGCTGAGCACTCAATCACCATGCCTGAGATTCCAAAATTTTAATTGCATCATTCACTGCAAGACTTTGGGGGAAAAGTTCTGAAGACAGAACATATAATGAATATTGTATTGTTGACAGTCTATTTTCTTATTCCAGATGTCTCAATCACTGCCAAACAGCATTACTCAGCTCTGAGGTGGACAGCTCCTGCATCAGTCACTGGGAAAGGCAGGCAGATCGTGCAGATGAAGAATGCGATTATGTGGATTTTCAGGGGAAAAGGAGAACAGTAACATTCCTCAGTTATGTTTCTGTATTTAAATGAAGTTGAACCCTTCATGCGGACAAACTGCAATAGTGGTGTCCTACTGTCTCATTTGTAAGTACTTGATTGAGATGTTGGGAGCCAGATTGACAATGGAGCTAGTTAATTTTTCAGACACCTACTGTCATGAACAAAATCTGTCCCTAACCCTGCAGGTGTCTAAAACTCCTACATCTGCATTCACTTGGAAAAGATGTTGGTGCTGTGCTATAGCCAGTAAAGTCTTCACAGCATTGAGATGCTTGGCAGGTGATTAAGGCCTTAGCCCTGCCAAGGTTCACAACATTTTCACCTACTTTACCTGGAAGTCTTCAACCAACAGATGTGCTTAGGCATGAAATAATTAACAGTGCATTTGCCCAGAACAAGAAAATGAAGTTTCACATGAGTCTACTGCATTCAGTTCAAGATAATGGCTTGGAGGTGCAAGGCCTGGCTTCCTGCTCTGTGCCAATAAATGTTCTTATCACTGCATCACTTTCCAGACTGGTGGGGAATCCCTGGAGGGTGGAAGGGAAAAGGGACCGACAAAGAAAATATACTACTTCCATTTCAGATGGTGAAGTGGGCTACTTGGATTGTTTACGTTTCCAATAATGAAGGAGAGCTAATTGGCTGGCAACGGAAAAGTGTAGAAGGTGAAAGTGTAGACCTGTGAGGTGTCAGCATTTTAAAGGAGGGAGATACTTTGCAGACGTCATTGCTGCATCTCTGCCTTTCTGGTGAATCCTGAGTCTGTGTTTTGGTCGAAGTGGAATCCCTCTGAAAGGAGTGGGTAGGAAATTCCCCGAGCCAGGTTGCTGTTCAGCTGACATTGCAGCATTTGGTCCCCATACCTAGTCGGGAGGTAATCCCAGTGCTAAACTATTGCCTATCATCTCCTCTTTTGTTTGAAAAAAAAAAATGATGGTTTCTAGGCATTTGAAAGAAGTTTGGTGTTGAGAATCTTTGAGATTCATTAGGACACTAACAAGAAATGCAGCTTAAATTACCCTCTCTTTCAGATTTATCTACAACACTGACTATCAAAATCCCTCTTCAAGGAAATTTCAGCACCTAGTTGTTGAGTTTTTAACTCTCCATGCAAGAGTAGGTTATTTGAAAAGTCTGCATTTCACAGTGTAGAAAATGATCGAAAATTTAGGTCTCTAAAATCCCCAAGATTCTCCCATGAATTTATTCATTTGTGGTATTTTAGGAATGGCACTCAGCACACTGAGAATGTTAACAGATGCAAATGTAAGTGCCACCGAGTACATTTTTAAAGGCAAACGAGTGTTCTTCGGAATAACTTTCAGCCAAAGTTGGAAAAGTTCCACAGAAAACTGATATGAAATTTAGTAAGTTGCAGCATGGCAGATACATAAGTGTCCTAGAATTTTGCTAGCATATGACAGACATGTTAAACCTTCCACAGTCAAGTCAATGTTTGAAACAACTTAGAGAAGAGCATTCCAATTCATACTATGCAAACCCCCACATTTAGATGTAAAGGTTGTTAGTTCCTGTGATAATTATTAAATCAGACAGTGAGAGGCACTTGCATCAGCTAGCAGTACTTGATGCTGAAATGGTGAGGGAGAAAGCTACTTTAACTTTGGAGTTCATTAAAAATAAGGAATAGACTGCAAACTTTTCATATAAACAATTTCTACCTCAAAATTTACCACTATAGGTACATTAAAACTTTATTACCCTTACTGTCTTCCCGTTATTGTGTTAAAGCAGTAGTTTCCCAATAAATGCAACAACAGGCCTGCTTGAGAATGTTTCTTAGGTTTATAAAAGGTGTATGGAAAAAAATCTGTTTATTGCTAAAACAGTAACTGCAAAACAATAAACTGATTTGTGAAGTAGCAACTTCTAAATTTCTCATTAAATGACTCCTCTGCTTTTCCTGTACCATAGATTTGAAGGGATTTGGCAACAAACTCAACAGACTCAGAGCTGTGCTCTAATCTGAACATAACATGTAGCTATTATTTCCACTTTTCCCCCCCTGAGAGATGATGTACAATAGGTATGAAATCTCACAGGAAATTCTTTTTTGTAAAGTGTTTATTCTGAAGTTCCGTTGTGTAAAGGCCTTATTATCTGGTCAGTCTTTGTTTGGCTTCTCTTAGTGTTTAATGGGAAACACTGGAATTAAGATCTTTAAAATATTTGGGTGTCTTACTTTTAGATGTTATTTGGCTAAGACATTAGGAGTGTCTATGACAGGTGTTAAACTGGTAGTGCCTGACACAAAATGGTACAGCACAGTGATCAGTTATTTTTACTTTTTAGTAGCTGTTTTATAAAAAGCAGCCCATGTACTCTGCATGCTTCATGCACATAATTTGATGAATGTGAGAATTTTACTAAAACCTGACTTGCTGAAGGATGACTGATTTATCTCAGACAAATAAATGAATGGTGTGAGCCCATTTGAACCTATGAATTGTCATTCTGCCATGCCTAAATGCTTCTTTTGTAGGTGACAGACTTTTGTAGATCACGAGGACTGTTTTCGTTCATAGCAGCTTTGTTGTGTCCAGCAAAAGTAACTGATTCCCATTTGAGTACTCATAATTAAAAAACCACAAAGTTTTGGTGTAATTACAGCTTAAAGGTACTGCAATAAATTATTTCCTTGTTAGTCTGATTCAGCCTATGTTACATTTTTTAGTAACTGGCTAGCTTTTAATGGTTTGTTGCCATGCTTTGAAATACTATGCAAAGTATATTCAGCCTTGTAGACAAGAGAAGTGAATTTAATTTAAAAATCTGATATTTAAAACCTATGGCCTGACTATTGTTCTTTAGAAATGTGGAAAAAGCTTTATTTTTTTCTGTGCATGTTTTGTATATAAATATAGAGGAGGAAGTAACACAAAAAGCATACAAAATACACAGCTTATGAAACTTGCTAAAATGATCTATGTGTTTTATCCCACAGGAATGATTTTTCCTCCATTCTCTTTGGTGAGCATTGAAAAGTAATTTTGCCAGCATGATTCTTATTTGTTATAAAATCAGTTATTCTGTTAGTCAGTGTTTTACCTAAGAAATGTCACTGTGGCCTGCACTACAAGTGCTTTCTTCAAGTTCATTTCAAACAGGTTTTGGTACCAGGGATGGCGGATTCATGGTTCTTCCATTTCTACGGGTCTGTGCTCACTGCTGATACTGTGTGCTATGAAGCTCAAGTGAATAAAGAAAAGGTAAGCCATAAAGCAAAAATGATCAAGATCTCAGTGAGGTCAGACACATTGGATCTTTTGCATTTATTCATGCTACTAGACTTTACCAGGGGAGAGGGGTAAAAATCAACCATTCACCTGGATGCTTTGCTTGACATCTGAGCCATATACATCAGTAACTTTGCCTTCTTCATGCAGTTCTATCAGTGTATTGAAAGAGTTAAAGACACACACTCACATACACATACACACACAAACACTCACAAGATGTGAGGGTAATTATTGCTTGAACATTAAAAGTCTGCCAAAAAGGAAAAGAACTAAAAAGTGAGGCTTCTTCAAAGTTCTTCTTACTGCATATTTGTTTGAGGATTGCCTCCTCCTGCCCACCTTTTGTGATAGTTACTCCTCCACCCGACCCGAACCCCTGAATATCTGACTGGACATGGGCTGTTGGCTCTGTAGTTAACTGCATCATGTGAGGGTAAAGAGCCTCAAAAATACCCATGATTGCTGACTCAGGTGGTGGAAAACCAGCAGTGAGACTGTGACAGACAAAGAATGCCTAATGCCTTGTCTAGGCAGTCTGTCCAGGAAAATTCACTGATCTTGAAAGCTGCACCCTCCTGTGAAAATGGCAGTTCTGTTCAGGCCCCCCCTGTCCTGGCAGTGGCTCCACTAGGGAGGTAAGAAATTTTGGCTCCCTAAATCTGTGCTGGAGCCTTGTGTATAGAGCTAGTGATACTCAAATGAATTATTATGGCCATAACATGGATGTAGCTATTTGTTCTTTGTTCTTTGTTGTTCTTTGGCTCACTGGCAATTCTCAGGGATTTGTCTCATGGTAGAACAATTCTACTTACTGAGGGTTTGCTGTACTCCCAGAAAAATAGGTTATGGCTATTAACCAGTGAGAATATCTTACTGTCTTAATGCTGTGCATGAAAGTTCCCTGACTGTTCAGAGCAGTAACAGAAGATCTTTGTTGTGAAGTCGCAAGAAACCTCTTTCTGGCACCCAAGAATCTTCTGCTGAAACTGCTTTATATGCCAAATATGTCTCCCATGTGAACATATAAATCATCTGTGTTTTATTAGAAAAATACTACCAAGTTCTGACAAAGAGCACTCTCAGTAGGTTCAGTTGTTTGTTCCCGTCTTAAAAGAGGAATGTTGAAATCTGTTGTGTGAGCAGGAATTCCTGGCATAATAAACTCCGAGGAATGCTGGAGACATAACTATTTCTCTCAGCTAATAAACACTGCAGGATCTTATTTAACTAGTCCAGCCAGCACCAGGGAAATTGTCCCAAACTTTCCACATGTTGCAAAAAAAAGGAAGAATTGATGCACTTCACACAGAAGAGGTAATGTGGTACTTAGGTGCACATACCTGAAGGGAGCTGGGCTGTGCTGTCTTGTGAGCAGGAGAAAAGCTGCTCTTGGTTTCAGAGGTTTTGGAGTGACTCTCCTATCTTCTCAACAGTTCTTTAATGAAAATATTGGACTCTCATAACACTGTTATTACTTTGGATAAAGTCTCTAAAGTAGCACCTAATCCTGAGCTGTTTGGAAGTTAAGTGTTTCATGGAAATAGTACTTAGCACATCGGGAATGCAGAAGGTTGGTCTGCTCTGAGTTACTCTGGACTAATTTGTATTTGTGTTCCTGAGCTCAGTGTCTGTACATTTTTTAGGCCAGCATTTTTTGTTTTTTTAACCTATTTTTCCCCCTCATGTTAACATGGACAGTCCAGTCAAACTAGATCCATGAAAGCTACTAGCAGATGCACACATCTGTCAGAGGGATTGAAGTCAATGGAAAAGGGAGAAGCATCTGCTCAGTGTTGCCACTGTAGTCATTGTAGCCTTTAATCACAGTTAAGGAAAAACGTGGTTATATTTTTCCATTATGGCTATAGGTGGGTCCCATTCAATCCAGGAAGATTATACTGAATTCTAGAATTCCGTGGTGGTGCAGTGAATTTATGAGGTAGGTGTTAAGAGAGATGTCTGTGACCAGGATTTAAGAGTGCCTTTGGTTTTAAAAGAACCAAAGACACTAAAGAGTTCCTGAGATTAGAAAGTGTGGTAGTTTTTTTCCTCTTTTTTTTTTTTTAATTTAAAACTGTACAGTGAATTACAGTTGAATTTCTCATAGTAAGGATGACTTTTGAGGCACAAATATTGTATAAATGCCAACATATTCTCCTAAACATCTCTTGTAAGAAATAGTTATTGTCTTTCAGTGAGGGGTGTGACTATCTGGCATCAAAGCATTTAGTAACTAGGGTGAAAGAGAAATTCCATTGAAAAACATGGGCAAAGCAACAGGCTTTTAGTTTACTGCAATGTACAGAAAGTGTGGTCAGTTCTCGTTGGAGTATAGGGTTAACCTTTACAAGGCCATCTAATTGGCTGCTCTAATGACTTTCTTTTTTAACTGGAACTGCACAGAGAAAAGCTATTCTTTATATTGAAAAGCAAATATTTTAAAAACATATTTTAATTTTGTACATAAATAATATCAGGCTAATTTGGGGAAAAATACTTTGAGAAAATCAGTGGGTACTTTCTAGTTTTAAGCATAAGATGCTGAGGTGGGACATTTGGCCTCAAACCCTTGTTCTGAACCAAACAAAGCAGGGGTTTTGAATACAGTTTTCAATCTATTTCTATGTGATGCAAAAAATGTGGCAACAGACATACTGATTTTTTTGTAGGAAACTTCATTCTGGATCTGATCAATATCAAGTCTGCAAAAGTTTTACTGTATTTGATATATTTGAGTCAAAGAAAAAAGGTTATTTTAAAAAAGAACAATTTCTTGATTTTTTTTCCTATGGAAACTTGTTTCTAGACTAGCTCAAGAAATACGTTACGTGAGTTAACAAGCTATAATCAACAAATGCATGTATCTAGCAGTTTAAGGCAAATTTTTAGGGTAAAAAATAGTGAATTTTTTATTCTCAGGAGTTCTGTATATAAATCATATGTGAATAGAAAACCATGCATGCAACTACATCAACACATAAAAGTTAGAAATCTAAAATTGCCTTTGGAAAGCAGCNTTTTTCTGGATAAAACCCTTTTAGATCTGCTGGACAAAATTATTGCCCATGGCCTTATGCTCCGTGGAGCAGAGTTTACATCAGAACCCCAAGAAATATACACATGTTGAATTCTATTTTTCCAGAGAAAAATTATGTGCTTGTGGAGTGTTTCCATTTTCACAGCCTGTCACTCAAACAATGCTATTGGCAAGCTTGGCCTGCTTTTCCAGCACGTTATAACAGAAGAGTGCCAGGTGTCAGATAAGGATGAGAAAGAGCAAGAAGAAACTTAAAAAGACCACTGGAGAAGGTAATTAGAGAGGCTTGTGGCTGAAATTCTTTCATAGTGCATAATATTTTTCCATAGTACTTCAAAACTGGATAGTTCTTTAGTGGATGGAAGAAGAGATGTAAAAAATGTGACTTAATAAAGGAAAATATACACGCAACACATCCTCTAATTTGCACTTACTTTGCAGTTTGGCATGGAGTTTCTGCAGAAGTATTTACTTTAATCTCACATGATTAAATTTTGTTTCTAAAAATGTTTTTACACATGAAACTGGGAATCATGCTATTTTGAAATTCTGGCATACTCACAATGTGTTTTTGCAATTTTCTTAGCCTGCCTTTTTTTTTTTTTTTTTTTTTTTTTTTCTCACNTTTTTTTTTTTTTCTCCCTAGCATGGTAGCTTTAGTAACATGTCCTGTACAAGAACAAAAAAGAAGGTATCAAGATAATGCTACAAGGGAGAAAGGTGACAAAATCATTTTACCCCTGAGGAAGCAGACATGAGGAGTACCCTTGTAGCCTCTGCTTGGTAGACTAACTTTTTATTGATTTAGAAAGGGATGATCCTGGTAGCAAGTGACAGAACTGTCTCATTTACATCTGATTTCAGAGCAAGGTAGTGGTAGTAGTGTTCCAAGTACAAATTAGCTCTTTGCCCAGTGTGTCTACACACTTTGTCATGGTCATGGCAAATGTACAGTTGTGCCAATGTCAGGAAAAACTAAGCAAATAGTAGACTGGTTAAACAGTGAAAAATATGCCCACAAATACCACACGTTTCTTTGAGAGTGTCCATAGTGCTTCCCTGTTCTTTTTAATAATTTTTAAAAACTCATCTAAGAAAATTTCATTAGCAAGAATGTTCATAGAGATAAAGTGCTTTGGCTACATCTGTGAATAGCAAGAGCCATCCAAGAAATGTTTGCACAGGCATCATCACTGCCTCATGCATGTTCAGAAGTTGTTTATTCAGAGAGGATAAACACATTTGTGCAAAATATGCAAAGGAGTATTAGATTTTCTGAATACTGTGAAGAAAACCTGTAGGTTGACATCTCCTTTAGTATTTTTTTTTTTAGCATATCAACAGCTTTATTCAAGAAATCACCTAACAGGTAATATAAAAATAGGTAGCACATAATATTTCCATAGCTGTTTAAAAAGTTTTAATAAAAGGCACAAAAAGAGATGATGCACAAATTCAGTTGAGAAATCGAGCCATGGGAATGAGTAATAAGTAGAAATACCTGTCAAGTGCAGTTATAGGTCTTCTGTCTGTGGATATCTTCAGCTCCAGGAAGGATTTCCTTCCACCTCTCCCTCTCACAAGATTTATTCACGAATCAGAAACTATTTGGTTTACTGGGGGAGTTACTAGATGAAGCTTTATAGCTGGCAAAATACAAGTAGGCAGACTAGATGATCTAAAGATCCATCGTCTGAAAAGATATTAATGCAGAAGTCTTAACTTACTGAATGCATTTATTAAATAGATAGTTTTCAAAGAAACCTATGGGAATTAGACATCTGAATCCCCATAAAATTAAATATCATTCAGTGCATTTTCCAGTCACTTCTGTCCAACTTCTCTGCCTTTTCCTGCTATAAACGTGGAATAAAAGTCTCCTGAGGAAAAACAGAATAACATTATGACTATTTTATGCTGTCTGAAACTCAGTGAATCTCTTAATGGACTCCAAACAAAACCTTTTTTAATACAGGATCAGCATAGTGGAATCTGATCATGTTTCCTAACATTCAATGTAAACATATTTGGTTTGTAAATATTGGAGTGTTTTCTTCAGCTTCCAAACTAATCTAGTCCTGGAATTATTTACAGAAAAGGGGATTACCGATTCCCTTTTTTCTTTTCCTATTTTTTTTTCCTTGAGACTTGACAGATTGGTGGTAATGCTGTGAAATCAAAACCTGCAAATAGCACACACTATGACAGCATGGGTTGGTTAGGAGAGACCACAATGGGTCACCTGGTTCAATCTTCTGGCTCAAGCAGGACCCTCCTAGAGCACATGGAAGAGGATTGCATCCAGACACTTCTTGAGTAACTGCAGGGAGGGAGACTCCAAAACCTCTCTGGGCAACCTGTTCCAGTGTTTGGTCACCTTCACAGTAAAGTTTTTCCTCATACTCAGCTGTAACTACCTGGGCATCAGTTTCTGCCCATTTCCTCTTTTCCTGTTGCTTGGCAGCACTGAGCAGAGCCTGGCTCCATCCTCCTGGCACCCTCCCTGTGGATACTGACAGACTTTGATGAGCTCCTCTCTCAGTTGTGTCTTCTCAAGGCTGAACAGGCCTGGCTCCTTCAGCCTTTTCTCATAAGAGAGATGCTCATGTCCCTTCATCATCTTCATTGCCCACTGCTGGGCATGCTTCAGGAGCTCCATGTCTCTGTCTGGGCACAGCACTTCAGGTGTGGCCTCAGCAGGGCTGAGTAGAGGGGCAGGATCCCGTCCCTCAGCCTGCTGGCAATGTTCTCCATAATGCACCCCAGGATACCTTTGGCCCTCTTGGCCACAAGGACACACTGCTGGCTCACGGGCAGCTTGCTGTCCACCAGGACCCCCAGGTCTTTTTCCACAGAGCTGGGCTTTCCAGCAGGTCAGTCCCCAGCCTGTGCTGGTGCCTGGGGTTATTCCTCCCTTGGTGCAGGAACCTGAATTTGCCCTTGTTGGATTTCAGACAGTCCTCTGCAGATAGATAATGTTTCTGCAGCAAGGTATGCGAAGTGAGGGAAAGATTTTTCCATGTCATCTCAGCTGACATGACCGGTGTCACCTGGATGTCACCTTTGCCCTTTTCAGACACCGCTCTGGATCCTTTAAAGGAAGGAAGTATGAGAAACCAGAGATTCTTTGGAAAATAGTTTAAATGCTCTGATTAAAAAAAAAATAAATAAATTATATGCTAGGCTCTTGATCAAAAGTTACAGTTCTGTAATTCTCTTTTATATTAATACCTACTCCTGAAAACATTTAGCTCTCAACCTCTCAGGTGCTAAAATACTCACCCTGGGCCCTGCGTGGGAACACATTTGTCAGAGTGTTTAGCTTCCCTGAAAGCACTGTCACAGCCCATCCACTTAGGTCCATCCTTATCTGTCTGTCCTACTTCCAGACCTTGACACATTCCTTGACACATTGGCTGCAGATTTCCTCAGAGCACATTAATGAGACTGGGCTGTGCAGAAAATAAAACAAAAAAAACCAACCAACCAAAACCAACCAAACAACAACAACAAAAAACCCAACAAAACAAAATGACAAAAAACCACAAAAAAACCAAACCAACAACCCCCCCCAAAAAACAAACAAACAAACAAACAAACCAACTCCAAAACCAAACCAAAAGGAAGTAGAGAAACTTATTAGCTGTTTAAAGGCATCTGTTAGAAGTGCTTTGCTGTGAAGCCTGGCCAGCAGAGTTGAGGCAGGGCACAACTGCTGAGCCTTAATTGACTGAATGGACATCATCTGCTACAAGCAACCTGGGCTTAGGCACCCGCCACAAGGGTTTAACTACTTATCACTGCAAGTTTTGGAAAATATTTTTTTTTTCCTTAAAAGCTCAGCTGCTTATTATGCACCTACTGCCCAGGAGGTAACACTTCAATTTCCACAGCGATTTTACTTCTGTATTTAGCAGAAGTGATGTGATTTAGATACCTCAATTCCTAAAGTTTCTTGAAGAGTATCTCATCACCTGGAAAAGAAAGTTTCCACATCATTTCACTCCAGATTTTAACATTAATTCCCCAGTTAAAGGGTGAACAGGGTTTTCTGCCCTCTGACTTTTACATCATCTTTACTTGTCAGTTTGGTTCTTTATAGAGAGTTTTTCAGCCACAAGTCAGAGTGAATAATCTTTATCATAGCCAGGAGCATGTCTTTGAAGATTACACACCTGCTCCTGGCTGTAATCACCTGAACAGAGTATTGTTCAGTTGAGTTTTCCCCCCTGTTGCCCAGGACAAATCCTTGGAGCATTATAGTAAGATAAATCACACAGGGGCCATGTAAAATTAGCTGATGATGTTTCAGAGCAGCAAATTTGCAGTACAAACAGTAGTACCAACAGTTCTATTGGCATCACTGCTTCTTCCTCTCTCACAAGCCCAACATGACATTGAGAGCATTGTACTATAGGAGTTTTCTGTGTTGTTCAACAGACACCAGCATCCTGCTCATGCATGTGAGCCCGAATAGCTGAAGGAATATGTTTCACCCATAGTAGAGGGCGGTGGTATTCCTAAGTTCCAGTGTGAGTAATTACTGCCTCCTAATGCAAAATGCCTTTGCTTTCATTCAGGTATGATGTTTGTCACTTTTCGCCCTTTGCTACATTTCTGGAGAAATTTATCAACAAATTGGAAGTATTGGCTCTTAGTTTCTACCTCAATTTATAAGGCTATTTTATTAATGTAAACTATAATTACTACTAAACTAAAGAAAAATCATTATATTTATGTCCAAGATAGTAATTTAAAAATAAATATTTGATAGTCTCCATCCAGTTTTGCTCCTGATTTTATTTGAACAGACTTGAAACAAATTAAATGATTCATGAGTTCATCCTGGCTGGATATCTATTTTTTCTGATGCAGAAAGGCTAATGAGCTGGAAAGTGACAATGAAAATGTTCTAAATGTTAAGTCTGATTCCAGCAGAAGCAACTATATTCTGGCAATTTCCCTTCAGATCTTCTGTAACTCTGTCGTGTCAACAATTACTTAAGGACTGGTTAGTACACGGACTATCAACATAGTGATAGGTTGCTTCAGCTGCTAAAATAGTAATCTGTGAATATTGCTATTATCTTATAATAAAGCTGTAGTAATAATATGGTAATAAGTAGCTCTCTATTTTAACATCACCATGCCGTTCTGTGAATGCACAGGAGAAGATAAGGAAATTACTGCTAGAAGAAATTTTGTGGGGGTGGATTTTTTCTTCTCAAATTGAATAAAAGAGATAAAAATATTCCAGTGCTAAAAATGTATTAAATCAGACACTGTTTTGAGCATAAGTATATAAAAATCAGTAACAAATGGCCAAGTGTAAGGTTTGACTTTCATAGTGTATTACTCCTATATTATTATTTCTTGAGCACTGAAGGGTGTAAGGCACCTCTGAAAACAAAAGGACAAACTTATGAGTAATTATGCCATTTGCAACTTCCACTGGATATAATGGCTGAAAATAATTGTTATGAAACACCTTGAAGATCCTATTGTAAGTGTGAGTGTAAAAGCATGAAATTAAAAAACCTTGCCATGCAGATGACAGTTTCCTGGGCAATAGAAAGGGCTTTTTAAAATCTTTCTAATATAGCCTTGCCTCCAGAATCTGCTTCTTTTCACAAAAGTCCAAGCATGACAGGATGAGAAAATGGCAGCAAAAAATAGGTGTTCTCTGAAGGCAGAGTGACCATATAGGACTTTAGCTTTAAGAGGAGAAATTTGAGATATGGGTGCAAAAATAGCTCTCTCAGAGCCTGCATATCCAGCCATGTGCACTGGGATGCACATCTTGAGGGAATTTGCTGCAAGGGAGAACAGCACCTGCACAGGCACCTTTTATAAAACAATGGTGTTTCAACTGTTGTCAGGAAAGGACTAAAAGTCTTTGATCCAATTCTTTCGTTCTGTTCATTCCAGGAGAGCCATCAGACACATTATTTTCCCTTTCTTTTCTTCTCTTCTCCCCTCTCTGCCCCACACAGGGCAAAAAGAGCAACCTGAACTGTGTTTTTCCTCTTATGCTGACATTTCTGAAGCACGCTTAAAATTAGCTCAGCACCTGCAACATTATTAATAGCTTTGTGTCACTAACCCCTAGCAGCAGAATCCCAGCCTATCCTCGTGATAAACCTGGATACATATAAATATTCTTCTTAGCTCCCTGAGAAGGAAAGAAATTTATGCAGGCCAGAAATGATAAATAGTCTATTCCATCTGTGTTTCATGTCTGGACTCTTACAGGATCAGTACCACTAGGAGGCTTCATGGACCTCAGCAGCCCTTTACTTTAAATACAACTATATAAAATTTGTCATCATCCTGAAGTAACAAATATCCACAGCACTGTTTTCCCTAAGGGTTCTACTCGTAGTTACAGGGCCCACCTCACACTTCTCACTAATTACTGACAAAGATCAAGCAGCATTGGTGTAAAGTGCAAGACACTTGGATTGAACTCAGTACTGCAAACATTTTGGGTGGGATTTGAAGCTTACAATACCGATTATTAACTCTGCCTCTGTTTAGAATCTTGCAGGAATCTTCATTGTTTAACACTTATTACTGTATTTGAGAAAGCATCTTTTGTTCCTTTCAAGATGTGAATAATTAATTTCCTGTGTCCCAATTCTAAAGCATTCACCACCTTTGAGGATCAGTTTCTATGTTCGCATAGCAACATATGGGTCCATTGTGGAGCCAGCTAATAAATATTTAGGTCCAAAAGAACAAAAACAGTAGAACAGCTTAATTTGTTAATTTCTTTTTCATCATTCCCTATCATTCCATACAAAAATTATATGCCAATGGCACAAGGCTCTTCTTTGATTGATGGAATTTACAAAATAATAGCAATTAGACATTACCTGGAACACTAAGTAAATCCATCAGTTTTTGTAAGCAATAATGCAGGCAGTATGTAAAAAATGCATAATTCAGCCATATTATTATCACTGGATGTAAAGAAAAATAAGAAATAATAAGCTGGGTTGTGTACATGATCATCTCAAGACTGAAAGCAACAGTATAATGTCATCTGCATCTAAGTTCATATATTCCACATTTACAGTAGCTGCACATGGTGAGTTCTTATGATACAGCCAACTTTCAGATAACTTGGCAGAATATATTTTCTCTGCTCTAAGTGAAAAAGGAAACAAAATTGGCAATAATTTTATTTTAAAGTCAGTATCCAACTACCTCCACATGTCTGCATCTTGGGATTAATACATAAATAACATGAAAATCATAAAGTATATAGTGATGTGTTTGTTAATATCAAAAATTAAGATTCTCAGAGGATGGAAATACAAATTGCTTTCTGATTGATTGAGAGACAGCTGAGAAGCAGAAAATATCTTAGCCTATGACAAAACAAAGTGCCCAATACTAAAAGTGGATCTCATGTAACCAAATCGTTGCTGCTTCGAAATGGCATGACTGCTATGTGTAATCTAAACTGTAAGCTTCTTAAAAAAATTTATATTGACCTTGTAATCATGTATTGACTTTCCTTTGTGACAGTATTTTGAAAAGAAAATACAAACAATAATGAAGGACTCACTCCTGCAGAGTGTTAAGCACTCTGGGTCTGACTATGCAGAACATTGGAAGGCTTGTGATTGAACACCAGCAGTTATCCCTCTCACTTTAATGGTAACAGAGCAGGACTATGACATTCCTTTCAATTAAACATGTGCTCTCCTGTTAGTCTGGATTACAGAAAACAGTTCTAGGAATCAAAACCTAAATGCATAAATTGATTTGTTTTACAAGCCACCATTTTCCTTTGACATCTTTTCAGAAATATTAATATATTAACTTAAATTTCAGTGTGATTTTGTTGGCAGTAGATTTTTTTTTAATATGTATGCTATTATTAAAGGAAATATATGTTAATTGGACAGTTCCTGGTTACCTAGGTTTGTGTATAGCCTACATCACTTCTAGGAACTCCAGTGCTCATCTAATTTAGTTGGTTTCATAGTGCTATTCTCTGTGAGATTTTAATAGCATAAAATATGTCCTTGGAGAGATTAGGCTGTTACTGTTGATGCCTTAAGGGTTTGGCTTGAATAGACATTCTAAAATGTCTTGGTGTTGACACACCAAACAATAAACAAATTATGCAAAATAACAAGCATCAATCACAATGAAGAATGTTGTCAATTTATATTACATTTGTCCTCGACTTTCAACATGCATTTATAATGCGGCAATGATACACCTTTTAAAAGTGAGAAGTCATTTAGAAATTTCATGTTAAATGTGGAGTATTGCCAGGTTTCCACAGTGCAGGAGGGTGCCTTGAAATGCACCTGTTCCTTTTGATCAATTGTACAATGACTTGCAGGTGCAGGAGGGTGTGTCTGTCCTAGGAGGATGCTCCTATGGTTATGCATATGTGGTTAATCCTCTACACTTGTAATTAGTGTCAGGCATCTTATTTAACCAGTGGAAGATGTGACATAAAATAAGACCCTACCTACTACATCATATCAACCAAAATTCTTCCTTCTGTGTTTTGATTCCTTGCTTCGTAAGTGCCACTGGAATAAGAGAATAGTGTAATGGAATTTTCAGATAAATAATTGATGTAATGTTTGTATCCTACGTATGGTCTCAGCCTTTCATGCAAACAAATACTAAACTGAAAAAGTTCTCATATAACGGTAGTACTTTTTACTCGTTCTAGCAAAAAAGAAAGGTAAGAACTAGTCCTTACTTAATGTTTTACTTCTGACTATATCCTCTTTAATACAGAGAGACTGAGAAGCAGAGAAATTAGAAGAAAAATTTTGGAGCCAACAAAAACCTTTTAAAAGTGAATGTATATGAGTGAGTTGATTACAGGAGGAACCTTTGATATATCTGTCTCAGAGATCTGTTTAGTGGTACTGTCAACAGTGTCACACTGCCATAAAATGAAGAAGCCTTTTCAAATTGTTCCCATAAGAGTTCAAGCAGGATTTGAGGCCACCCCAGGATGGGCATCTTAAGCACAGGATGCACTTGCACACAGTGTCAAAGTGCTCATGCAAATGACGAGGAACTTGACTTTTTTTTTTTTCCAGTAAGTATTTCAAACAAAACCAGGAAGCTAAAGGGAATGGTAGAGCAAAGATAGTCTGGTTGTTCCATCTGGAAGAGATTATGTTGAAGGCTGAAGTGCCTTTGTCATAGTCTTCCCTGCATCTCCCAGGTGTTTCTGGAGAAGCTCTCAAGTCTCAGAGGAAAATGTCCATGTGGATGCTGGTGCTCTGAAGTGCCATTGCATGAGATCAGTTCTGAGAAACATTGCATATAAAACATTCTGTCTTTGTTATATCACATGGTGAGACAGCAGAGAAAACGTCCTTGCTCTAAGAAGACAACTTATGAGGAGAAGTGATTCAGCCAAGAGGTTAGCAGGGAACAAAACCATCTCACAAGCTCTTGTGGATCTGTTAGTCTGAGGTTGGATTGCAGAACTGAAAGGAGAAATTTCATGCCTAAAAATGTGTGTTGTTCCTCTGCCCTAAGGGTTTGATCAAGTAGGTGGAACAACACGCCTTCCTCACAGTGAACCAAACTAAAAAACTTCTATGAAGTTATAACACAGCTTTTGACAAAACCCATAGCAGATTATGTGCAGAGAGTGCGGGCTCTGTACAAAGAGCATATTTTTGAATCAGTATTTTTCACTACAGGCAATAAAATGGCAAGGAACTGGATTTCTTTTAAAGTGATATCCCATTCTTTATTTTAATTTTTCCTCCTAAAGTTATAGCTTGCTAATTCTGTGAAACCCCCCTCTTGAACCATGAGTAATGAAGTCCCTAAAAAGAGACTTCATTGCAAAACATGGCTGTTTAAACATGAAAGTTTTATGAGTTGCGTAGTCACCAAACAGGGAAAAGAAAGTACTCTGACAGGTTTGCTAGCTTGTTCCCTGAGTGAATCATCAGATGGTGGAAATTTTGGCCTCTGCCAGAGTGTACATCTTTTGATGATCATTAGAAATATGCTGTTATATGAGATTTAAGGTGTCATCTGAGAAACAGTAAAAATTAAATAAAACAAAAATTTTCAAAATTTTGTTTTAAGAGGCATTAAGATCTAGTTTTAAGTCTTACTTTGACTGAACTTTAAATAGCTGGAGTTAGCTTATATCATGCTGACTTATATTCTTTAGAAAGCTGAAGAAGAGATATTCTGCCTTATGCATGTGTTAAGATGTCCAAGTTGGACCAGAAATCTCTCATAAAGCAGATTCATCAAAATCTAATTAATACATACTGTTCTCACACTTTAAACTTAATTTAGACAAGACCAAAGTATTCATAAGATTTCTGTATAGAATATATATCTCATTTGTTTAATCTTCAAAACTTATTAGTGTTTCTACCAGCAAACAATATAGTAATTTTTCAATTTTTGAATGCCCATCTTTGGTGGAAACTGAGATCTTTCTCTAGTAGAAGCAAAAATAATAAGGTAGGGTGAAAGCAGTGGAGCAAATGGAGCTGACATGAACTGTTCTAGACTCAGAGAGTGTAAATGTGCTCTGCAGTGTCATTTATTTAAGCTTCACATACTATGAGGCTACTAGCTGGGCAGCTTACTCCCAGCTGAATCTCTTCCTGTCTGAAATTGGATGTAGCCAAACAGGGTTGCCACCCTGAGATGTACCATGTGCTCCATCAAACTCTGGTAAATGAACAGGTATTTCTACATTTCTGCCTGCTCCTCTTCACCCCTCTGCCATGCTCTTTTGCAAAACTCAGAGAAGGATTTACCAGGGAGCCATTTGTAACACTGCATCAATGGAAAGTTTGGCAATCACATCTTACCAGGAGTGCCATACTGTCAGCACAGCAATGGTGTCACATTTTCTGATGCTGTCTCTCACCTGCTCCTCTGTCGGCTTCAGACAGAAGGCTGAAGTAATTGTGAAGAAAAGCTTTTTCTTCCTGCAAAGAAATCTATTGCATTGCTCAGGCTGGTGCAGCCAGTCCTATTGCAAAGCCATTATGAGCTACAATTTTCATGTGGCAAGAGTGAGTCAGTATCTTACACCTGCCCTCAGGCTCCTTCTCGAGGAAAAAAAAACCCAAAACACTAACAGTACTTTTTTTTTCTGATATTTTGATATACTCCTCTCATACACACCACATTAATGAGATATCAGTTCCCACTGAATGAACACTCATTGCTGCTTGTCTTTTAACACAAGTATAAATTGAAAAAGCATAGAAAAAATCCTCCCATTTAAAACAATTTAAGGGATATTATTGTTCGAAATATCTGTATTCTTCAAATTATGGGTTTAGATACAATATCTGCTTTAGGTTTCATTTTATTTTTATGCAAATGTTTCTCTCCCCTGCTGTATTACACATATAGAAGAAGGTGACTGAAGAGAGTGGGAAAATGTTTTGAAATAGCAAAACCTTTCTCTCTTCCTCTCACCTCTCCACACACCACTAAATATAATCAGCTTCACGTCATGTTTGGAAGAATCTTGAAAGACTTGAAAACAGGAAAGGATAAGAGAGAAGAAGCAGCATACTATCACTGTAGGAAAAAACTCTGTATATTTTTATGCCCCATAATGTCAAGCCCACATTAAAAATGCTATTTGTTCATTTCAGTTGATCTCCACCCCAACAAATGAGCAAGGGTTGTAGAATAATTAGCCTTGCTAAAAATCTTGGGCTGTGTGAATGTAGTAGCTGATTCTCTGTGGTGTGCTACAAGTCATTGTGATATTCAAGGTTGGACATCACCCACTTAAATTGGCAGTTTATCAGAGTCCAGGATGGAAACAGCTGCGAGGATAAAGGATGATGAATCACATGACACAGATTAAAGGTAGCTGTGATTAATGGGACATCACAAAGCAACAAAAAAGAGAACCAACTGTGGAAAAAGATAACTACCACCACAAGGAGCAAATTGTTGTCTAAGGTGATGTAATTAACTCCAAGCCTCCCCACGGCTTGGATGACCAATTCCAAGAAGGCTTGCTATTGTGCCCACAACAATGACAAGGCTGGGGATTTTTGGTTTAAGTACTGGGATATTAAGCTTCATTTTTATACATTGCAGGGAACTGATAGAATGTCGATGTTAACTATATGGCAATTTGTAACAGTACAATTACAATATATTGTTGTGAGTCTTTCAACTAACGCTCCCCATGAGAGGACAGTTGGAAGAAAAGCTCAGATATGGTGCACTGTGAGTTATGTGGTGCTTTAAATGCTTACACTCAAAAACTACCCATTGATTATACTTTTTGTCATTGTGTGCAGTCAAAGCAGCTCCCCAAAAGCATTTTAATACAGTAGATGTGATTAAGGATGTTTTTGTTCTTTGTCCTTATTAGTTTTATCCTAGAAGGACAAGTGGTATTTTTCTTGTTTTTCCAAAGAGCAGTTTTAGCCCTGGGAATCTTTCTCTGTTTTACTTTCTCAAAGATATCTTGATTCATATATCATCTTCCTCTGTTTAGAAGACAAAAATTTTATTCAGATCATTTGCCAGCAATTCCTGCTGCTTCCTTTCTTTAGCTTAGAGATGAAGATTTATATACACCTGAAGGGAATTTGCTGACAACTTGAAATATTGGGATATTCCTAAAATATTCAATACCTGAAAACTAGAAAGTGGAGACAGAATTTTAATTTTCTCTGCTTTGATACTTTAATGGTTATTCTAAGCTGTCCAAAAGAGATATAACTTAAATATTTATAAGTAAATATTCCTATAATTTCCCATCCTCGTGTAGAAAGGAGTTTTGAATTGCTTGTAATTTTACCATTAAAAATATGCTGGATTTGGTTCATGGGAATCTTACATTAGAATCTGTTGTGGTGACAGATCGACTTCAAGCTGGCAGCCATGTCTATTTGTGTCTGAGAACTGTACATGATCACAGAAAAATATGTCAAAAGTGATAAAAATTGAAAGACTTCTAGATCAAGACTGAGAGTCCAAACTGCATGATGGCTGCACACCTTCTGGATACATTGGTTTCTTACTGTATTTTCCTATGAACTCATGTAGTTTTTGAAAGGAATCCTAGGGAAGGTTTTATTTTTACCATTCGTATAATCTTTTCCCTTCTGAACTTCTGTTATGTACACAAAAACAGCATATTCTTTAAACTGTAGTATACACTAGAAATATTTTATTGTTCAAATAACTAAGAAAAGCTAATAAGTACTGCTGTTTTTATTATCACTTAAAAAATATATTACCTGTATCAATAAAACAGATATTGATAGAAACCATGCGGGAATTTTATTGGTGTTCAGAAATATTCATTCTTGCAATCCAGGATCAGAAATATCCCAGTATGTCTTTTGCATAAGTAGAGAATGGATAGATCAATTCTTACTCACAGTTTTAAATTTTTATGTGTAAAAATGATGGTGGTATGACAGATCATTACATAATATTTGAGTGAAGCTCTTATGTCGCAAAATGAAATGTGGTAATTCTAAGGCAAAATATTTCTGATTGGTATTTTAAACAAAATTTTTAAACAAGCTAAACTTGATAAAAATGGCAAGTTTGAAAGAACTCTTATGGCTGTATCAGTGACACTGCAGCCCTGCACAAAGAACTTTGGTTTGGTTCTCAGTGTTGAATGGGAAGGGAATCCTTCCACAGACCATTGTTTAATATTGCTTATGACAAAGCAGGATTCTCTTTAGGAGAAAACTCCATTATTGGTAAACAGTTTACTTGTACTGGTTCTTCACTTTAGTTTTCTGCCTTATTAATAAGCACTAGATAAGAAATGTGATTTATGAAGGATTAAAAAAGAAAGTCCATAGTAGAATGGTCCAGGTAATATTATGGCAGGTAGCCATCATGTTTAGGATATGAATTTTCATAAGTATTTTTACTTAATATGATTTCTTATTACAGGTTTAACTTGATACAGATAGTTTGGTCATAAGTATTAAGAGGAAACAATGTTATCTGGAAGTACAATAGAATAATAGTTATTGAAAACCCAGCAAGCTGAGTGATTCATAATGGAAAAAAAAATAAGAATACTTCTTTATTTTAAATTTATTTTTTAAATGATGAATTGGATTTTTAAAATAAATTCCTGTTGTTCATACAGTACATGCCTTACAGAAAAGCTGAATTGTAGCAGGTCTGTATAGGAAACACTGAGAAGAGAGAAAAAGTATTCAGATACAGGTGCTGTGATCCTCATTAAAAACTAAAGAGAGAATTATTATTGGAACAAAATCTGTACTCTGCTGAAGGCTGAGACAAAAAACCCCATTACCTTTAATGTGGCCAGTATTTCACCTCCTGCATTTGGAGGCATTCGTGTATAGCTGCCTCACATTCTTTGGGCATAATAGCATCCTTGACTAGATACACTGAACAGACCAATGTGTGACTCCATTACATATTTTACAGGACTTCTGATGTCTATTTCCTACAGATTATACTCTCTGGGAAAGAGTGGAACTAACATGAGGTATAACCTCCTCCATTCCTTCTAAATTTATGGTTATTATTACTATAAATAATTTTACAATCTTCTGCAAAAATTACCTTTCAGACACCACTCATTCCTAAAAGTTTTCTCAGCCAAACATAAACCCTGGCTCAGTGGTAATTACTATTTAAAATCCATTCTGTGTTTTGCAAGCAATACTGACAATGTGCTAAGAATGCTTTTAATTTTCTCCTTGAGGAAATGCACTGTGTAAATTCATCTCACAGAATGACCTCTGAACAAATTCCTCCTTCATGACTGCAGCAATATGAAAATGCATGCTTGTATCTGATCAAGTTAACAAGGTTGACAGAGGGAATACTGCAGATCCTTATTCTGTAGGCAGAGCTGGCTGTTACCAAGGTATAAATTCAAGAAATAGCAGTAGTTTTTGTATCATCCACAGTCCTTGCAAGACCAGCATCCTGAAATTTTCTTTTCCAACACAATGGTTTCTGCAGTCAGGGCTCTACTGGCATGGCACTTCAGAAACATATTAGCAAGGGAAGAGAATGGCCATGGACAATATCTATCTATAGTTGTTATTTCAGTCTTCTAGGCATTCTGCTTCGATTATCAAAGTTTTCAAATGGTAGCCTAATGTTAAATTCATCAGCAGTCCCTGACGTTTTCCAAGTGGTTAGGTGTGGATATCTCATTTTTGAAGCTTCATCCTGTTCCCTGAAGTTAATGTATGTTGCACCCAGAGAGATTATGCAGAAGGTCATGCGCGTCTACTAAAGGTAGGGTGTAACAGCAGAACATTTAGTACCTAACTTACTCCCCAAGCAATTTTTCTCTAACCAAATTTGGTCGTTTCTCTAGTAATTTATCAAAGAATTAGAACATAATTAAGACTGTTGATTTTTATTTTTTAACATTAGGAAAATAATAGCAGCAGAACTTATAATATTTAAATTTTTCTTTTTAATTTTTTTTTCCTTTTAATTGGATCAAGTACCAAACCAGTATTATTCTGACAGCAGTTATCCTCAAATGACAAGATACTGCTCACTTGGATATTGGCTGTGTTTCAGAGAGTGTCCTTTTTTGCCCTACGAAAGAATACTAACCCTTTTAATTCTATTAAATCTAAAAACATACAAAACCTTCTCAGTTCTAGCACTAGTGTCACCTATAGTCTTAATAAGAATCATTATTTTTTATCAGAAATATTTCTGCTTAAAATATGTAGAAGTTTTTTTTTGTTAAAAAATGGACATTAATGTTGAGCACTTCTGACAACAACATGGAAGGCTTGATGTCATATCTGATAAACAGTGTTATTAATCTTTAACTGTGTATTTATAGTTTAGTTTATGGTTAACCAGGAATAATTTAAAAGTACTTACAGGAATGACAATAGTTCTCCTCAGAGACTGAAAATTGCCAAGATTAGTGTCACTTGCAGGAACAGATTGTAGGAAAAAAAACTACCAGATGCAGGTTTATTCTATATATATATATATCAAGTGGTTCTTGGACTAGCTATTACTGAATAAGCTATTTCCATCCTCATTGTGTGACCAGTCTTATGCAGGAAGAAAAGCGATTTGTTCCTATTTAGCTTAAACTGTTCTGGAAATTCATTTGACCTGCTCTAAAATATGACTGTGAGCAAAGAAGTTGTTCATCTGTCATTATTCAGATCAAATCAGGGTGTTGTATTAAATTATCTTTCAAATATACAAATATATATTGACTTTAAATTCCCTTTTATCTGCAAGTGAACTGGATATTGACATTTAGCTTCCACTTTTGTCAGAGAATGATTACATATACAAGTACTAGAAAAACTAGAGATTTAATGCTTTAGAGAGCACATGATATTGTGCCACTAATAAACAGAGAAATCCAGAGTGATGCAGTCTGTCCTTTCTTCAGTTCCTCATCCTCTGTTAAGTCTCTGCTGTCTGTAGTGACCCTTAGGTCTTTTCTAAGTTTAGTGTGTTTGGTTTAAGCTCAGCAAGGATGAAAGGATAGTTCACTTTTTTATTCTCATGCATATCAGTTTGTGGATTTCTATTACTAATTTAATTTAAGAATAGAACTATCTGATTAGGACTAGAGGTGCATATTTTATAAGTATAACACTATGGTTATGAGTTGTAAGAAGCATGGAATGAGAGGTACATAACCTGTAGAAAATACATTTTTCCAGTTTTGTTGCTTTCATAACATACTGCAGGAAAACAGTAAATAAATTGAATTTAAAAAATACAAAAAAAGGAGAGGGCTTTAGTTTTCTCCT
>WBMY01010657.1:1945166-2042294 GCA_013397315.1 Donacobius atricapilla | reverse complement strand
TTTTTTTTTTTTTGTAATGAGTTGAGAAACCACTGCAGAGCTTACCCTCCTTCATCCATGTGTCTTTTGCAGGTCATGTGCTGTGCCGTAATACATTGCACTCTTTAGCACTCCCATTTGAAATTGTTTTGTCTCTTTATTTTCATATTTCACGTGTTCTCCCGCAGTCAGAGTTTCTGAGTTGGAAACCTGAATGATTGTAAAATTACCATTTGAAATGGGATAACACATCACAGGGCTTAAGTTCAAAGTGTTGGGTGAAAATCACTCCTCTGCATTCCTGCTTTTTTCAGAGATTCAAGAAAGCTGGGCCACAATTGATGTGAGCCAAGAGTAACAGCCAAAAAAGCAAACAGTAATTTTATCTTTCTGAAATTTTTGACCATTGTTGAAATTTCCAAGAAGTGGATTTAGGTTTTCATCAACTGGCTGTATTCTAGACTCTTTTTAAGACTGAGAGTTTTGATTTGATGAAAAACAAACAAAAAAATTAATATACCAATTAATAATTCAATTCTAGTTACCATAAATAAAAATTCTCAATTAAGAAAGCCCTTAATAGGCACTATATAGGTAGTCTATGAAGCTGCAGCTACTCAAGATGTTCTTTAGTAATTGGATTTAAAGGTGTACTGCTACAATCAAATAATAAAATGCAAATATTGTGTTGCCTCTACTAGTATTATACATCAAGTTATCCACTCTGGTACATAATCATTTCTGCAGCAGCAACCCCAACCAGAGGTTGACTTTTCTTATACCCACATACTTTGTCCTCGTTCACATTTTTCAACAGAATAGGGATTGCATTTCAACAGTGAGCAGTGAGCTTACAAAGTAATTAGCATGGTTAAGCAGAGGAGCTAAGGATCACTGCCTAAAAAGGCTTCTGGGGAGGCTTAGTAGGTGTTATTTTGTCTGTCATTTCTTTTTTTTTTTTTTTTTTTTTTTTATGCTTCAAATACTTTATCTTTCTGCTGGGACTTAATGCTACTGTCTTCTGTTGTACCATGCTTCAGAGCAGCTGGTAAGTAGCACTATAAAAAATGAAGGCTATTATTACTTCATAGAGGAAGCACAGACTTTGAAGCTTAAGTTCAAAGCCTCTATACTGAGGTGAAGAATCACTTTCAAGGCATTGTTTTCCCTGTCTCTTCTGAAAAGGCAGTTCCAGCAATGGGAGGAGAGCAGCTAAAAAGGCTGAGTCATGTACTTGCTTGACCAGTAACATGTGCTAAAGATTTATTCAATCTGCCTCCTAATTAAGTGATTTTATTAACAACCAGCAAAATATTATAATTAAACATTAATTAAGCATTAATTAATTAAGCATCAGTAAGGAGAAGCAATCTTGTAGTTCACCAAATGTTTTGGTACCTGAGGTAGGCATATCATAATAATTTAAACAATCAGTGGTAGTAAGAATTTACCACCCAAGTCCTAGAAAACCAAAGTAGAATAATGGAAAGGGAATAGGAAATAATTAATCAGAAGTTTTAAAGAAGGAGATGGAGTCTTGTTCTTCATGCTGAGTTTGTTTTCATTACTTCCATTGCATTCTGCAGAGATAGTTGGAGCTTTGTCAGAACATTCCCACCTTTACGTGCTCAAACATACTGTTAAATTCCTACAACTCGTATGTTATTTCTTATTTTGTTGGTTTGGTTTTTTTTTTCTTGTACCAAATTGGTTGATATTGTGTGGCCTGAAGGAAACAGGATATTGGGCAGATTTGTATAGATTTACGAGAAACAGCAGCTTCCTAAAATAAAACACAGTAAATCACTATGTGCTTAAAACAGGAATCACTGAGTGGCAGTAGTTCCATTTATCAACAAGATTGCTCCTGGACAGTTTGTTTTATTTCCCTCTACTACTACCCACAGGAGAAAAAAAAGAAAAAAATATATTTTGTTCTTATGTTTGTTAATGTTCCCATAAGTTGATTAGCTTTTCTTTTAGAACAATTCAAGGAAAGAACCACTTTCTCAGATAAATTAGACATGGGACATGTTAAGGGTCATTGTCATAGCAGTGACAACAACAAAAGTTTTTAAGGTGGACACAAATAGCTGGTATTTTGGTCACACAGCTGAGACTACACCTTCAAAATCACAGTGCCTGCCTCCAACTCTGTCCAAGTGCCATGTGTTACTGTCCATTTTCTATTGAGAAAACCAGGTCTGAGACCATTTAAGGAATCTGAAGTTATGCAAGTCCATGGGACCTGACAAGACCCATACACGTATCCTGATGGAACTTGCCATGCAAGTGGCTAAGCCACTATCCGTCATATTTGACATTCCACTTAAGTTCCCACTGACTGGAAAAGGAGAAAAATAACCCCAGGTTTTGGAAAAGGAAATAAGGAAGACACACAAAACTACATGCAGGTCAGTTTCACCTCAGTGTGTCAAGATCATGGAACAGATCCTCCTGGAAACTCTGCAAAGGCACATGGTAAATAAAGAGGTGATTGGCAACAACCAGCATAGGCAATTTTTTTACACATTTTATTTCACTAAGGGCAAATTGTGCCTTACAAATTTGGAGGCCTTCTCTGGTGAAATCATAGTAGTGACGGATGAGAGAGGATCAGCAGATATCATCAGCCTGGACTGGTAAATAGCATTTGACACTGTCCCACACAACATCCTTATCTCTAAATTGGAGACGCATGTGTTTGATGGATGTGATTTTGAGGCACTCCAAGTCAATACGGGAATAAACTAGCAAATACAAGAAACACTTGGTGGGTAAAGAACTGGCTGAATGGACACAATCAAAGAGCTATGATCAATGGCTCCATGTGCAAGTAGAGGGCAGTGGTGAGTGGCATTCTTCAGGGGTCAGGATTGGGACCAGCACTTTTTTATCCTCTTTATTAGCAACATGGGCAGTGGGATTGAGTGCACCCTTAGCAGGTTTGCCAATTACACCAATCTGTGTGGTGGAATTGACACACTGGACTGTAGGATGCCATCCAGAGGGATCTTGACGGGCTTGAGAGTTGGGTCCATGTGAACCTCATGAAGTTCAGTGAGACCAAGTGTGGGGTCCTGCAGCTGAGTTGGGGCAATCCCAAGCCCAATACAGGCTGGGTGGAGAATGGACTGAAATCAGCTCTGGGGAGAAAGAGTTGAGGGAGTCTGGGGACAGAAGGGTCAATATGGCTCAGCAATGTACACTCACAGCCCAGAAAGCCAGGTGTGTCCTGGGCTGCATCCAAAGCAGTGGGGCCAGCAGGGCAAGGGAAGGGATTCTGCCCCGCTTCTCTGCTCTCATAAGACCCTACCTGGAGTGCTCCTGCATCCAGCTCTGGGGCTCCCAGCATAGGAAACACATGGACATGTTGGAATGAGTCCGCAGAAGGCTACAAAGATTATCAGAGGGCTGCAGCACCTCTCTGATGAAAACAGACCAAGACAGTTGAGAAAAGAAGGCTCTGGGGAGGATTTAGAACAACTTTTCAGTACTTAAAGAGGGCTGGAGAGGGACTTTTTGTAAGGGCGAAATGCTTTAGGGTGAAAGAGGATAGGTGTAGATTAGATATTGGGAAGAAAATCTTTACTGTGAGGGTTGTGAGGCTCTGGAACAGGTTGCCCAGGAAAGCTGTTGATGCCCCATCCTTGGAAGTGCTCAAGGCCAGGGTGGATGGGGCTCTGAGAAATTTGGTCTATTAGAACGTGTCCCTGTCCATTGCAAGGGGATGGTACCTACATGATCTTTTAATGCCCCTTCCTACTCAAACATATGATTCTATGATCTATGATTTGGCTCTTCATATTTGAAAATAAATTCAGAAATAACATTATTTTAAAACACTGTATGTTTTTTGTTTCTTGTATTTGCTAGTTTATTCCTGTATGGACTTGGAGTGCCTCAAAATCAAAGTTTTGCTCTACAACTCATAGGGATTTGTTTTTTATCCCCAATCATTTGGAGCAAATCAAATGTTACTTAACTTTATTTTACATGTCAGCACACCTAGAAGCTGAAAATCTGCCCCTGCAAGATGACCTGAGAACATCTTAGGCATTGAAAGCTTAGGAAAGCATTTTTGGTAAGACTTGCTGTGTCAGCTCTCTGCTGCCTATTTGACAATTCCCTTGTGTAAGAACATTCTCAAAAGACTGGTTAAGCTAAGTTTGTGGCACTGGAGAGAGCCTAAGGATTTCTGAGATTAGTGGACTTGAAAAAAAAAAGCAGGCAATGTTTTTCCCTGTCTCCCCAGTTTCTAAGCATGTTTATGAAGATTGAATATGTTTTAAAAAGTAAAATAATATTTTTAGCAATACATAAATATAAAAGGATGTCTCTGAATGCTTTCCAAAACTCTAAAATGGATGAAATAAATACCACATCCATGCCCAGAGCTTAAATTCCCAATAAGCTGTCATAAAGGACAACACTGCAATCCATGATGTCACCTACTTTGCCAACTGATTTCAAACAAATGACTGTACAGCCACTGCTATTACAGTACTTAATAAGTAAAGGTGAGAGGTCATCAGGATGGGTTTGATATTTTTCAGTCCATAAAATTTGGACACTAATAGCAATACAGATGTTGTCTTGCACAACTGCTGTCCAGGTCTAATGGTTTCTTGATCATCTCCTGGTGTTTTTCCATCCTAAATTTTCTCCTGAATATTTAGCCTAAATCCTCTGTCCTATTAATTAAGCCTTTTTTTTTTTTTTTTTTTTTTTTTTGTCTTAGACACAATGATTGAGGCAAAATGTTCCCCAAATGCCGACATATGGTAGTACAGAATAACCTACCCACCACACCCACACAACTCCAAGCTCCTCCCCTCACAGCTACTGCAAGAAATTAACTCTGTCCTGGCAAAAGCCAGGAGAGATGGAGCTCTGTGCTTCAGCAGGGATGTAGAGGTTTGGTGACATCACAACATATCACAATGTAGCACAGCACTGGCTAATCCATTTTAGTTAACAGGTCTCTGTTGCATGAACAAAACATTGTATTCCTCACTAGAAGAAATATATGTCAGAAGGTGAAGCATTTTGTGGTGTGCAGCGATAGTGGATGGTTCAAGACAGATCCCCCGACAGCTTCTTGTCCTGCCAAGACCACAGTAGCAAAATGAGCTTCTCTGTTTGCTGTGTAGTCCATCAGCATGGACCTCAATGGAGGAAAAGTTGCACAAACGTTTGTAATAAATGAGACAGAGACTTGCAGAGGAGTAGAACGGGCAGCAGAAGCATTCAGTGCCCTCAGCACTCCAACTAAATCTGTCTGAGCTTCTGTCAGGCTTTTTAATAACCACGTGAGTCCCTTGTGGACTGAGCCTGAGATCTCTACGATTTTCTCTGCTTCGACACAGAAGAATGAGTGACGTGGGTTGATCATGCATCACCCAGCTTTGTCACAGCAGCAGATCCATGGGTTTCAGGGGAATTACCTCGAGTTAGTTAGGGTCCGAGAATCGCAGCGGGGAGTGATCCTGGATTGCAGGAGCAATATGCAGCCTGCCACTTCTGAAATTGGTAGCCATGATGTTGATATCATTGTGCTGCATTGGATCACACTTAGTGTTTTACACTTAATTTCTGTGTTAAAATTCAATAGAAAATCATAGGCTATAGAAAGCCAGCATAGAATCTCAGACTCACATAAGTTTATTGCTGTAGAAAGGTTACCAATTTTAAATAAAAACTTGCTTATCTTAAAAGATAACTAGACAGTTAGTAATACTTTGTATGCTTAGCAATAAAAAGTGTTCTAGTGGAGTGTGTCTGGGTTACCAAATCCTGTCCAATTTTGTCCTCTGTTTATAGCATCCACACTCTCATGGGATATTTGCAAGCAGGTGCAGACATGGATTCTGACTGTTTACCTGCTCATTTCACAAACAAGTCCTTTTATTTATCATGCACATCAATCAGCTCACTCCTTGGAACAGTTAGAAACCCTCATGCACTTTTTTCTGTATGTTCTTTTAAAATTATTTCTTTTGTGCCTTTTTGTAAACATCTAGACTTGTACACTGTATGTGAAGAAACTTGTGTGACTGATGATGAAGGTGAAGTGAGTGCAGGGTGAAAATAAGCTTACCAAGCTGCTGTATTTAATAAATACAAACTTTATACTGCTTTAAAGTGTTTTCATGGCTACTTGTACACAACAGTGAAGAAGACAATTGAGAAGAACTGGAGTTTTTCAGTCAGCATTGCCACTTCATTTTTAACACAGCTGTCTGAAGTAGGCATCTTGTAACACTCCCTCACATATCCATTTTTTCGGTGTATTTACTTGTACCTCAACTCTGAGGAAAGACCCAGATGCAGAAGTCTAGTCAAAAATCACAAAATTTCAATTAGCTGAAAAGCCTGTAAACATTTAACAATTCCTACATATAATAGAATGGTGTTATTCCTTGAACAGAGTATACAGAAAATCTAAGCACAAATCAAAAATGCTTAGTCTAGGTACAAAGTCAGACGCTGCAGGCCACAGAAGTCAGTGAATTGGAGTTTCTTGTTGTACAGCAGCTAAAATGTAGGTTTTGTTTTTCTCTTTTTTTTTTTTTGCATTTTGGTGTTCAAGAATAGGTGCAGCACAAACACTGAAGTTATTAAACAATATTTTCTTATTATATTTGTTAACTTAAAGGTCAGCTGGCACATGCCATTGATTTCCTTTTTTTCAGATACTGTAGTTAAACAAGTTCTGCAAACAATTTTATTACAGGTGATTCACTGAATGCTTGAACAGCACAGTAGGGTTTAATTTCGAATGCAATCAATATTTCCAAAGCAATGCACAACTAAAATAAATTTGATACATACAGAGCGGGACACATGGTCATTGACATTTTCAGTCAATAATGTTTTTGAAAACCAGCAAACAATATGTTTAAATCAACTGCAAATTCATTGTTCTTGTGGTACAAAGGTAACTACTTCAGAAAAAAAAAAAAAACACTCAGGAAAACAAACACTCCTCCCTCAATGCCCCCACAAGTAGAGCTGTTATAATAATAATATATATTTCTTATGGAAGAAGTAATGATCAGCAGTAAAGAGCAGCAAAGGATGGTGGCCAAGGCCTCTTAATGGTAATATCTTGAAAGTACTCTAATCCTTTCCTTTCTGGTTTTCTCCCACTACCTGAATTATTTTTTCCCTAGCAACAAAAGATATTCAATAGTCAATCAAGTGAGTAAATTTCAAAATTATTTACCTAGAAAATAACATGTAGATATAAGAATTTTATTGTCTGCTTGAAGGAATTTGCTATAATATTGGTATTTTAGCTTTTTTTTTTTTTTTTAATTGCAAGGCTGCAAAACAGAGCTACCTTCTTATAGAGATCAGTTAAATGGGAAAGGTGAGCAACTTTTACTGTTGAAAATACTTCAGGGATTCCCTGAAGATCAATATGACTTCAAAGTTGACTCTGCTTCAAGTCAGAGGCTGGACCAGATGATCTCCAAAGCTTCTATCCAGACCAAATTATTTTAAGACTCTGAAATCTGCTCTTCAGCTGACAGTCTTGAAGACTCTGCAGAAAAGGCCATATTAAAGAGAGACCAGGAGTACAATGTTTAAAAGTTAATCTTATTTCTCCAGATATTCTTTAAAAGACAGTAGCTGCACATTAAAAAAAAAAAGCATATAATCTCAAATCCCTCTGGCTCCTGTATGACTGAAGAAAGGGAAGTTGGTTTCAGTTTAATAAAACTATTGGAAAATTCCAGTTTTGCTTTAATACTGCGGACTGTCCTTGTCATACAAATTTTAATATGTGAGATATCAACAATTTCCACTGTTTGTTAATCTCATGGGGAACACTATGGAGGGTTTTCTTCCTGATCTCATCACCTACAAATTTTACAACTTTGAATATGAAATGTTTCTTGTCATAGATTGACAGTTCTTGTTCCACCCTAATCCCATGAGACTCTTCTAAAGAAAAACGAAATGTAGCAGTCAAATTGTATGATATGAAGTGACAGCTTGATTTGTAGCAGTTAAAAGATGGCTGCTATTATTATTAGACAATTTGATAGAGTAGAAAAATGTAATTTTCTCTTCTGCACACATTTTTGTGCAGTTTCAGTAACTGAGTTGTATTTTACTTGTATTTTATTCAATGGGAAATTCATCCCTACTTCCATGAAGATAGAAAATCTCTTATGTCAGAACATTTTTATAGCTTTTCCTTACAAATCTCTACATTTTCACACCATTTGCCATTCAGGCAAATTCATGGGGAAGCCCAGTTTTAGATTAAATATTGAATGGTGTATACTTAGTTACTGTACCCTCAAACCCACATTCCTTTGTCACAACTCATTCAGTTCCAGTCATCACCATTTAACTCCTTTTTCATGAGGTTCTTGGTCCCCAGAGTATGGGTGAGTAGCTGAAAAGTGGGTCACCTTGACATATTGTACAGATATCTGGGTGAAAAACTTCAGGAGTAAATCACTCATCCTTCTGATCTTTTTTTTTTTTTTTTTTTCCTTCACCAAATTCAGAGGAAACACTCCTTCAGTTTTTGGTACTTAGTAAAAACAGATGTCATAGGAACAATTCCTGAATTCCATGATCTGGGGAACTGACCTGCTACCAGCTATGGGAGAAAGCACAACAAAAAAGAATATATCCACCACTCACTACATGTTACATCCTTCAAAATTCCTTCCCTAAATAGATCTAGCTGAATATACTTAAAATCTAACAGAAGATGCATGTGATATGTGAATCAGTCCAGACCATCCCCAGCAATCATGGATGCCACCTCCTCTGCACTGAAGTCAATACAGGAAATGAATCAGGAAGACACAGCCACCTGGCTCCATGTGCTGTGCGTCTCTTTCCTTGGAAATTAGTGTTATTAAAATATAGTAAAATGAATTGACAACTGAAGTCTGATGAATGGTTTTTAATGGTTTATTTCCACTTTATTTCATTGATTTCATTAGAGCTACACTGAGTTACTCCTGAATTAATTTTTCATTAAAATATCAGTTTTACCCTCACTAATGAAGTACAGACAACTTAAGGTGAGCAAAGGGCACAAAAGTGCATGGCTGGTTCTCCAGTTTCTCTATTGCTCTGTGTCTGTCTTATTCTAATATTTTTGGAGTAAATTGAACTACATAAAAGTAGTGTGGACAGTCAATTTCCAGGCTTCAGTTTCACTTAAAACATAAATAAAAGCCCAAAAATACCAAAAGATCTGACAAATAGAGGGAACAAACTTTGAACCATTTTTAATCCAATAGAGGACTTTGGATCACTGCATAACTAAAACAGTAAAGGATGACTGAAGTTTCATTTTTCAAATCAATCATTTTCCTCTATACTTTTAAAAAAGGCAATCTCTTGTCTCACTGAGAAATGGAAAAATATTGTCCAGAACTGATAACATTTCCCAATGTTCAATTTATCTTCTTGTACTGAACGTATTTACTCTAATAGACAGCAAAAGAGAAAGAAACAAGACCTGTAAACAGAAAAACATAAAATCATTTGAAGAAAGGGCACATCCTGAAAACCACAACATCCATCAAAAGTAACACTGCCACCTTTTTACATGAAAAGCAGCAATCAGAAGGATATTGTCAAAACGTTTTCCATGTTTCCTCATATGAATTAAAATCATTCCTGATTTATGTAATAAACACTTAACAATTCTCAGTCTGTAGAAACTGTTGCTACCAATTACTACACAAAAATCACCAAAAGCTGAGGCCTAAAATGCATGTGCAATGTATATGTACATTATCTCTTGGCTCAGGACTAGAGAGACAGCCCACCCTGAGAAAAAGGTCCCCTAAGAGAGGGCATCTATTGCAAGCCAACCAACTATTGTCAGCAGCTGACCTGGGTGTCATAATTACCTCTGTTTGATAGTACAGCGTGTCTGGAAACCCTGGAGATTAGGTGTCTTGATTTTCTCATTAATCTGTGCATAGAACAACAATAAGAGCTAAGCCACAGCTAGATGAATGTGGCACTTCATCTCTTCCTGCCTCTACAGGAATGCCTTCCCTGCAAGAAAGCTGGGAACTGCATTCACTTCTTCTGAGTCCTAATTACATTTCTCAGTTGCAAGGCAAATGTCTTGCAAAATCCAAATGAACATGTGAGACACCAAGTGTGTTGTATAAATGTCTAATAAATCAGGGAACTTTTCTGCAAAGTTTGACTATGAAAAAGTAGTCCATTATTCAGAAGCTGCGGCTGTAAGCTCTGCAGGCATTTTATTATCACACATAGACCTCTAAACTATTAATAGGAGTGGTGCAGCCACAATGAGAGTATATGGTTAGACATGAAAGAAACAGCACAAGTCCAGTTCAAAGATGAACACAGAGATATTTGGGAACATTGTTTGTCTGTTTGAATGTTTTTTAATTAGACTAATAGTGTAGGTATAATGAGAATAGACCTTGTTTGAAAAGAGCCAGTCTGTAATAAAATGTGCTTATTCTTGACCAGGTGTGTACATATGTATTGTTGACATTTTTGTTCTGATCTATGTGACCTTCTGATATTTTATTCTGATCTCTAGAGCAGACACCAGATAAGCAAGGTCTGTGTAACATATATATACAGTGATTGTGAACTAAATTTTTTTCAGAGGTAATGTTTTTAGGGAGAAAAGGGGAGAAAAATTAATGTGTGGGAACTTAGTAAAGGATGAACAGAAGAAATATTGGCCTGACAAATACTCCTACACTTTTTCTACCCTCAATAGGGTCATTTGCAGTGTCAAATGTAACCCTTCTTAAATTTCTCACTATCCACTGCAGAAGTGGATATACTCAAATATAATATATTTTGCTGTGAACAATGAAGAAAATGTTGTGAAGAATGAAGCTTTAAAAGAAAAGATTTCCATGTAGGCTCTTTCCAGCTTGTGGATTCTGGACATTAAAATGCTGATTTAAGCTCTCTATGTCCCTACCAGCTGTGTGACTGGACCATTTTGTGAGAAACAACATTTAACTGCGTAAAACAATCTCCCCCTCATCTCTCTCTGTGCTGGTAACTCACTTGTGCTACAGTGCAGTTACTACTGCATTACCCACTTATGTGGAAGAGCAGAATTCCCTTTACTGAGGTAATTAGTACGGTAAGTAAAAGCAGACTGCAAAGCAGGAATCAGACTGGATGATCACAGCTTTTACCCTAAGTCCTCCTGGGCCTGAATTTCATATAATTTCAAGATGGTAAAGTACTGCCCCAGATCCTCTGGGGCAGAGTGTAGCAAAAACATTCAAACACACATAATGAAACTGTTCAGCATCTGGATATAAAATAGTCTAGAAAGACAGAAAACAAAATCAACTGCAATTTCATCATGGTCCACAAAGCCAGTAAAAGTCTGAGAACTCCAAAAGTAATAATATAATTTCAGCAACTGCTTCCAAGACAAAATGCCGTTTTCAGAGCTAAAACACCAGCCACCTGAGAAACATGAAATTGTTGCACAAGAATATGCTCTAACTCCGAATGAAATACAACAAACTACCTAATCATATTCAGATCAGGCACTCTCAACAGATGTTACACATAGGATCAATATTGAATTGTAGTTACCCTGACACCCCACAACTGTAATTATGATCTAAATAAGCAAAGAATAAAATAAAGCAGGGGACCAGATGGATACTTCTTTATGAAAGCTATTTCAGACACTGCAACGTGACAGTGATGTTGAGCCCACCACACTTAAATAGGTTTCGCCAATAAGTTGGGGACACAGAGCATATGTTTGAAATAACTATCAGGAATAGTAATTATTGTTTAGAAGGCACAGCACTGTGACAAAGAACACCCAGCATTTTTCATTGCAGTGATAGCTAAGTTTAATTGCTTAAACCCCAGAAGCTAAGGGATTAAAGATATGAAACTCATAACCTGCTCTCATATTACTCTTTTGCAGCTAAATGTGACTGTGGCAGATTTTAACCCATATGTGACAAAATATCTACTGAAATCAATCTTTGCTAAAAACTCCTACACTTCATAGGAGAAGTTTCCTTGGTGTTAGTGGCAACTGTATGAGTGAGTGAAGGCATAGGCATATGGGGACAGAGAAAAGCAACAAATCGTAAATATTAGACAAAATTTGGAAAAAAAATTTCTAGTGAAAAGAAATATAATTGTGAGAATTTTAACATAGTTCACAAATTGTATCTAAAAATAGCATCCATTAATATTCTGGGTTTTTTATACAATATAGTACAATGTCCTCCTGAGTGGGGTATGTTAGTATTCCTGGCTGTGCAGTCTGGACATTGTAAAGGAAGTTGGCTACTGCTAGATGTTTTCTTAGAGTCCAGAGGAGGATGTGTCTTGAACTTTCTTCTCTTCATGGCAATTGCCCATAGTACTATTAACCCAATATGAATTTTCTTACTACATTCTCTTTAGTCTGCAGTTTTCTTACAAAAGCTATACTTAGACTATATTTCATAACCAGCTTACTGTTTTTATTCTGAGACATTGCTCTTCTAACATCACTTGTTATATAATTGCAAGAAAATAAGATTTTGAAAATAACAACACTAACAAAAAAGCTATATCTACCCTTATTAGTGTTAGATAATCCTTGATTCAGGAATGTGGTCTAACTTCAGAGTAGAATAAAAGTCCTTCCAGTTCTTTCCAGTCCCTTCCTTCTTGCACACAGGGCAAGTCAGGCACCTACCCATGACCATCTTGTGGACTATAAGTGAATGGGAAATTTCTTCATGTCAGATGATTCAAAGTGCTCCATGCCTAAAACCACACCAACTTTATGAGGTAGCCAGCTGTTTTAAGAAACAGCAAATCAATGTGGAAGTTTGCTTGTGATAGCAGTGCCCAGAGTTTCCATGACTTAGAGAAGAATTTAGTGGTTAAAGTTTTTTTTTCAGGGATCAGGGAAAATTGAGTGCTGTTCTCACCTTAAGTGACATCCGTATCCCCACCTAGAAGTGCTCACCAGAGAACTGCTAAACCAACTTTTCAAAGACCAAAACAATTACTCCACACTAGAAAATAGCAAACAATAAAGTGGGATGAACCCAAGTAAGCAGCTATTTAAAGGTGTGCTTGAGGACGCTACTTTTTCAGTAGCGGCTGTTGATACAAGTATGCTGCAGTCTGCAGTGTTATGCAGAGAGACCTGAGCTAGCTGTAAACAAACTCTTCTACCACTAGCACTCTGATCACAACAGCATGGAGCTCTTAGGTTGTTGTGCCTTTGCAAATTGAAAATAATTTTTCTGAGACATGAAATTGTTCTTTTTCATAAGAAGCCTTTTTCTTTCTAAAAGCCTGACAGAAACACTGATAAAGCTTTTACTTTAGTGTTTGATTGACCCCTGGTTCAAGCAAATTTATAGTCAAGGGAAATGTAGTTCCTGGCAGTTCCTAACATGGGGCTTGAGGCAAGGAAATGTCAGTTCTGGTCGTGGATATTCACACACCACAGATAAGAGGGCAAAATTTTGTGATCTTGGTGAGAAAAAACCAAGCAGGAAAAGCAGGTGGGAAATCCTCATCTTAATGCTGCTGCTTAAACTCTTCTGATATGACAGTCTCCAGAGAGTTAAGGCGAATTAAGCAAAAGAGTAACATTTTTGGACCTCTCAGGATGGAGCACCGCAGTTTCAAGCTCACATATTCAAGCTCAACTGCAGGGAACTGGAGCCTCTTCCCTTTAAAGAGAGCCTTCACACAGTGGTCTGCTGTGTATTAACTGAACTTTTCTGACTTTTCTAATGTCAACAATCTCTCAGCTAGACACAAGGCTTCATGCAGAGAGAAATGTCACTGGGAGAGGGAAGGAAGGCAGAGCCATGCCTAGCACAGCACAAAGTCAGTCTGCTGACACTATGCAGGCATGGAGCACTTCACGTCTGATTACACTGCAGCATTCCTGCTGTTTTAATAAGACTTTTCCTCTTAGAAGAAATAACTAATGGTGTCACATTGTGGGGTGGCTTTTTCACAACTCTCGACAGCTGACAATGCTAAATGACTTTCACCAGTGACCTGAATTAAACTCAATGAGAACCCAATAGCCACAATGTCAGAGGCCCTCTCCGTGCATGTACAGCTTCACCTGAATCACCTGGGGCAAGTGATTTAACTCACCTGAACACAGAACTCCCAGCACTGAATAAATTCACCAAATTGACATTTATATGGATGCCACACTTCAAATGTTGGAAGACAATCCACCCTCACTACTTCTTTGCTGCTGTTGTCCCTGAATAGCACACATAATGGAACTGCAAATCAGTGATGTCAAAACCATTTATGCAAAACAGCACATTTATTTAAAAGCAAAATCATTTATTTGAATAGAGCACAAAATTTCATGGCCTGGAAAACCTAATGAAAACATACAGGTGTTACTATTTTATAGTCAGAGACACTGAAGAAAATTGAAGTTCAGACCTTGCCTTCCCTTGTTCCCATCCCAGAAAAATTTTGACACCATTTCAGTTCCCCCGAACTTCTCTTTTCAGTGTCACCTGTTCCACTTAACCCTCTTCTGTTTTCCTCTGACCTGTGTACCACCTGCAGGTCTCTCTACTGTCCTTCTACTTTTCTTTCATCTCTTTTCACTTCTCTTGTTTTACTGCACGTTCCAGAGTTTTTTTACCCTGTGTCACTGCCAATCTGTCTCCTAAGGCTCTAAATCAGCACTTGTGGAAGGCGATCCTCCCCTGACTGACTGCTGCCTCTGGAAGTGCCAGTTCGGCTCAGTGGGCGGCCGGCGGCCAGATGGCAGCAGCAGGACACTTTTACAGGCTGTGATTCCTCACCGGCCCTGGGGAAAGGGTGAGATTGCAAGACCCAGAGTAGGCGGTTCTGTTTATGTACTTGTATTAAAAATTAGCGTTGGAATGATTTGTTCAGCTGCACTGTTTTCAGTGCAATTTGCCCAAGTCCTGAGTATATTGATTTATAATATGTTTATCAAAGGTGAAAAGAATGTTTTCACTAGAAAAATGACACCATATGATTTTTCTTTTTTTTTTTTCTTTTTTTTTTTTTTTTTAGCTTTGAATTTTGTCAGAAATTCTGATTTCAGGCTGTGGCTAAGTAGTGTGAATCTGTGAATAATCTGGAGGGAATCTCAGGTTCACCTGTGCTTTGATGTAAGCTCAACCCACGTTTTTTCTGGTGTTTGCCTGGGGATGGGATGCAATGCAGCAAGTTGTGACAGCGTACGTGAACTTGTTCAGACTCAGGATACCAAACAGAAGCCTGGAGGTGGAGCTGCAGGCAGGGAGTAGGAAAATCCCAGTGGACAAATCTACTCTATGATCAGAGCTCTGTGAAGAAACCACTTGCAGAATTAGAGATCTCAAATCTTGCAGAGCATGTGGAATCTCAGCATACCCTGCAAAGGGAAAGCACAGCCAGCCTAGTGCTATTCCTCTGAATTGAATTCTTCTTTCGTGAATTGTGCTTATGGGGGAACTGCTCCACGTCATGTAAAAACAGACAGTGGAAATCTCTAGGCTCATTAGTTTATTCATATATGAATATTTTTATATGGCCAAAAATACCCACTACTTGAGTGTAAATTGTTGGTCCGTCGGTAAGTTATTTCCAGATTTAAAAAAAAAAAAAAGTTTACTCTAAGAAGTTGTTAGTGGTAATACCATGAGAAGGATATTTGGATCTCAGGTCTACGAAAACAAAAACTTAGGTAAGACGTGTACAGTGCTAGAATGACAGTCATCTCTGTTTTATTTCTTGCATGGAAAAAATTGGAAGGTCTTGCAGCACAGAAATGAATGGACTATCTTAGACTGCAATAATTAGTTTACCTTTATCTAGATTTTGTGTATTTTTTATCTTTAGATCATTCAACAGGGGTGATGATTAAGTATTCAAAACAGTGTACTACACTCCAGACATATTTCAGCCAAGAGCTCCTCTATGTGGACACTTAGAATTACTCTTTATTCTGTTTCCTGCCCACACAGTTTCCCATATCCATTGCTCAATCTGCCTTTCCTGTCTTTTGTTCACAATCCTTTTGCTATTGTAAAAGGCTCCCTTTGACTAAGACACTGCCTCTGTTTTTCCAAATCCACTTTTGAATACCGAATGCACTTTGGCTCCAGGTTTCAGATGATCAGGTAAAATCCTGCTTGCCTCTTTGAGTTTCTGTAGACTCATTTTAGCACCAAAGGATACGAAATCCTTACTGGAGGTTACTCTGAGGAACTCTGTGGTTAGAAAATCTATGGTGGACACAGGGAGAAGATGACACTGCAGTGTTGCAAGGCTTTGATTCACCAGGTCAGCACTTCATCCCTTCTTAATCTATGCTATGGTAAAACAGAAGTCCTTTATCTTCATTCACACACACTCATATTTCAGCCCGAAGGACAAAGAAAAATATATGTAGCCTTAGGTCAGTGAAGACAAGATGTGAAGCAGTTTGCTTAACCATTCTGGAATTTAATTTTTTTTTTGATACTAAAAGGAAACAGTTTACAAGATAAGAAATCAAGCACATTTTGACCTTACTTTGAAAATTTAAGATGCTTCTACCTCTGACTAGCCATCAATTGAAAATGAAATTCAATTTATTATTTATTAAACTCCATTTTCCTATGACTTTATTTTGAATGAGAATTATCTTAGTTGTTTGAGCAGCAGGCCTTTTTGTAGCACTGTAGTTACTTCTCTGTTCTGGATCCCTTGATGTCCATTGAACATTACTTTTCACCTTCTCAAGCTGACTACATTTTTTGTTCAAACTGCCTGAAAAACAAAGTTTCCTGGTTCAATTTCTTTGAAGACTTCAGCAGTAGACTCAAGTGCAAGTTAAGTAGCTGGCCTCCAGTAACCAAGGTCAGACCTTTTAGAGCCACCTGAATTTTTGTCAGTGGATGCATAATATCAAAAGAAGTCATAGATATATCCTTCAAAATCTTTTTCTGTTCTCGTTTGAAGATTTTAAAATGCATTTCCCCTGTGTTCCTTGAAGTCAGCTCTTTCTAAAGAAAGTTTTAATATTTTGTGGGAAGTGCAAGCTCAAGGCAGATTTCCTATATGGAATGGATACAGGCTGGTCCAACAACAAGTCAGTATTTGAAGCTTTTCCATCTCCTTTTCCCTAGATAGTTGTAATGCTCTTATCACTTTTAAATCAAAGTGCTTTATAGTAGGTCCTTCATGATCTTCTACTTTGATCAAAACAAACCTGATCTTGATCTTCCCCATATGAAAATGAAAATTAAGAAGTCTGTGCAAAAGGATTTAAATACTTCATTCGTGGGAAAATGATTGTTTCTTTCAGTGTCCCTTCCATACCTGGGCAGTATGAGAATTTACATTGATTCTTTTCAACCAAAAATATAGTTCTTGCCATCAACAACTAAAGCTTTGCAAAATGGCTTCTAGCTGAGGCAAACTTCTGACTCCTTTCCTGACTTGGAAGTTTGTTTGGTAATATAAGTCTATGCACATAAAAGATACAGTAATGCAGAGACTGGATTGAGAAAGTAAACACTTTATATATAGTGAGTCATATCCCAAGCTGCTGGTTGAGGGAATGGATATTATTCCTGTAAAATTTGTTGGAAAAAAATCAGTGTATCATCCTGACATTTAATTTTTTTAAATTTAATTTGACTATAGGAGAGTTATACTAAGAAGTAATATTTATGCAGACACAGGAGTAGCCAGAAAAAGAATAGAAATTCTATCACATATAGCAGGAAGTGAAAACAGCAAAACATCACTTTTGATTGAACAATAAATTTTTTTCTACAGTTCAGTTGTGTCACTGGACTGAGTTGTAGGAGTGTAGGACATATTAGGTGTTCTACTGGGCCAGAGTTACTAATATGACAATTATATACATTTCTGTTTTCATTACTGTTTCATATGGAAATTTCCACTTGTCATCAACAAATTAAGTTTTCAACCAAATCTTTTTAATGGGAAAAAAAAAAAAAAGAAAAAAGAAAAAAAGAGGAGATTCTATGGAAAGAAGCCAATCTCTCAATGGAAAGGTGTTTCATCATAAAGCTGGTATTATATTGTTAAAGAATTTTGAGTAAAGTTTTGGAAGAACCCTTTTTTTACTATCCTTGAGCTGGAGACATTAAATAATAAATAGAAGTGAGTAGAAAATGATAACCACCCTATTGCCACTTTAAACCAATCTTTACATTTTATAGCAGGGGTGCAATTAAGCTGCACAGAATTACTTAAAACCTCCATAACAAGGATATTATTGTCTATTATGCTCTAAAGGGTTGTAGAGTAATTTCTTTGCCATATGTTTCAGCTTTGTTAGAACATTCTTGCTTTCATTCTCACTTGTACTTGGCTTGCATTATATTGAACCTTTTTTCAGAAGTGGGTGCATCTGTCTTCCATTGTGTTATCAGAATGCCAGCTATTGAAATAAATTAATTTTCAGGTAATCTTGCCTTCAAAAGGAACAGTGGAAAGAAAATGAAAATGACTGAAGCTTCTAAAACTGACTGTGTGTAGGCTTTAGGTACCCATGTTCAAAACCCAGGAGTTCTCCTACAGTGTGGCTGCACATTGAGGAGACACACTTTGGTTTGAAAATTCCTCAGCTACCTGCATGCACATGGGCATCTCTGCCCAAACATCCTGGAGCCTCACTTATGCTGGGGTTCTAGTACTGAGTCAAGTTTTCACCTGTACCAGGCATGGGAAGTTTTCACCTTAGGCATGGAAAACTAAGCTCCTATTCACAGCATCAACTGCGGTGAATCACAGCACCCAAAATCCAGTGGTTTGAAAACAAACAGTCCTCTACAAAACCAGAGTATGATTGTTCTGCAAGGAACAGAGCAGATAATGAATTTCTGTCTTGTCAGTAGATTTCCAGGGCCAGGTTGCTCAAGGACCTTCCCCGTTACTCCGAGGTCCTAGATAAGCTCTTGCGTCCCTGGGTTCTCTAGTGCCAGGTTAGGGATGAGCTCAAACCTTGAGGGAAGTTCATAGACACTTCAAGTTCTCTGCTTAACTTCCTGTTTTAAATACTGTGGTCGGAATTAGTGTCTTTAAAATCTTCACCCCTGTCAGATTTGGTTAAGAGCTGTTAATGTGTAATTTGTTGGAAAATACACATACTTTTATACACGTGCACAGAAAGGGGCCATGGCTTTCACTGTGAGTCAGTTTGAGATATATATTACATAATTAATATGCTTATTTTCTATGATAGCTTCAATGGAAGTTTTTTTAATGTAAAATAACAGGCAATTTAGTACTGTAATGCCACAAATTTCTCATACTGCTTTGATCATATCTCCATTTTCATTTTTACTGTTTTTATTCTTAAACTACTGCAAAGTCAGTTACCTTGTCAGCTCCTGTTAAATGCAACTTCTTGCTAAACTCTGTTTACAGTGGAGACCAGCATCTTTAAATGTTTGAGAAAAAGTGTAGAGAAATATTGGGAAAAAATAATTTGATGTTTATAGACAGATGTTTATTAAAACATATTCATCATCTTCTCAAACAACAATCATAAATACAATTTGTAATTTCCAGTGGTTTGAACCAGCAGAATAGTTTCTTCTTTTTCTTTCTTCCAAATATCATAGTACGATTAATTCAGTACTGAGGTTTTGTATCCCTGTGGGATGTGATAAGATAATGGTAGTACAGACAAACCTAGTTAGACAGAATCAGTTTGCAGACTGTTTTCCTAAATATTAACAAGAATCCCCTCCAGACTACCAAAAAAGTGGCTTGTCATTTACAGTGCCTGCCAGTGAAATGTTTTGGTGGCTTAGGCACAAGCAGGCACATATTAATCAGGTTTGACTAAGCTACATCCTAGCTAAATCCTTATCTTCTGCAACATTGATTTCAAAGCCTACAGTAGTTATTTCATATATCTTATCATTATTCAAGGCCCTTTGGGAGAGTACCCTAATTTCATAAACATATTATGCTTTTTTTGAAGGAAAAGTGAAACATGCTGCAGGGGGAGCCTTTATAATTTGCTTTGCTTACAGATATGCTGAGCTACTGGTACTTCGTAAGTTCATTAAAAAAAAAAAATCCCAATGTGTACAATTATTTTCTGTCAAGAAACTGTTATTTTTATTCAAATAGATAGCTGAGATCTAGAGCAGACCCTCAGAAACTGCAGGCCACTTTCCTGAAGTTTATAAACATAGAGAAAGCTGGGCTGACTCTCACCCTCTACACCCAAGTTCCATGCATGATACTCAGGGCAAAGGGAAGAGCTGATATTGCATAATTACTGTTTTCATTAAAGAAGGGCAGGAAATTCTTTGAGCACGGATAACCACAATGAAACATGATGGTGCATGTGTGAATGTGTCAGGACTGATTAACTGGAAGTTTAAGAATGCACCAGTCCTAATTTGAGTATCTCTACTAAACCTTCTCTAGTAGAAGTTTCTAGTTTCTAGTGTAGAAACCCTAGTAACAACAGGCAGAGTTAGACTAAAGGATTTCCTTCACTTTAAGCATCTGTTTCTTTAGCTCCCCAGGAGCTCCTGTCAGGAAACTTGGGAAGATTTAAGTTTTTTAAAAATACATACACCCTGATTGAAACAAGCAATTTGGTTGAAATAGGCTTACTGATTCAAAAGGTGAGGGAAGGAAAGGCTCTGACAGAGGCAGACAACATAATAACATAAGCTCTGCTCCCTTAGGAAGAAAAGTCAAATAAAGAAATCCTGTTGTTTCCCAAACCAAAGAGAGAACTGTCATTTCTTCTGTTGAGGTCAGAAACCACAAGCCTGGCATGAGCTGGAAGATAAGCACAGTTTGCAAAGAGGGAAGGACCCAAGCACAAAATATCCCACCTTGACCAGGAGAATATTTTCAAAACTGTAGGAGACAAAAGATGCAGGGGACAAAGGACAAGAAAATCACTCAAAAGCTTTGGGATTAGGGGAGACAGCAGGTAGGAATTTGGGTTGGCTGAAGTCAGATATTAAAAAGATGATGAGTGATGAACAGGGCAAAAAATGCTATCTCTGAGAAAGCAGAGTAAGCTGAAGATCACAGCAACATTTGGAAGTAATTATATTGAATTTAGATGAGGCAGAATTCTTATTATAGCACAAGGTTTGTGACAGAGAAGTATAAAATAGCAACAGGGCTAGATGGAGTAGGATGGGACATTGCTGAAACAGTTTGCATTAGGGAATGTTACTTGTTTCAAACTGAAGATTATTTTTTTTTTTCTTGTAGGGCTAGGGAACCTGTTGCACTAATTTTTTAATGCTAAGGGAAAAAGTGGTGGCTTTCCTGCCATGTCCTCACTATATTACCTTGTAATATTTTTTGTTTCATTTCTTATATATAGATTTTTACTTTTTGCCTTTTCAAATCTTTTCCACTGTTCTGTTTCTCTTGATTTTGCATATTTCAATGTTGAATGCATCCTGTTACCCAGCCTCTCAGTTCATTTCATGCAAAACCAATCTGAAATGTCACTGAAAATTGAAAATAAAAAAAGGAAAATTGTTGTTTGATCTGATCTTAACTTTTCAGATGAATTTTTCCTCACAGTATGATTGTCATTTCATTGACTACCATTTCCTGCCTTGCCTGCATCACCTGAGGTGAATATGGTTATTGCTCTTCATGTGAATAACATTTTGAATAAATGAGACAACCCAAGTATTTTGACCAGATTTTGAAAATGTTGTTACTGTGTAACTCAGAAGTGCCTCAACTGATGGCCTTGATGGTCAGGCATCTCTTTACACACAGGCCAGTAAAAGTAAATCTTCCCAAAATGTTACTGCTCATTTAAGTATTAATTGTCAAAGACCCTACAACATCCTACAACAGGATTACAAGTAACAAAAACAAAAGAAGACAAAAAAAACCCCAACCAAACACAAAACCAACCAAACAAAAGAAAGAGAGAAAAAGAAAGAGAAAAAGAAAAAGAAAAAGAAAAAGAAAAAGAAAAAGAAAAAGAAAAAGAAAGAGAAAAAGAGAAAAAGAAAGAGAAAAAGAAAAAGAAAAAGAAAAAGAAAAAGCCAAACCCAACAACAAACCAAATCTCCTCTCTCCCATATTCCTTAACCTCTTGTCCATATCCTTTAAAAAATCCTTACCATTGTTTTTTTTACTGTCTCTATGGAACATGCTGAAAATGGCTTCTACTTTTAAAATTAAGATTATGACAGGTGTCTTGATCCAGGTTTGAACTTGTAACTCTCCCTTTCCTTGTTTACTGGTCACTTGAATAAATAATCTGGATGTTCTTACAGCGCTCTCCTGGGCGGTTGCTCTTTGCACTGTTCATTAAACCTAAATAGCAAACACCCACCAAAACCTCAAACAGTAGTCGGGTTACAAATTCTTGTACTAATGCAAACTCCTCTTATTAAAGGGTGGATTTATTTGAGAGAAGATAGCAAGCTTTAAAAGGACTGATGGCTGACACTGGGACAGGGGCAAAGCAATTCAAAGTGCTGTGTAGTTGCAGTCCAGAAACAGCAGGAGAGCCCAGGAGAGAACTTCGGTGGTTTTGGTTTTGTGGTTATTCTTTTTTCCTTTAGTCTAGCTTGTTCCCTGGGTAGAGGAAAAAGACATTGCACATTATTGGGTGTTAACAATCTGTTATTCTGAACAGAGGCATTTGTTTGGCTGAGAAAGCTTGAGTTTTAAGACACCCAGCAAATGCACAGTCATAATTAATATTCCACATTCCCCTGAGAAATCACCTATCCCAGCTCTGCAGACAAAATAGTTATGCGGCATCTTTCTTTTAGAAAAGACTCTTCTTAAATAAAAAAAAGAGGAAATATTAAAAATGCAATGGAAATAAAGGCACAGGGCTTAAAATATTAATTGCAGAATCATTTTCTCTTGCTTTATTTTCATAGATCAGCCTCTGTTCCTGAGGAAACAGGAGAAGAAAGGCAGCAGGTAGCCAGAAGCAGAGAGTCAATGCTCTCACTTGTCACTGTCAGTGCCTGCTGTGTAGGCAAAATACCAGTCTGCCAAGAGCCAGCAAAAGCCTCAAGGGGGCAAAGTATTCCTAATGGCTGTGAAACTTTGGAAGCAAACAAAAATATGAAAGGGCAAAAGCCCTGCATTTTTCTTGTGCACTCAGGCAGAATTTCTCAAATGTGTTTGAATATTTTTTGTTTCAAAATCATTTACAATGCATGTTGTAAAACTGCTGTGAACTCTGGGGGATGCAAAATATACCTGGGTTTTGCTTGGAGTTTGCAAAGCTAGTGTTGAGTGTTTCTTGTGGTGTAATTAACACAACAGAAGTATTCCAGTTAATGAACTTCAAAATGTTAGGGTTTGTATTTTTTTCAAGGAAAATGTGGCCCTGATTTTTCAGCCTTCTTGTGTATCTCACGGGTTTCATAGCTCTCATTTTCTCACACACAGCTGTTATAAATAGAAATGTTTTTGTTAGATTAAGTTAGTTTACATTTTTCATCTTGGAGGAATGGACAGCTGATGGACAGTCATGACCAATGGGAAGGGGAGAGGTGTTAACCTTCTTCCCCAATCCCTGGACTTTTTAGAAATATTATAAAAGTGGAGTGAGATTTTGTAATAAATAGTTCATGCCTTCTCACCAGACTGTGTGTGTGTGTGTGTGTGTGTGTGTGTCCAACAGTGACAGGAAGATCCAATATTAGTGCCTAGAACACTGGAAGCATGTTAAATCTTGTCCAGTATCCTCAGTGTGACAGTAACCCACAGTACAACAATGCACTGCTATAAGGAACCCCCCAGTAGGCACATACTGCACAATCCTTCCCTCTCACCTGTCTCCTCCTGGCCTTCCATCATGGGAAACATGACCAGACCAGTAAAGAATTGCATGTCAGTTTCAGTGTTTTCCAATTTTGTACCTGCTGTAGGCCAAAAGATAAGGCTTTCAGCATGTAAACATCTAGAATAGATCTTTTGATTCTAAGGGTTCTCCCCCTACAAGGGAGGGAGTTTGTCTAAACTCCCAGGGGCAACCTGATCACACAGGGTTGTCTCCCCTCTTTTACTTCACACCAAGTTTTTTTAAGAAGAGGTGAAAGATTTTTAAGAAAAGATGGAAACAAACAGTAACATCCCTTACTACATATTAGAGATATTTGGTATGGTTGTATTTTGCTCTAAGGCTAAGTACAAAGCTGATCGTGTGGAGGGAGGCCTTCAGGAAAAAAAAAAAAAAAAAAAAAAGTATGAGAAGGAATGAGGCAGGTACCACATAAAATACTCTGGTAGAGTCTGGATTTTCATGAAGGACTTTCACTAAGACTTTTTGCCTTGGTGTTATGAATCAATCTAGCTGCACTAGCTCCAAATTTACCCTAGCATGGGAACAAAATCTACGCTTCATTTCTGAAAACAAATGAGAAAGCAGTGGGCAGAAAAATCTTTCTGAAGCATTGATGTTTAATTAAGTTTAGGCACACTTGTCTTATTTGGGTGTACTAAGATTTGAGTAATTTCCTCATTTTCCCAACACTGTAGCTCATATACAGTTCTCATAAACACTTTCCTCTTAATTTCAATATATCCTTTTTTACTATTCGTCTCACAGATAGTCTTCTTGGAAGAGTAGCTCACTTCTCTCTTCTTAACCAAGCAAGCACTGCAAATTTCTAGCTTGTTCAGGGAAAGGTAATGCCATCTTTTGTCATTATTTTTCTCAAACAACTACCAATAAAATCTCATCCCCTTGAGAATTTTGTGGAACGGATGTGGTATGCCTCCAAGACACATTCTTTTGAGTTCATTTTTTTAATCATATATTTAATTTTTACTTCACTGTCTGCCAGGGATTTTATAGAGCTCCTAAGATAGGCCAGGAAGGCCTAATTCTATCTTCAGTGAATGTTTGGAACTGTAAGCAGCTGCAATCGGCAGCACAGTAGCAGACTGAGAAGCTCCCTTGGTGCAAATTTGATACAACATCCCAAGTCCTGAAAAGTTTCAGTTTAATACATTTGATAAGACACAAGAAATGGCTGGAATCATGAGGAAAGAGGGAAAAGTCGTGTGAGGCTATGAAGAGGAATGTAAATGAGCCGATAACAGTCAACACTTGCATTACAAAAAAAAAAACAAAACCAAAACAAACCCAACAAAAAACACCAACCAACAAACAAACAAAAAAACCCAAACCGGCTGGAGTTTGAAAGAGCATTTTCACTATGAAAATATCTTCTTGATTTTCTGTACTAAAACCTCGTTTCAATAAAATTTTCCCACACATCTGTAACAGCAGGCAATAAGGCTGAGTGTATTGAACTAGAACAATGGAATTGTTTTTATGATTCATGTTTTCTAAGAATGAAGGAAAAATACTGGGGTGCACTTGCAAACTGACAATGACAAAATAATTAATAATGTCACTGAGAAATATTTATATTGATTGGAGATGATTAACACAGCTACACAGGACAGTGCAAAGAACCAAAATATGTGCTAGAGCAGAGACATGCAGAAGGTACAAGGCAAGTCTTTGTTTTTAGGACAAGGATACAACTTCTAACCTCCTTATTTTTGTCCTAAGGCTGTTTTTCCCATGTATACTCAGAGTTCTGGAAGTGACAGCTGCTTATCAGATGCAACAAGTTCGTTTGCTAAAGGCCTTACTGTGGCAGCAATTTTAAGTACTGATTTGCCTTGCTGTTAAGACTACATGATTTATCTTTTTTTCACATGACTCAGAGGAAACCCACCATTTTGTCACGCTTCAAACAGCCAGAACAATCTTCAAATTTCTAAATAGGTTTGTGAGAGACTGACAGCATAAATTAAAGATATACTAACTGGAAAGTGTGAACTATACACCACATGTAGCCCACACTTCCTCTTAGGAATGGTTATGTGCCAATTACCTAAATTATTTCATATCCATGTCATATTTCAAGTATAATCAAGTAAAATTATTTTTTATTGAAAATTGAAAAGAATACAATTTATTTGTTCTGAAGCAATATGAAGGCTAGATGAATATGGAGTTAGATTGTATTTCAAAGCAGTAAATATATATAAAAATTATAATATTCAGGATCTTCAGATTAGAGATTATGAACAAAATACTAATTCATTATAGGGTGAAAATTTGAGGATTTTTTGAGTTTAATTTTCAAAAGGTAAGCGATGCCTTTTACAGTTGATATTCTATGATATTTAGCCATCAGAATAGCTAAATAATTTTCAAACTTGGCATTTAAATCACCCAATTGTTTTTAGTACATTTCCTGTCTAGCTACTCAATCAAAAAGATTAAATAAAAGGAAACACTGGGAATGTTTCATATTGCTCCTCTTCTACAGTTATTGATGTAGAAAGTAAGACTAATATTTTGTAAATAAAACAACACATCTGATATAATACTTCTGTTTTTTAAAAATGTTGATATGTGATGTTAACACTGTCAGTAACTTATTTATTTGTAGAGATTGACATCTGATCTTGATTGTGCATGAAAAGATGGGAAATAAATAAGAGTTGCTATCAATTCTCTTTTGAAGAACAGAAAAGGACTGTTCTGTGCTGAAAAAGGACCGATTGGTACTTATTAGAATCAATAACAATCGCAAGAAATGTTTATCATGAAAGTATTTTCTCTCTCAATGAGAATGTCAATGAAAATCAAAATTTGATTCATTTTGTACTACCACATAAAATCCAAATATATTTTTAGTGAGTGAAGACAAGAAAAAGCAATTTTGTAAAATTTTAAACTATCTGTGGGTACAAGCAGTTCATAATAAGTTTAGTAAATAAATTATAATGGCTTCAAACTTCAAATGCCCTTTTTTCTTATGCCTTTTACAGATTGTCATGTTGATCACCTCTCTGATGTTCATCCCGTGAACATCTTGAAATATTGTGCCTATAATCTAAGTAACAGGAGAATCTGAATAAAACATTTGGTTTAATATTTTCAAATCATAGAAGGTCTCAATAAAAGTACCACATTATAATAATTCCAGAAAGCAAATGTATTGTTGAAAATGCTTTCCCAAAAATTTAATTTGTGATTGTGCACAGATAAAAACAGTAAAAATAACCTTACAACTCCTGTTTTTAAACTCTGAGCACTTCTGAAAAGGTTTTTATGAGTTCAGATGCCCTTTAGTCCTTGCTTCTGCAGTGGCAGTAGCTCACTGGTTCTGTCCCTGTGGTGTGAAAGCTGAGCTTAAGGAACATGACTTCAAGAATAAGTAAGTTTCATTTATCTTCATATTCTGACTTTGCTCTTTTAGAGGCATTTCTAAAAATTCAGCATTCATAACATTACAGACCACTTTACAGCAAATTTTGTACTCTTTTTAGAAAGTATTTGTAGTATTTCTGAAAACACATAACACTTTCTCTGAGATACCACCATTATTTCAATTGATTTTTCTTTGCAGATTTGGATGAACTAGTTCAACTTCTCTTTTCTCTAAACAACTTTCAGGCTGCTTTTTCCAGTCTAAAAAACAACCTGTGATTTTTTTCCCCCCATCAAATTTAAGCTTGATTTCCCCATCTCCCTATTTAAATATTTCCATCAGAGCAGCACACATTTGTTATATTCTATGACTTGACTACTTGTTTGTAAACCAATTCCATTCGCTGCTTGAGGTTCACTGTAAGCAATGTTTGTGGTTTGACAAGTAACTGTCTCTCAAAAGTTAAGTCCTTACTATTCTTTACGATTGCAATGGATGCCTCAGATTTACTCTTTTTTTTTCCACTGACATTAGTAATATCATATCTCATAAACTTGTTTGCGATTTTCTACAACCTGCACTTGCTTCAGTATTGCTTTTTGCACTTGATCGATTGCCTTGATAGATCTCTTTGGAAGTGTGCATGTTGTTTTGTTGTCATTTTCCTGGCCTGTTTAAAAACTCAAAGCTGCTGAGATATTTCCTTCAGACCTTCTGTCTGAAAAAAGAAATATATTACTTTGTTTTCCGGGGTCATTATCCAGATTCTTTTTTTTTGCCCTTTTGCTGAGTAGGAAAGGCACTTTATTCTCCTGCTTTTCTCATTCTTTTATTGCAGTACAATGTACATTAAAGTATATGCTAATAGAACTGATTCTCTCATTCTAAAGCCGAAAATTTTGCATTACGTATGACTTTTTCTTTTTCGTGGGTTTAGTTTTTTTGTGTGGGGGGTTTTATTAGTCTCTTTTTTTGTGGGTTTTTTTTGTCGTCGTTGTTGTTGGTTGGTTGGTTGTTTTTTCTATGTGTGTATTTTTGTTTGTTTGTTTTGTGGGGGGTTTTTTCCCGTTTTTTTTTTTTAACTACACGGCTTGGTCATTGCAGTTGGGAAGTACAATATGTGGCTTTCTCAAATTTCATTCCTGCTTCTGCCTGCTGTCTGCCAGTGCATTATAGTACTGTGAGGCTTCCAGCCACCTTTTCACACCCTACAGCTGTCCATCAAATGAGAAATTAACTTTGTTTTCATTAACTTCCTAATACCTTAAGAAGATAGGTGTTGTGGTTTAATCTCAGGAGGAAACTAAGCACCACACAGTCAGTCAGTCAGTCACTTACTCATTCATTCACTCACTCCACACCAGTGGGATGGGGGAGAGAAGTGGAGGTATAAAAGTGAAATAAATTGTGGGTGGGGAAAAGAACAGTTTAATAAAAATAATAAATTAAAAAATAAAAATAATACATATCAATTTTAATGAAGGGGAAATAACAAAGAGGGAGAAATAAAATCCAAGAAGGACAAGTGATGCAAATGAAAACAGCTGCTCATTACCAACCAACACCATCACCAACTGATGCCCAGCCAGTCCCCAAGCAGTAATTCCTCTGTCAACCCTCCCCAGAGTTTTATGGTTGAGCATGGCACCCTACGGTGTAGAATATGTCTGTGGTCACTTGGGATGAGCTGTTCTGGCTGTGACCTCTCCCAGACCTTTTTTGCACCCCCAGCCTCCTCCTGGTGGTGGGGGATGAGGAGCAGAAAAGGTCTTGACTGTGCCCAGCAGTAACTAAAATATCCCTGACTTCCCAACACTCTTTCCATCACAAATCCAAAACATAGCCCCTATCAGCTACTGTGAAGAAAATAAACTCTATCCAAGCCGAAACCACCACAATGGGTAACAATATATTGCTCTAAACAAGTAAAGAGGGATGGAATAAGAACTACTGATATCTGCTTAAAATGGCCTAGACAGGAAATATTCTGCCAAGTAATAAACAATTATCTGCTGAGTTCTATTTCTGTGCGTAATGTTATGATTTTTGCAGATTTTTATTGATTTTATACAGGTTAGATTCAGCTCATAAGTTCAATTTTCATGCCTAGCCTCTTTTGCACATAAAAAATACCTGTGTTTATTCCCTGAAGTTAAAGTTTCATATAGTAATTCATAATAAATGCTATCAAATAAATATGGTGAATTGTAAGGTTGTAACTAGCTGGGGAAATTTTTATAAGACATTATGGCATGATGAAAATATAAAGTGATCTAGTAGGAAACCAGTTTCTCTTTTTATTATTACTCATTATTACATTATTTATTTTTAAGTATGTTTTCAAGTCAGGCCTAATGTCAGCTGTTTGGTGCTGCAATTCTGGTTGTATTACTGCTAGGCTACAAGAAAAAAAAAAAAAAAAGAAAAAGAAAAATGGCAAAAGTCCTCTCCTAATAGGGTAAAATACTTTAGAACTACCTGTTCACATCTAAGAAGTATTTTTGGAGTAGGTTCAGATATTGCAGGTTTTAGATACGTGTAGGTGTTCAAGTTTTGGCCAGGATAGGATTAATTTTTTAAGGTAGGTGGGAGGGGGGCATGGCTAAGGCCCAGATGTGATTCTGTGTCCCCTCATGTCATTGCCAGGGGTAGGGGTAATGGTCTGCTCCTGAGGAGAAGGTTGTTCCTTCTAGGGGGAGAAGGCAGTGGTGGGATCAGCGTTTATTGTGAGCTTTCTGTGTAAATCGTTTATTTGTCTTATGCTATTAATATTGTTGCTACTACTGATTGTTTTCTTATCTCATTGCTGTTTCCAGTAAATTGTTCCTCTCTCAACCCATGGTTTTCCTCTTTTGTGCCTCCAATTCTCAGCTGAATCCTGCCAGAGAGGAAAGGGGAGAGTAAGGGGGAAGGGAGAGAGTGACAATGTGGTTTGGAGTCTTGGTGGGAGAACTACATTGGGGACTACCATTCCTAAATCGTGACAGTAGATAAAGACAAAATCGTATTCAATTTATAATTCTTAACCCTTGTTTCATGTGGATCATATTAGTTTGGTCCTTTGAAGTGGTTATAAGCTAATTTAAAAACATTTTTATTTGTAGGAAATATATTTGCAACCCAGTCCTAACTTTTAAATTCTGAATAATCCTAATTTACTCTAATAATGGTTTCAATTTCACTTACTGGTCCTCAAAAAGAATTGGATGTGATCAGTCATTGTGCTTAACTGGATCTAATAAAAAATTATGTTAGCAACTGAATACTGCAAAAAATTATGAAAATATTTTGAATGGTTAATGCTTTTAAATTACTGATAATTTACACAATGATTCCTCTATTTGACTGCTTCATTGGCTTTGTGAGATGTATTTTGTCTTACAAACGGAAGTGTGTGACTCAGAAATTATACACATTCTCATAAATAAACTTTTTTTCTTGTTGAAAGCAACATAGGATGAATCTCCAAACAGGAATAATTTTACAATATATCATATAGTGAGGCATCTCAGGGCAGCTTTAAATTACTGTGGTTCAGGTGGCTCATTGAGTGAATGAATATCAACTGAGTGGAAGCAGTAGCCCCTGGATCAAACATTTATAATGAGACTTTGAATTACACCTAACATGAAATACCTAATGAGGAGGCTCTCATGAGCTAGTTTTTCTTGGTCATATTTTTTTATACAAAGAAAAGCAGTCATTTTATTTTCTTAACATAAAAGTTCAGCCATCTTTAATCCATGATTCCATTGAAAAATGGAATAACCTTTCTGAAAGATTTATAGAGGTAGTTTACATACTTGTGCAAAGTAGCGTAGATAACTTGAAAGTGATTTCATGGTGAAATTTACTTACCTCAAACTACCATTTAATCACAGGATTTATATTCCATAAATTATTTCAAATGCACACAGCTCAGGATTGTTTATATTCTGCTCATAAATATTTTCTACATTGCAACATTATTTGACTTGCCCCCTGTATATATATGTGTATATACATATATATATATATATATATCGTTATGTATCCTTATTCTTTCTGTAACAAAATTAAGAAACCCTATAAATCAAATCAAAATTATAAATACATCCTAAATCTAATTCAGGAATCTTCCATGTTTTCTAGATTATTTCAATTTCCTAATGATTCTTCAGTGTTCTGTAAAAGTTAATAGACTAGCAAATGAGCTGTGCCATCTGTTTCAGTTGTGATGAGTTCATTAGTCTCTACCTGAAAATTTGAGTGTAGTTCTTAAACAGCTTACTTTTGTCTGTGAAAAGTCAGGCCTATCTCTGTTAAAACAGTTTTCAGTTCTGAACCAGTCTAATCAGTATTTCACCTTCTTTTAGAAAGACTTATATCAAAATTGTCATGATGCTGAAGATATTTAAGGACATAACAAAGCAGGAAGAGCACCTGCACTAAACCAAACTAACTGAGTTCAAGCTGTATTTCAAACAGGCTTTGAACACTCATCTAGTGAGATGAGATCCTCAGACTTCTCCTTGAAGGTAAATCTCCAGGGTAAAAAATGCTGCTCTACAGATACAGTGATGTAGCTTTATTTCTTACAATTTGGAAAAAGTCAGCCATAACCAGAAAGGGCACAGTACTATGAGTTTTAATTAGGCAGTGACTTTCAGAAAAGAGGTATACTTTTGTGAAGTAGATGAATTATTTGGAGGCACAAGAGACAAGTTTCAAAAAATTTCTCAATAGCTTCCTTTTAAAAATCATTGTCCACTCATGTAAGGAAAATTCTGATTTTTTTTAAAGTCAACTCAGCTTAGAAAAGCATATCAAATAATTATTTTATTTTCTTAAGAGAGAAGAAATTATGCCTGTAAACTTGTAGCTCTTCTCTTGTGAACAATAGGTTAATATATTATTAGTCATTTTTTGTACATCTAATGAGGACAATCCCCTCTCTCTCTGGTGATGAAGTTTTAGCAGATAGACATTTTTTAATAATTTGTCTTCTGCATTGGTGATATGCCTTACTGTCTTACAGTAAGAATAAAGATTATCACTCCCAGACTCAAGTCTCACATGTTGGGATTGCAGTAAAGTGTCAGTTCTACAGGTGCTGTAGGCTTTTGATTTAGTCATGTGTGAGCGATGTCATGACAGCTGTCCTACTTGCTTTAAAAATTATAGAATAAAAAAATTTATTTACAGCAGTAGATGGTGAATTCAATCCACTCCTTATGTCTCTGTAACTTTTATAAACTTTTAGAAATATCTTCAAATGTCTTCAACTGAAATATAGTTCACTAAAATTTGGATTTTGTCCAACCTGAATTATTTGATTTTCTGGAATCTTCTTTTGGAAAGTTAAAAACAAGTTGCTGGACTTCAGGTCAACATCACATTTACTTCTAGTCACACTCAAGCTTTCTGTTTCTATGAAGCTATATCATGAAGCTCTTACTTTCCTGCCTCACAGCTCTATGGTCTGCTAATCAGTTCTCTTTCCCTGTGATTCTCCTCAGACCTGAGCCCTGGCATGGTCTCCCAGGCACAGCCATTCTCTTGTGCTCCTGCCTATCTGACACCAAGGCATGAGTGTGCTTTTTCCAAAGGATGCTGGTGCAAAGAGGCCTCAGCTGGGGTGTAAGGGAGGTGGCACTCAGTGAAATCACAGGCAGAAGTGTCAGTTGTGTCCAGAGAGCACTTTAATCACAAAGTGAGGAACAGCCTGACCAAACTCTGCACCATACCAGCACTTACTCTGGGGCTTATTCTAAAATCTTAAACTGATTTGCACTGCATGATGTGACAATATTCTGGGAATCAAAGCCTGTGTAATAAAGACTAAAGGGCCAGTTCTTTTAGGATTTGTTTTGTGTGTGTGTGTGCCTTGTTAGTGGAAAATCAGTATTTAAACCACACAAGATAAACTTTGAATTGGTTTGACATAAACTAACACAAGTGAACATTAATAGGTTTTTTTTTTCACTTGAGACAAACTTTGTCATTTCCTTTCGATAATTTAAAGAAATGATCCTAAATTATTTCACATTTCCCTAACTTTTTGTCTCTTATAGTGTACATATTTTAGGAAACTAGATTTTCTTCATTATTTTTGAATGTTTAGTATTAAGAGGGACAGCTTAAAGACTTTCAGCAAGCATGGAAATCAAAGCACAACACCTAATTATATATCTGAATTATGACACCATCTTTTACTATAGAAGAAGAAAATGTCCTCTCTCACAGCTGTTCTCTCTTCATCAAAGAGATCAACTGATCAATGAGAGATCAACTAGTAGGGGAAGTCTGAAAAAAATGGAGATATTTCAAATCATAACCTTCTTCTATGTCAGTGTGTTCTGATTTTTAGTGGTAATAAGGATGGTATGTGACATACTGAGAGCAACATCAAGATTTTTTTCCCTGTTAAACTGGGACAAGGTTGCCTATGGGGCCAGAAAAGAGAATGACAAAGAAAAAGTAATACCAAGCCTTTGCCTTCCCATGCACCCACCTTATTAACTTATTTTAGGGTCTTGCTTTTATTTTCTATGTTACAAATCACATTGGAGCCTTAAACAGGTTCTTTACTCAGCTTTCTGTATGGGCAAAGAATTCTTCATGGTCCAGGCTGATGCCTTCAATCTGTAGAATGAAGAGCCAGGCTCTTGTGGAACATCATTATCCCTGGGTCAGAGCTCCTGGGGATGTGGGAATTGAAAGGAAGTTCCTTTGAGGTTTGAATCTAAGTCGAAACATCCCCAACTATAGACATATAAAAATGCCTAGAATGCTTTAAAATGCTTGGTTCAGTTGGCTGAACTCAGACTGTATTTAAAAGTCCCAATTTAGGATTTGAGCTAAAATGACAAAGCTAAAGGAAAAGATAGCATGAGGAGGTGGCAGATTAAGGTTATGAACATGGAAGCAAATAAAGTATCTCAAACATATTTGTGAAAAAGAACATGGACATGGGCATGGCCTTTTTTGATACTGGACCAACATATTTAGATTATGGTTATTTCTTCTGTGTTTTACCTTTTGGAACTCTGGTACCAACTAAGGACAATCAGGATGGAGTGTGAATTAATCATAAGCTCAGAAGATCCAGTCAATTTTGTAGAAAATGGCTTTGAACAAACACTCTTCCCATTGGGCTTGAATATTATTTCTTATCAAGAAAACAAAAAATGTAAACAAATACCACTTCATCATCACTTAGTTATCAGCTTTGTCATATTTTATAAAATAATGTCTGGTTTTCATGAAGTGGATCATCTGTAATTCTTCTGAAACTCACAAAAATCCCTTGCCATTGCTGTATTTTTAGCAAAGAATAATGAATAACTGATAGGATGAGATATAGTACTACATAATTGGCAAATGGAGAACATTTTGCAGAAATCACTCAAACTATTTTGAATTTCATTCTAGTCATGGTTTATTTAACGCTAGCAGAGTGCTGGAAGAGTTTCACAAAAGATTGATGACCCTCTAGAGCAATTCCTGAGTGTAATATTATGTCTTAAAGAATTATGTCACTTTCTTTAGGGTGCTGAGAAAGATATTACTATGCATCAATAAAAATTCAAGTTTTACCAACCATCTGTATTGCATAAATCAAGTAGAGGGTAAGGGTTTCCCCGGAAAACAATTATGGAATGGAATGAGGTGGCCCAAAAGGCATTTACTGTACTAAAGCATGTCGGTAAATGCATTATGCTCCAGCTACAATGAACTTCAGAATAAATTTTAAGGACAACATTTTCAAGGATATGTGCCCAGGGCCCTGTATACGTGGCAAATGTTGTTTCCTTATCCTTTGAGTTGGAAATTCTCTACAAGGAAGAAGTATTCCTCTTCAGTTTGAAGTATAGTTTACACACAGCTTTAAAGCTGGTTGGAAACATTTTTCAGCTCAGTTTGGCCATTTCATTTCAAATGAACTCAAACTGATTAGAAATCTTTCAAATGAACTGAAACAAAATACCTTGAAAAGAATGCATGTGTGTGTATGCGTGTCCGTAGATTATGCATACATAGGAAATTGTCAAAACTAAATAAAGGGGAAAGCATAATTAAAATATTTTTTAAATTTTAATGTAGAAAGACTGTTGTCAAATCTGCTCAATACTGTTAATTTAACATTTACCACCTTACTAAGAATCTAGGCCACTGTAAAACCACTTTACATATTTTGACAGTGTTCAAGATTAGACAATGGAAACACTTCAAAACTGATCAAATGTGTGCTGTCTTCAATTTCCTGCACCAAAGACACCAGTACATCCGTGTGCAAGCCAAATCATATCTAAAATATGCAACATAGCTGCACATGTACATATCCATTACTATTCTTTTGTAAAGAGACATTCTGCTTGTCAGTTCCTGAACTAAGGTGCAATGGAGTGCACTACAGCTGCTCACAGAGAACTGGAGTTAGATGTCTATTTGTTGTTTGGGAAATACATACATTTTTTAGTTATAAATAAAATGCAATGATCTTGAAACTTAGTCAAATTTGAACACCCTTCAGAAATATTTTTGACACTAAATAAAACCCTTTAAAAGTAAGGATTTATAACAGAAATTACCTCTGAATGTTATAAATAAAGTGAAGAAGGAGTAGCATGGGATTGTTGTCTAAATTCTGGTGTAGGTTATATTTGAAAATGTACATTTTGAATAGAATTTATTTAGTAAATCCGAAGTGCAAGGAGCTAGACTGTGCAAAAAACAAAACTGCATGTTTTGGAAGGAGAGGAACCTTTCCTTACATGTTGCTAGGACTGGTCAAGAGAACTGGTATAACATCTCTCAAAAAGATTGCCAAAATACTATTAAATGAAAAACTGACAAAGACTGTGAAAGATAATAACACATGTATTATCTTCTCAGCCAGGTAGCCCTTGGGACCTGCACTCCCTTGAGGTGCTGTGCCTCACCAAGGCAGTGCTGCACCTGCCTGGAGGCAAGGTGGGCTCTGACCACCACACTGACACTGGCAGCTGAAACAAGATCACCATATAAGTTCATAGGCATTTTGGAGCTACTAATTTCACATCACTAATGAGCTGAGATCAGCTCAGTTGGTTAGGGCATGGTACTAATAATGGTGCTAATAACACCAAGTTCATGGGTTCAGTCCCTGTATGGACCATTTACATAAGAGTTGGACTCAGTGACATTTGTGGGTCCCTTTAATCTCAGAATATTCTGTGAAATTGAACAGATTGTAAGTGGCAATGGAGTCTCTTTTATCAATTGCTGAAAATATGTAATTCTGGTTTTTGTGTAACATTGTTTGTCAAGCTGTGAAGGCTGTAGCTCACTCATCAAAAGTGCTGCTGTGACATATCAGTCTTTCCCACAGTTATCTACAAAAAGCTTATCAGTTTCATTTAATTTCCGGAAAACTCAAGGCCACTCTACAGTCTGTTGAAGCACACAGTGATATTTAGCAACATATACTGAGGAAAGATTAAAATGCTGATCACCTAAGGAAGCCAGTTCTATAAATTCAGAGGGCAGCTGTTGGCAATAAAACTCATTTTCCAGTGTTGGGCTTTTAAAATGAAAATGGTTACAAAAGCATGTCTTTCTCAAAGTGGTGCTTCATTGCTGATGTTAATGACTCCAAATTCTGCTGTGCGGTCTTAGCCTCAGCTCTGCGGTTAGATCTAGAATATTACCCGATTGTTCTAAAATACACGTCTTGGTTTTCATTCTTCTTTGTATGTGGGCTTGGCTTCTGGAAAAGTTAACAGCTACTTCTTTCAAGAATGTGTGGTTTTGGTAAAAGAGGTCTGATCAGCCCTCGATGGGATAGTTCCTTAACTAGAAGTAAATATTCAGTGCATTAAAGTATAGGCAGTTTACAACCTTCCACAGGAATTGGAAACCATTTTTTTGTTAGTAAATGTCCTGTCTCAGAAACTACAATTGCTAAAAGTTTGACAAGTCAATGCTGATATTTTCTGATGTAATGATGATATTCTTTTCTGGAAAAGAACCTGGGCTTCATCATATTAGTAAATGAAACGTTCATAACTTTTCATAACATTTAAAAGTCAAAATAAAAATATACTTCTCAAAACTATTATGATGTATGATGAACCAAATAGATCCATTTTCAAAATAAGATTTTCTTTTAATTTTGATACTTATTCCAAAATCTCAAATATTTTTACGAATCAAGAAACAGTATTTTTCATCTCATGTTTTTGTTATAAACTTGCTAGACCAGCCTCTTTTACCAAGGACTTGTATTATGCCTGTCATGAAAGGACTCTGTCATGGCCCTTCTTCAGGCAAAAAAAAAAAAAATAAAATTGCTTCCTTGCACAAGAGGTTCTGACTCAGAAAACTTAGAAAATTCTTATATAAAAGGTGTGCAGTGTCAGTGCCTTGCAGGCATAGAGCTTAGTGCTCTGTGGTTTAGTAGTCTAATTCTGTAGCCTAAAGCTCTCAGCTAGGTTAGCAAAAATCAATGATCCTTGTACTTCAGACTGCCAGTGTGTTTTAGGTAGTTCTCAAAATAAAAAAATCCAGGAATGATGTAGTGATATAGACTGAGAGTTCTCTAGTGAATGTTGTAAAAGATAGATTACAGCACTGTGCTGTGCTGAGCTGTCTTTGCTTCAGCCTCTTTCATGCCTGACTTTGCAGTTGCCCAGATTCAGCTGGAAGATGTTCTTTGTCTCTCTGGAACTCAGTCATTAAATAATAGCACTAAAAATCTTGTGAGTCAGAAGCCCCAGTTTTCAGTAGCTCTAACATTATTCCCAGACAACACGATACATACTCTCGATTATTCATTTAAAATCAGTCCAAAATCACTCCAAATGTAACTGTAATCTTAACCATGAAGGCCTCCCTCTGCTTTGACATTTTGAAAAGAAAAGATGAATATTGAAAACAGGTCATAATATCAAAGTCTGTATGTACAGCACATTTAGAAAAAAATAACTGTAAATTTATGCAGATATGGCAGTCTTCCCTGGAACTGTAGCTTCAGCTAATACATTTCACCCAGGATGGACACACTGCAACCCTCAAGCTAACAAACTGCAGTGCACTCAGTGGGGAGTGCCACAGTTTTTTGTCCTACAAAATAACTGCAAGCAAAGATATAACAAAGAGGATTGGTTTGGTTTACAGCCTGAAGGAGACTACAGTTTCTCCTGAGGCAAGCAGAAATCACAATGGCCTGGGCTAACCAGACCAATTAATAATTATCCAGCCACCTAAGACATCCTTGTAGGGATGCAAAAAGTTCCTTTCTCCTATTTCTGATCTCAGCTTGATGCTGCCTGCTGCATTAGGGACAGTATCGAAAATCATAACTGGTCGAGCACGTGGCCAAGCATTTGAGTAAATATGGGAAGTACTTTTGACAGACCTTCATCCTGATCTATTCAGTGGTTTGAATAAACCTAAAAAGAAAAAAAACCCAGAGTTTCTAGGCTAGTATTCGAGTTGATACATATTTGAATTCCAGTTGCTCTGCTGTTTCCCTCAGTCCACACTCAATTTTCCTATGACAGGACTCTAAAAGTTAGGTGAATCATACATTGGTTATGAGCTTGGTGGTGATCTTTGGAAGGAAATGTAGATACTCCTGCTACCGGACGGAATTAATTCTGGGTTTTCATTTTCTAACCACCAACTACTGACCAAGAGGAGAGAGTACAGAGTACTGCCAAGATCAGTGCAAGGAATTTTGGTAGCTGTGCATCACTGGGAGAAGAACATCTGCTATCTGCACCCTGCTGTATTTTGGCAACTGCTTGCTTAGCATTATCATGCCCAGAAGCTTCCATTCAGGTGCACATATATAGTTTCACTGAGGGGAAACTGTTTCTCACTAAAGCATGCACGTGTCCATAGAGCCAGGCCGAAGCTGAGTTAAGGTTCTGAGGATCCACATTTTGGATTAGAGATTGGTGTCTTAGAGACACAAAAGTGACTTATAGAGTTTGTGTCTGTTGAAGATAGTCTGGAACTGAACTAGTATGGTCAGCTGCTTAGTTCTGGACTTAAATCTTGTTCCAACAGACAGGCTGAGGTGATTCTAACTTGTGAGTTGCAGACGTCACCACCCCACTGTTGTATTTTAGAGGTTATTCCCTTGATGGGAGAAGTAGCAGAAAAAGTTACTTCAACAGTAGCAGACAATGGTAACCTATCAGCTGGGGTGGTTAAGACGCAGACAGGTCCAGAAAGCCAATCATGAATGGATTCAAACTGAAAGAGAGTAGGTTTAGATTGAATATTAGGAAAAAATTCTTTACCTTGAGGGTGGTGAGACACTGGAACATGAAGCCCAGGGAAATTTTAAATGATCCATCCCTCAAAGTGTTCAAGACAGGTTTGATGGGGCTCTCAGAAACCTAGTCTAGTGAGAGGTGTCCTTGCCCTTGTCAGGGAGGTTGGAATTCGTTTATCTTCAAGCTCCCCTTGCAAAAAACCCAAACCCTTCTATGATTCCATGAATTGTACTGTAGCACTGACCTTATTTTCCAAATTACTTCTGGAGAGATAACCAAAAGACCTCCACTCTCTTTGACAGCACTCCATTAAACCAAAAAGATTAAATAGTCACTGTTGAAGGATAAAAAAGGAATGCTAATGAGGTCATTAAAACGTAACTGAATGCAAATCAGATTCATATAGAATCCTGAGCTTTCAGTGGCATTAAAATGTGCATACGCTAAGTGGCATACTAAGAACTCCAGAAGAGTTACCAAAAGGAACAGTACCAGAGTAGAATGGGTCTAACAACTAGCAAAACCTGTGGGAAAGTTTTTTTAAAGTATGGGCCAAGTGATCAGCTCTGGGACCACAATGGATCACCTACCAGTTATGATGGACAGACTTGAAATTATTAAGAACCTTGAATTCACACTTTGCTTTACTAATTTGTATCTCTAATTTACACAATTCCATTATGAATGCATGGAGTTTTTGAGCCACAGTAAAAATATAATTCCTTCACTGTTAGAGCAAGTGTTAGAATAAGACATATCTAAGTAGATGTTTTGTTTCAAAATCATGGTTAAACACATCATCAGTTTTTTTAGTCTTTTCAAAATTGTAGTATAGCTTATAGAGGATAGATTTAATACCATTAGGAAAACACTGCTATTACTTCTGAAGGAGATGGCTTATCATTATCAGAGGAAGGAGCTTTCAACATTTCTTTTTTGCTGTCATGTATTCATTGTTTCACAAAATATTTAAATCATATCCCAATGTTATTTAAAATGTTACATTTTCAGGACAGAACTGTGGTCTGGAGTCTTTATAGTACTCTTTTCTTCCTAGGAGTGTAATAATTTATATACAGGGAAAGTATAAGTAATGCCAGAATATGCCCTAAAAGCAAGTCAGAACTTTTGCAATGCAAAATTAAAGCAAAATCTTTGGATAGGATATTGCACGAGTGTTTATATACATGGACAGTAGAGAGATGTGCTGCATCTCTACTCTGACAATGAGTTCTAAGGAGATGGGAATATAGGATGTGCTCAGAGTAGCCATTACCAATTTCTGATACTTACTACCATATGTGTTTCATAAAAGGTTCCCATTCTCCTGCCAAGGTCCTAGTTTGCTCATACAGGACTGTTTGGATCTTGGCATCTCAGTGACTGGTGTTTGCACACCAAAGGAATTCTGAGAGAAAAAAATATTTCATTGTGTATGAACAATATTTTGAAATTTGTTTTTATCCTGACTGGGACATACACACCCTCCATGCATGTACTCGTGCACAAAGTTCTCCACAAGAGAAAAAATCCAAATTTCTTGCTACAGAGACAGTCTACCTCAGATTTAGACTGCCTCACAGCAAAGCAGACAATCAGAAAATCTTTCACTGGATTCCTGTTCCTTTCTAGAGACATTTGTTCAAACCAAGCTTCTAACTGTGTGACAGTTATGAGTAATTCTGATAGAAAACTGCATTACTGACAACACCTTCAATCTTGCCTTCCAAAAGTTCAGTTTTTACAGTTTGTTTAAAGTCTGGAGATCCTCCATCTTGAAATCAAATCCTAGTGTATCACTAGGTTCGACTTCTCAGATTGGCACTCTCATCTACAGATTATTTTCTGCAATTGCTTCTTGACAACAAAATTAATGGCTTATTACACAATATCCTCTTTGGTGATGAAGGCAGGAAAGCAGACTGGAAACAAATGGAAAATATCTTGCATTTAATCTTGAGTTGGCTCCCATTGTAGATATGATACAAATCAGATGTTGTACAGTGCAGCTGAAGGACAGTTATTTGTGATGGACACTCAAGAATGAACTAGCTGGATGAGAAGGACTGTCTGGGTGAGAAATCCCTGGGTTTATGTAGTCTCAGACACTGTACCTCCTCGGAGAGCTGAGGAGACTATGGCTTCTGGTTGTCTTTGTCTCTTTCTGGTTTTTGGGGGTTGGGGTTTGGGTGGTTTTTTGTTTGTTTGTTTGTTTTTTCTTATAGATTTTTTTCCATAAGTTGCTAAGAAACTAACTACTGGGTACTTATGGGTACTAATGAAAAATAAAAGAAGTTGCTAAAGTGCAGTGTAGCATCTGGCTACCCTTCTTTTGTCTCTGGGAGTTTCTCTCCGAGGGGAGAGAGACCGCGAGTTCTAGGGGCAGGTAAAGGACGGGGCTGGGGGCAGCCAGGCTCTCTCTCCCTCTCGGCATCAGAAGGAGCACGGTCAAGCTGTTGTTTGCTGCAAGGAGAATTCACTGTCACCGCCGGACTCCAGTCCTGTGGACCTGTCACCATCTGCTCGTGTGCCCAGGAATCCTGAGCTCGCCTTCTCCTGCCCTGCCGGGGCCGGGCCGCCGCTGTCCCGGCCCCGCCGCTTCTCCAGCCCTGCTGCGGGTCTCTGCTGCGCTGTGGCCCCGCACCGCCTGCCCGGCCGGGACAGCCCGCAGCTCCAGCTGCCACCGCGGGGCTTCTGGTACATCTCAGCCACCGTCTCATCCCTGCCGTTCCAGCTCGGCGCTCCTCAGAGTCCTGCAGGGGCTCCGGGATCAGGCTGCCCCAGGGGTTTGTGAAGCAAAGCCTCTCCTCCATCCCTTCCCGTCTCGGCCGAGAAGGCCATCACTAGGTTCCTTGTTCTGTTTGTTGCTAATGCCATAGTTACTGTTGTTAGTTTGCCTTGTTATACATACTAATAAAGGACTGTTATTCTTATCCTCATATCTTTGCCTAAAAGCCCCTTAATTTCAAAATTATAATAATTCAGAAAGAAGGAGTTTATATTCTCCATTCCAAAAGAATCTCCTGCCTTCCTTAGCAAACACCTGCCTTCCCAAAACAAAACACTGGTCTAACCCCTTCCAGTGTAATTTTCTTTCTAGGTTTGTCATCTGGTGCACCTGCCTGATTGTTTTCTAATCTATGTTAGGGAGAAACAAAGACAGGAATTATACTACATGTGTTATTTCAAACCATTTAAGAAAACTCATTTTAATTGAAGGGAGTTAGCCATCAATCACAGCAGCAGCTGTAAAAGATGTCAGGGAGCAGTGAGATCTAAAGGGGAAGTAGGGAGAGCCAGAATGTAATGTTTCCACAACCAAAGACACCACAGGACTGAGCAGTGTAGGTTCAGATTGAGCAGGATGAGGTGGGGTTTGCACTTCCATCTTTTTTTTCTGCACCATGGGCCACCTCATCCAGAAAGCCTTTGAGGACTGTCGTTAGCAAATATTTTTGACAGTGCTTTCCCCAGCAGTTTGTTTGGCTCCTCCCAAAATGTGAGATGTGCTTTTCAAATGTTTCCCATCTCCTATGTTTTGATTATTCAGATTTCTCTGTCCCCAGGGCAACATTCCTCCAGGAATATCACTGAACCCATAAAAGCATCATTTTTTATCAACAGGATACAAAATCATACATAGTGATGAATGGGCAGAATGAAACTGGCATTCTGCTGCAGTATATTAATTTTGGCACATTTGTATTCTCTCTTCTGCCAGGTTATTTCTAAAATATGTGCTAGGTTGTTTTTTTTGATCTATGCCCTACTGCATTGTTCTTTATTCTTTCTTTCTGTGTTCCTATTTATTACAGTATTTATTTATATAGCATTTTTTTCTCTGTAAGAAACTATCCCTTGTCTCCCTCTTCAGCATCCCTTCTCCCCAGTCTTTAAGCCACACAGTCAGTTTCCTGCAGACAGTAGGTACTTGTCACATGGCAAGCTACAGCAGGCCTGGTCTCAGTTTTTGCATTTGTGATGGAAACCCTCAGTCTCTGACATACTTAATTGGCAAAGAATACCTGCAGATCCCTACAGCATTAGTAACACCTTGAAGGAACACGTTACATTGTTAAAGTATTTATTTCTGAGGTGGCTCAATAGCACAGAAGAGAATAACTTTTAGGAGAGCTTCCCTGATCTTCCAGATTTTTGAAGGTTGACTGTGCTGCAACCTTGAGCGTAGTTACAAAGTGAAAAAAGTTAAGGGAAGACTTTAGTACTCAGCATAACTTTAAGCCCTGAGATTTACACTGTCCTGTCGGATGTTATATGGTATTGCTTCTACCACTAGCCAGTCACTTGGGATTGCATGGGAAACCTCTTATGATATTTATTTTAATGAGGAAGAAAAAAGCTTGTTACATCAATTTGGAAAGTGGAATTTTTAGAATACTAATGATGATATTTTAAGAGTTATTCAACAGGTTATGGGTGTTAATATTTGTTTGACACAAAGACATCTAAAGGCCTGTGGGGGCTTGAGCATTGTCAAGCTCCCTTTAAATCAGAGACCTCTCAGAACATATTGACTTTATGTCATGAAGCGTGAAGAAGAAACCTTCAAGCAAGACCCAAACTGATGCACAGTGCAGAGTGCTGTGCCAATCATGAGTATCAGTAACTCAGGCCTGCCCCAGCAACAGCGGTGTGCAGCCCAGGGATGACCCTGAGCCAAGAAACTCTTCCTCAGGAGGTTTCGTTAGTAGTTTGCTAAGTGAAAATGGTGTGGTCTTACTGCCTCTTGGTCTACAGCCAGTTTAGTAAATGTCACCCTCAGGAACTCTGCACAATCTTCTCTCCCAGTGCTGATGCACCTGGGGGAGTTTTGAGGAGGTATTGCAGTCTAGGATTGCAGCAAGGCCACTACTGAACCCACATGTTCTGAGTGCTGCCACTTGTGCTACCTGTAGTCTTCAGTTTGCAAAACCCCAAATATGCCTTGTGAAATGTTCATAAGAACAGTTTATGAGCCTTGAGATGGGATTTTCCTTTAGCAGTTATATCGAGGCTTCCTAAAATGATTAAAAAATTAAGACAGCCATTTCATCACTTTACTGTAAATTTATAAAGCAAGAAGTTCACACTTCTGCTTCTAATTAGTGATTTATTTGTAGTGAACACTTTCATAGTTTTTCCCCTCCCATACTTTTTAGTACTGTGGAGAGATTATTAGTGATGAAGATAGTTGGTACACTATTCATTTTCTACAGCAGTTTTGGAGTAGAGAATACTGACAGCTCAGTCCAAATGCAAGATGTTCCCAACAGGCTGTGAGCCTTCTCAGCATAGTTTCTAACCCAGGAGCAATAACAACATTGCCCTCACAGCATAACTATTCCAAGGAGATCCAACATCTCTGTTCCTCTACAGCAGATTTGAAATTGAAATTTAATGCCTTCAAGAGAGCTTTGAAGGATTTCACTCCAAAGTCAACATTATGTAATGGAAGCTTGCCAGTTTAAAATTAATGTGAGAAAACAGGTATCATGAACCACCATTACAGTATTCCAAAGCTGGAGACTTTAGTTCTAGCTGTGTTTTAGTAAGAAAAAGATATATTGCATCGTCCATCAAAGCTTGTTAACTGTATCCACTAATTTACATCCTTATCCTCAATACCACTCTTAATCAGAGTCAATCAATTTTCCAAATTGGAGGAAGATAAGGCAGGCGATATAACAGCTTGAAATTTCAGTAACATTATCTTGCTTCATAAATACAAAGACAAGTCTTCCTTGGTTTTCTTTGTTTTGTTGTTGCTTTGAATACCACCTAGCTAACTAAAAAAGTATTTTGAGCATTATTTTTATTACATAAGACATATGCATATATGTTTGTATAAATTCATGCATTTTTCTATTACATCAGAAAAAAAAAAAACCCAAAAGAGGAAATTCTGCTGGTTTGAAAGCAAAACCAGTGAGAGACTGCAAGTCAGAAATACAATTTAATAGGAGGGGGGGAAAAAAGTAAAATAAAATAAATGCAATAATACAACCTGACACCCTGTTAGTTAGGGCAGTGGTAGCAGTCCAGATGAAGTGGTCTTGTTGAAGCAGTGATCCCATAGAAAGGTCTAGTAGCTCTCAACCTCTGGGAATCCAGTGGGTAAGGGCCCATTGTGCTATCCCGGGTTATATTCAGGTGGGAATGCTTGGCTCCTCCCCATGGGAGGAGCATCTCACAATGGAACGAGGTAATTTTATGAGTCATACAGTGGGTCCTTGATTGCCCATTAAACAGAGATAACTCCCGGAGGGAGTTACCCATGAGTCATACAGCACAGCATTAATGGGCCCATTAACAGAAGATAGTCCGGAGGGTCGGGACAAGGGAAACACTGCCCCACCTGGTTTCAACAGCTCATAAAGATGGTGATAGAATACATACCTTGGGCATATCTTACATTGTAACCTAGGACAGAAATGTAAAATTTTAACAGTAACAGCTCCAAGCTTCTTAATTTTGGAAGGAGTAAAAAGTAAATACAAGACTTGGTCCTTTCTCTGTGTTGGAGGTTAAGACTGCCAAAAATGAACAATGAGCAGGTGTTCTCTGACTAATGATGAAACCAAATAAGTTAAACCCAGTGCTCACAAGACGAGTTACTATGAAGGAGCCCTCTTTTGGACAAGTCAGTTCTGTGATGTTAACAAGCAAGGCAGGGACGCCTGTAGTTTTCCAGATTACATTGGGACTCTTGGGTTGGGTTTTGGCATAGTCTGGTGTATTCTGTGTTCACAGAGGTAATCAAGAGGTCATTCAAAGCTGAAAGACATAGAAAATATCTACATGTTGCTCAGTTATTTACTTTGCACAAAGCTACAGCTTTCACCCTGATCTCACTGAATGCAGAATTCAGGTCAATGTGCGACTGAGCAGATCACAGAGTTATTGCCTCTGAAATTAGAAATCTCAACACTCACTGAAAGGAACTGAGACTTTCCTATGGATATTAATGAGAGGAGCTTGAAAACCGAAGAAAGAGCTACAGTCTCCCAGTGTAAATATCTCATTGTATTGATGAGAAAAAAAGGTCCCAGGTGATAGAAGGCCCTTTCTGGAGGTCACATTGCTGTTAGAACATTGCCTCTTTAGTCATTTTGTGGTAGTCTCTAGGTTTGCTAAGAAAACATGCAGAAGTGCATATTGTTTACATGTCGCTGTAGGAGAATTGAGTTAGAGAGCTCTCCAAGGAATAAGGATAGTTGCTCTTCCTTCTTGCTTTCAATTCCTCCTACAGGGTTTTGAACTGACTAAGGGGTTACATAAATATTTTAACTAGGATAAATATATATACCTAACAACTTATCTGCATACAGAATCACTTGAGATAGAATCTGTAAATTAATTCGCTTTGTTGATCCTGGTCTTTAAAATGTGACCTTGATTTCTGTGTCATGCAACAGAAATTCCTTTCTGATTCTTTCCCAAGTTACTGATGGATTGCAATTATTAACAATATTGTATCTCTGCATTTCTCTGGAAATGAGAAGGTGCTGAAATGGCCAGCTGAGGTTGGTTCTGCATAGTATGAGATAGCACATGGTGTGTCTATAAACAGTCATTTCACCATTATGAAATCATATCTTAGAAGGAAAACCAAGGCATGAAGAGCTGTGCTTGGAGTGCATTCAAGTGCATCAGACAGATGCTAAGACCCAAGTTTTCTAAGCTGAGCTACGGTTTCAACTCAGTCTAAATTGGGGCGTGGAGAAGGAAAAAGAGAAAACAGAAGAAAGTAAAAAAACTAATGCACCAACTAATGCATGGGTAGGCTATCCTATCCCTCTGAGGCACAAAAGTGAGACTGAAGGACTTCTGCATGGCAATCTCACACTGTTGTTTCTCTTGGAAACGGTACTTCAGACCAAATATCTGCTGGCTATTAACCAGTTGAAATTTCATCCCAAGGACTGTGTAGCATAAGATCCAGTCCTCTTTTTGATGATTAATAGGCTTTCATTTTCATGGCTGTCAATATGGTACATATACAGTAAACATGTTCACAAGAACTAAAGCAGTGGAGAAATGAAACATGGGTAACATCTGTCTGTCTCCTGCTTATCCGTCCACATGGGGTTCTTGTTTTAGCTTTGGTACTTGAAAACTGTTTTGTAATGTTAAAGGATATGCAGGATGCAGCAGTGTTGGAAGATTAACAGTAAACCTTATTCATACCTATGTTAAACAAAAAGTTCAAGGAAAATACTCACCTCCCTGAGAAGGTTCTATAAGGACGTACAGTAAATAATTTTGGTGTTTTCTTCATGGAACCAGCTTTTCACCTCGGACAGTTTCACTACCCTCCATTTGTATGCTAATCAGATTCTTGAGATGAAATTTCCTGTTCCACTCTCATGAAATTTCCTATTCCACATCATGTTAGTTACAGCTTTACCTTTGCAGGACTTGCCCTTGCATAGAGCCTGATTCTTCACAGTTTGACTCACATTTATCCATACCAAAGAACTGTGCCACTGTGACACTTATGAATAAAATCATAATAAGCACTTTTTTTAAAACCAAGGAAGAGAGCAAAACTAGTGCTGGGACAAGATTGAGCTTAAGTGAAATAGCATGTAGAAGTATGTTAACACACTACTGTTGTATTAAGAAGTACAAAAAAATTGTATGAATAGGTGTGATTGGAGAAGTAGATAAATGGAAACTGGAAGAAAACACTAAGAGAGCACATACATAAAGCAAAAGAACAGATGGCTGGAACAAAATGTTTTAAAAAATTTGATAAAAAATAAAGATCATGTTTAGATCTGCCTGTCTGTTTAATAGGGTTATATGAATAATTAATTCTGTAGTTCAACAGCCTAAATACGTCTAGATGAAAATGCTTTTAAAATATGTTGACTTGCTTTACACCACAGCAAGCAAAGTCATGGAGTTCAACATGGCAGAACTGTTCCTTCTTCAGAATTTAGAGTCAAATATAATGATGGGACAAATACAAAACCCAAGAGATGTTTCCCTGCTATCTCAGTGCTGAACCATAAAATCACTCACTCAAGAAAATCAGAATCTGTTATTTCGTTACCTCTAATCCCTGAAGGGTCCTCCCTGCCAAGAGAAAAGACAGACATCTGCTTTTTTCAGTCTAAATATCCTGGAATTGAGGCAGATATTGCTGGTGCAATTGTTCCATTCAGCAAGAAGTAGCTCTGTATTTGTTACCAGAAGCACCATGATAATGCAGGTCAGGCTTTTTGGAAAAGGTAGCCTGGCAGGAAGTTCTCATCCACCTTTGGTGACGATTCCAACCACAAAGCTCTTCAACCGCACTTTACTGACAATAGTTTATGTTTCATGCAAACTGGAGCAAAGATGTCCAAATATTTTAAAGGGCCCCAAATGCTCTAAAGCATGAGGTTTAGGTACATGACTGGAAGATGACTGTTGAAGTGCTGGGCATTCAGGATGCAGAAGTGGGCACATCGGCACACAGTCTTTATCTCCTCAGGAAACTCTACACCTGAGTATCTATGAGTACTTACAACAGTAATATCCCCATCTGAGAACAGAATAGCCTCTTGCATGAATTCGGAGTTTCTCTCCCAACTAGTTGCACAAAACAAAACTATATTGTGAAGATTTCAGGCCATTTGAAACAACACTAAAATTCAGGGAATTTATTGTTTTGCGAGAAAAACAAGATCAGACAGATTTATTAGTTACCTTCATCTTTCATCATCAGAAACACATCATGAAGGGATTTTGTATGAGAAGAAATTTGATTGATAGAGGAGCATTCTGTTTTAGATTAACTCAAAACTCAACTTTCAGAATAGGTTGCTCTAATGGGAAGAAAGTGAAATTAGATTTTCTTATTCACGTTGGCAGAGAAGAATCTTTCCTTACATCCACGTTAGATGGATGCACCTTGCTATTAAGGACAAGGAAATGCAGAGAAATGAACTTTAGAGTGTTAAAATAAAATGGTTTTCTGGAACAGTGTGTTTAGAATGAAGCATTTATTCAACAAGAATCACAATTCTTACTTTTTTGTTTTTTCAAGGTCTTTTTGTGCATTTATGGTAATGGAAACAATTTACAGATTTGTTACATATATAGGGTTAACTTAATAGTTATTTACCATATGCAATAACAATATAAAACAACTGTATTTTTCATCTGCTTAGTAATTAAGTGGACTGATTCAACTTTTTTTAAAGCATTAATATTGGTTATTTTACACAGAAAGCTAAATTTTGAGCGGTGAGGAGCTGTTTCCACAGAAGAAATGACTCTTCTGAGTGTGGATTTGCTTCATGATGTTTCCACCCTATGAACACACACCTGTTCATTGTCTTCTACAAGATACTGGCCCAAAGGAGGAAGAGGTGAAGGAGCAGAGATTGTGGAGTTCCTGGTCTGTGTCTCTGGGAGATCAGTGATACCCTTGTTCACAGCTATAAGTACAGGTGAAAGTTGAGTTAAATTTCTAGAAAAACTTTCTTCTAGTGATTCAAATGACAGAAACACATTTATTACCTCTTAAATTATAGTTCTATTTTTTTCTCAAATTTATTTTGATTGTGTTATGAAGCAAGTTCCTAGGAAGCCTATGGATTTTGCTATATAATGGACCACCAAACTTACCCCTATTTTACCAGAAAAGGAGATTCCTGCCAGGCAACTCAGTGTTTTTCTTCACCTTAACCCTTCCTATTTTGTCAGGTAGAAAAGAGTTTTGGCCAGGGACCCATCATAATTTAGCTAGAAGTTCTGGAGTACTTGATGGCCTATAGCTTTACAGCAAGGTAGGTCTGATTCCAGGCAGTACTTATATCTTATCCCATGCTTTCTTTTGGCAGTACTCTCGCTTGCTTAATTCATTGTACTTTTTTTTTTTTTTTTTTCCAAATCAGGAGCCTATTCAGTAGTTTTTGGAGATTCACAGCTTCTGACTCTTTATGAGGGTGTTTCTACACCAGCACACCTAAACTGCATTTATTCTAGCAAAGTGTCAGTGCTGCCACTGTTCTGTCGTGGATAAACAGTGTGATGTGATAATAGTGTGTGGATAAAAATTATGTGGTGTGACATCAGTAGACCAGGATTCTTGCTAATTTACTTTGATTCTCCTACAGATTATAGTGAACAATATATAGTGCACAGAGCTCTTTCAACTCTCTACCACGGCTGATCTAGTACAGGTCCTTTAACAGGGTATTTTAAAGCTGGCTCAGAGGTATCTGTACAGTCGGGACAACAATACATATATTGCTAAGGACTTAAACTTCAAGAAGAAAAAACAAGTCTGTCATACAGATCCTTGGTCCTGAGGGCTACAGAAAGGGTGGACAGTTTCCCTGCCCTGAGTGTTGTTGACACTTCCAACCTTAGGAATATCAGTAAGTGTGTGAGCAATTTCTGAACTTGTCACTTAACTTGAAGTTAACTGGAGTTAATATTGACAGCTAGTTTTAGCGCTTCTTGATGACTACTTCTATGATATTCCTTTTACTAATATTACTCTTTATTTTTGTTTCTATTTTCTACATTCAATATAATGTTGATTATTAGAAATTTCACACATCCTTTCCCAATAAATGGATAAATATGATAAATATACAGCTGACAACAGGCTATAAAACAATACCAAAATGATATATTGTTCCTGAGTCAAACCTAGGGACTACTGTGAAACATATTGCAAAGGTTGAATCCTCTGATGGATAGTGTCACTAAACCATTTGAACAGAAATCTGTGCCTTAAGGAAGACTAGAAGAATTGTAGAATCAGTATATAAATCAGCAATAAAAATTCATTTTGTATACTGCTCACCTTGAAAATAAACTGTTTTAGGCCAGTTTCACACACTATAAAAGCTGGTTTGGAGGGGGGTAATACTGTTGGCCTCTGCCCCATGTCACCTCGGCACTGCTGTAAGTGCAGGGCATGCTGACACTGAATCCCAAAGGTGTGACTCTGCCCCTGCAGCTGTACCCTGGGTAGCTGTCAGCTGGTTCAGGCTGGTACCTGTGCAGCTCCTGGCAGTACAAAGTTCAACATGGAGCGTGCAAAGCCTGCCAGTGACACTGAGTAAGCGTTTAGGGCAGGTAGAGATGGAACTGTTGAGAGTCACTGATCTCCTCTGGCTGTAAGAAGCAAGCCTTGAACTGAAAACTGGGTGGCAGTATTAGTCATGCATGGGGCATTAGCACAGGACTGTCCTGCACTGAGTGTTCTCAGCAGAGTTTAGGACATAGGTACAGTACAGAGCGAACAATGCCATTGTTAAAATGTCAAAGGTGACCAGCATGCAGCTGGTCAGGACAGTGAGAGAGGGAGAACTGTCTCGCATTCAAAGTGGTCTCTGAGAGATGACTTGGGGACGTGTAGGCTTGTTGCAGGAACACATCTCACTGCAGCTTGGACACATTTTACACATAAATACTGAGTGTCTGACTTCTGACTTTGCAGAAACATACTGTTTGCAGCTCCAGAAATCTGGTAACTCTGGGGGAGAAATCTATGTCAGTTAGATATGTCCAGCAAATGCAAGAAATGTGGTAATTGAAATAACCCCTCTAGATTGTAAAAAGCCTGTATAGATGTGCTGGGTGATATCTAGAGTTACTGAGCAGTTGTGTTGCAGCATCAGTTGGGGTCTGTGACAAGGATTGCTGACGTACTGTGGAAGAAGTTTGCTAAATAACTGAACTTCTGCTGCTGAAGAGAGTACAAATTCAAGAAACATTTGAAAGCAATGGCATTTGATCTGTGCTGACATAGCCTTCAGAGTGAAGCAGGTACAACCCCCCTTTAATACAGATAGCAGTCACTGTTTCTTGTGTTTGTTTTTCTTATTCTCACTCCAGTATATCTAAGTTTTAACCTGCAGGACAGTGTTAAAGCTCACCTTGGAAAAAATGAAAACCTGCCTGAAAGTATCAAGGACACAGAAACTAAAAAAAATAAAGTGCAATTCTGAGGCAGAAAAAATGAAAAATTGAAAAGGAAAATAGAGAGAAACAAGGAAAGAAAGAACAAGGAATGAAGGAAGAAAGAAAGAAAGAAAGAAAGAAAGAAAGAAAGAAAGAAAGAAAGAAAGAAAGAAAGAAAGAAAGAAAGAAAGAAAGAAAGGAAGAAGGAAAGAAGGAAGGAAGGATAGAAGGAAGGAAGGAAGATAGGAAGAGAGAAAGGAAGGAAGAAGGAAAGGGAGAAAGAAAAAGGAAGAAAAAGAAAGAAGTTTGAGGTCAAAGGCTAGAAGTGTGGAATACAGGAAAGACAAAAGGGCACCTGCCATCTTTGGAGCCATGGGATACCTCCAGGGATTCTTTCTTTGGTGACCTGGCACGACATGAAAGCAGAAATAGACTCCACAGTGCTCAGGGCCTCCTCCCCCTTCCCATTAGAGCTATGCACATAGAATGATTGCAAATTGTGTTCTTAAGACTTAGTGGGTATGACCTTACTCCTCCTACAGCACAGAGGTTGCTCATGGGGAAGAGGGAGAATTGAATAAGCAAGGAGAACATAACAAGTTTATTTGTACCAAACTTATCTATTTTTTTGTTCAGATAAATGAATGCGCACATTTGACCTCAATAAGATTGGAAAAGTAGCATTAATCATTTTGATAAAATAATTTAAAATACTTCTCCTATTGCTAATGAGCTTGTGTTGTTCTAGTTATAAGTATCCATAAAAATGTGTGTAATGTTGTGTTAGGCAGTAATTGAATATCTGTGAATTATTATTATTGTTTTCATTCTACTGTATTCTATCTAGGTAATACCTACAATGTATTAAGCTCTCCTTAGGCTACATACAAATGCAGGCATTTCCCACAACATGTGCTAATCAGTACAAGCAAAATGTTCATGGCAAACATCATCTGTGAACCTAACTCCATTGAAAAACAAAAAGTTTTTCTGTATGCACGAGCATCATGTACTAACTGCACTTTCCAGATGCTTTTTGTTGTTTGTTTTTGGAAAAAGAAGTTAATAAAAAATGATTGTCAGATGCAGACCTGTGAGCAAATGGAATTAAACTGCCAGAAAAATCATCTTAATCTTATGCCCTCAAGTCAAGTCCTCTGCTCAGCATTGCTTTAAAACCTGCTAAACCCAGACTTTAAATCCTACTGAAGTGCAGATATTTTATGTAAATAGTAAGGGGTAGTCCTGAACTGGTGCATAGATTGACAGAAATATCCATGTCTTTTAATATATTTTTATATCTATATATTTTTATTTATATTCAATATATATGTATTCAATAGACTTGAAAACTCCCTTCCATTAGTCTGTAACAATATACCAAAGTAAACTTATGTGGTACATTTAAGAGATAAGCTTTCCCTCCTTTTTCAGGATGGATTTTTGAGATTAATCACATCCATTACCTCAATTAAATCATCCATAGTTGTGCTGAAAGGATACCCAAACCCTTCCACTGTCACATGAAATTATGCAATATTAGACAGTACTCCTGCCACTCAATGTCTACCTGTTAAGCACATGATACACAGCACAATGAAAATATGTTTAGATGTAACTGATCTAAATGAATCCCAAGTTCAAAGCCTGACAATTAATCTGAAGTATGTTCTGTACTAAGAAAGAAATATTATTTCAGACCTGTCCTGCAAAGCTCACTAGATATTTAAAATATCAAATAAACTGTCTGGCTTTCACCATGCTAAGCATTTTATGCACTTTCATACTAGATCAAAATGCATTAGTGCAACTATTATAGACATTAAGACTAGAAACACTCTGAAATGTATGTTATGTTTCTTTAAAAGTAACCTTTCTGTCCTCATTAAAATCGTTATTGGTAAAACTATTTTCCTCCCCCTGGAACTCATAGAATAAACCTAGTACAAGAAACTAAGTACCATTCATTATTGCCAGCATCTGTAATTGTTTGTATAATACTTTATGGAAAAAATATATAAAATGCCACATTTGAACTCCAGACTATTAAAAGTGTCAGCGCTATTATATCATTTCTGAAGACCAATTTGCTTTTTTTTCAAGAGGTTGTAATGAGCCAAGTTTATTTTGCTTTCTACCATTTATCTTTTCAGCAGCAATAGAAAATTTACCCCTCAGGCACAACAAGCTATTCTTATCCTAGACAATTAGGCAGAAATTAAATGGATCATAAAGGTAAGATTTCTTTGCAAACAATGTGATGTACTTTATACCATTTAACACTGAGGAATGTCTGAAAAATAAATTCAGAGTGGTATATAAATGCAGTATGGCTACTAGCCAACTCTGAATAATGTTTCAACTTTTTAACACATAAGAAAGAGAGTAGGTAATCAGGGTCACTTAAAGACATACTCAGTGTCTAGTTCTGTTGTTGACAATATTTCATTTTTAACAGAGCTTGGAAAACCTACACTGACTTTGAAAATAGGCAGAAACAAGCCTGTGCAAAGTGATTAATTCATTACAAGATAAGAGGAAAAACATACATTTGGACAGCTTCTTCCACCTGCATGCCTTACTTGGGAGGTTCGCAGACATCAAGGTTTTAGCAAAATATTTGTGTTGTGCCCAATAAGCAGCGAGGTGTAGTAGTTATATGTAGATTCATCTGATGGGTGTTTTAAGTGCCTGCATGTCCCTGTGTTGGTGCTGGTGACTGGGAATGCCAAATAACTCTTTCAGGTCTCCTTATTCTAGTATGTTTGAACTAAAACAAGTTCTACTTCTGGCAGTTGACTAATTAGATTCAGTTATGGATTTTTTAGTGCTGATATTTTGGGCCCGATCCTCTCTGTCTCATCCTCTAAAGGATCACTAAGGTGTTTTAAGGCTAGAGACCTATTGTACGGCCAGTATTCATTTGGGGACAGAATATACCTCCACAGCTTATTTTAATCTTTGCGTAGTGACATCACCATGTGACATTACCAAGCGGTACTGGTGTACCAGGGTGTACCTAATCCCAATTCATTTAGGTGTATACATCTACTATACCCTACCCTACCTCCTCAAATGCAGAGAATGACAATAATGATATGAGTCCATGAGAAAGTTCACAGAGAAACACTGTGTAATAGATGCTTAGTGATTCCTGAGAACAGTGTTATTCCTCAGGAAGCACAAAAATTTGAGAGAAGGTGAAAACTATTTTCTGCATGTATCACAGGATTAACATGGTGTGCATCTAATAAGCAATAATTTAAATTACTTCCCCCTTTCTTTCTTTTTGGACAGTAGCATTTTTAATTGTGACCTGTAAATCCAACAAAACTATTTATTTTTCTGTAAGAGAGATTAGTTACTGCTGAAATTTCTACACTGCTGCACAGAAAGGGGCAGGTAAAGCACTGCAAAATATGTTGCATAGCACAAAGTTACAGTTCATCCATATTACAATAATAGAGTAACACAATACCATAGCATTCTAGATACTACATATGCAACTAGTAGAGTGCATAGTAGGTGTTTAAGGCAGGTTGACACTGTTACAACCAAAGAGAAGACTCAAATAAAGATTAAGAAGTGGCAAAGCTTCCATACAAACTGAACTGTGCCCTAGTCCTTTTTATCATTGCACAAAAATGCTAAATCTTCTCAGAAGGAAAATTGTTGGCACTGTACTTAAAGCAAATACCTGCAATGAAATTCATTACTTAGACAAAATTTCTTCTCCTTTCATAGAGAAAATTCTAATTTTGAAATGTTCTAGCTGAAATGATAGAATTAAAAAAACCCATGTTCCTCAATATTTACTAATACTCCTTACTGCCCCTCAGATTTTCTGGGAAACTGCTTAGGTTAGCACGGCAGGTAACTTAGTAACTTAGTAACTTAGTTCCCTCAAACCAAACTTAAATAGTTCAGATTGGTATTTGGTAATCTGTCTCACATTGACCAAAAAAGAGCAGAAAGTGCCTATCTTAGCATTGAACCTGGAGAACCCAAGGGGGAGTATTACCCTTTGCACTACCCAGCAAAGGGGTCAGGAAAGGTTACAGATAAGGGACCAGCTTTGGTGACAAGGTGAATTTTCAGCCATAGGAGCTACAACCATGTGGCGAGGAGCGTTTCCCCATGCATGTTACACCCAGTTTTTCTTCTGGCTCTTTGGTCTCCTCAGTCATTTTCAGTCTTACTAGTGAGAATGTACCTGGTCTCAGAGGTGATGGTGTGTGATGAAACCACCTCAGAGGCTGTGACTGTTCTAGATATGCAGCACAGTCCATGTTACAGCCCAGTCAGCTTGTAGATGCATTTATGCACCACTCTAGGCAACCTCCTTGACATTCTTTAGTAGCAGTTTGCTAGTTAGAAAATTATTATTCAATGATGAATTCTGTTCCATGTATAGAGACATCTTTTTTCTTTCTGGGAATTGCTGAACTGGGAGATGGTGTTGGTTTTACTTTAGATTCAATATTTTCTGAGTTATAAATTTTTTATATTGGTGTATTCCTCACTTTTGTCAAGAGTACCAATTAAGAAATGGGAACTCATGACTCAGATTTCTTGAAATAGAAATTCTTCCACTCTTAGATGACTCACAAGTCTACATGTACATTATTTGACATACCTAATTTACAGGATTATTGCTGTTTCCAGCTTGACATTTTTCACTTCAAATAAATTCACCCATAGGCACAAAGCCACTTTATACAGATTTTCTTATTTAAACAAAATGTCACCATGAGAAAGAGACAAGCCTAGTAAAAAATACCACTATCCTGAAATTTGTAATATAAAGAGTAAGTTTTGACATGAATAATACTGACTGTCATCTGTAGAAGTAAATATATTTTGGAAAACTTACAGAGGAACAAACTTGTCTAGAACGAAATATGTCCTCAAATTTTCTGCATGCATCTGACATCCATAATATTGCAATGAATTAATAGAAAAAATGAAATGAGAAAAAAATTAAAGAAAACATATAATAAGTAACTTCTTACTTGTGCTGAAAACTTTTGTTGTAATGAATGTGTTCCCCATTCCTTCTAAAACTAAAATAATAAGCATATAATAGGTTTCTACAAACATATCTGCAACAATTTTTGTAGCTTTATACACATGGCCCACAGCTGCTTGATCACAGGATTATGATGATTCTTAGGAAGCAGAGGACAATCAGAGAGCAGGAAAGGTGTGGAAGTGTGCAGAGAAGGTAAAAGAAGCCTGATGACATCTAATGTACGTAATTAGCCTTCTTTGTGAGAGATTCAGATATGAAAGTGATTCAACAGAGAAACAGTTTTGGTAAAGAGAGTAATGGGACTGCGACAAGAAAATTTTATCTGCTGAGCACCTGCTTCAGATCACCTGCAATGGTCCAGAGTTGTTCTCTGGACTGCTGTCTGCTAATTATATGACAGGAAAATACAAGACTATGTTTAGAAAACATTCTATGTGTTCTTTAAGAATTCCTAATGAGTGATCTTTGCATGATTTTCAAAGATCATCATATATGCTGACATCATACTATATAATGATTGTAAAAAATTGTGAAGATAAACATTGCCTGAGCTCATAAACAGAAATATTTCTTCATATGTAATTTCTTCAAGACTGCATCACAAAACAAGTAAGTAACCCTTCTAAAAATTGTTTTCTGTTATTCCTGTAATTATTCATTGCCTATCAGAAGAAAGAAGGTGACTTACAAGACTTCTGTTGCTGTGAAAACTTATGTTATCCTCAATCTCTCTCTAAAAATAACAAGCTATCATCAGGCAAGATAATCAAACTGATAAAATACCTTGGAAATAAAGTGAATCTTGCCTCATGATGTGATCTTTCTGATATTCTTATTGAAGTTCTTGATAGATATCAATACTTTATAGCTAGACATCAATAAGACTTTCAGAGACTTTGCATCGAAGAAGATTGTCCTCTACATCAGTGAACAGTTTAAAATGTGTTAAGACTTGATATTGTGTTTACTGTTCATATGGAAGACTCCTTCAGAGACACTTCCAGGACACACCACACTCAGGACAGTGATCTTGAAATTATAGAAAGGATATTCATAATATACCAAGTTACTACTAGCAGTTGGTCGAAAGCTCTTTTTTTACTAATTAACTTTTGCACCTAAGAACTTTTAATAACCAGAAATTATAGCAATTCTCTAACAGTTAGTGAAAGCACTTTGTAAAAAATCCCTGCAACACTGGAAAAGGACAAGGACATTTCCAAACAGAAAAAAAAGAGTACCTCAGTCATACTGGTTCACAGACTTCTGGTATGTATGCAACGATTTGGGGCATTACAGCATTCATTAGCTTGGAAATCTTAAGCGTTTCCCACTTCATTTGGCAAATATGAGATTTTCTAGTCTGCTAAATCTAAACAACATGCTCACATATCACTGAATCTCCAAATAGTACAGAGGCCATTTCTTTTTTTTTTTTTTTTTTTAAGGATAAAGAAGGTTCTGTACATGTGCAACATATGTATAATATACAGTATACATAATATACATAATATACAGTATTATCTGAAATATTTACAGAGAATGAACAATGTGTGTTTCTACAACTTCACTCTCAGTGTCGTATTGCTGGTCATGCAACCAATGTAGATCTATTCCTCCCGCGTGGCTCACCTGGAAGGAGATTCCATCTTGACTTAATGCAACAGCTATAGTAGCCAACAGAAACTGTTGTCTGTAAACATGCAATCCTTAACTCTATCACAACAACATTAACAGAAAAAAGTACACAGAGATATACAGACGTTAAAGCACTTACCAGCTGGGATGCAGAAGAAGAGCATGTCATCCCAGCTGGGATGCAGACTAGAAGCTGAAAGTGACAGAAATGTGCCACTGAAGAAGCAAACAGCTTAGCTGATGAATGTAGAGGTTGAATATCAATAGGAAAGAATGCCACACATAAATATGGGGCTGGAACCTCCGAATGTCATAAAAGTCATTTGTATGCAGTCATTATTCCTGAAATGTGAACTTCAGCTGAAGACCTTGTAGTATTCCTTACAAGATTTAAAGTAAAATCTATATCAACTGATGCATAAAACTTCACACAGAAAAAAAGTTTTGAGAGCAAACATTAAAAGTTTGTGGTGGTGATAGAGTTGTAGCAGTTATTGATTTTTCACATTGCTTTTCCAGTTAATGTGACAGACATTTGAGTCAAGCCAGATGTAAATGAGATACTGCAGAGTCTGTACACTAAGAATAAAATTCTATAAACTCTCAGCAACAGAGAAGCTCAAAGACTGGTGTCCTTGCAACCCTCTGAATCACTTAAATTAGCCCCACATCTCAAATCCATCAGGACACAAATGTCTATGACAACTTTTATGCTTCTAACAGCAGTGTCACAGCTTTGACATATATTGACTTAAACATTGTAACTGAACTAAAACAACTTTTCCACAGCCACAGATCAGAGATACTCTGAAGTTACTCTTGGTTGTTCCAAAGGTCCTATGTTAGTCTTAACCTTTAGAAAGTACATGCAAGAGGGAGTTTGGAATCAGGAATCTTACCTGTGATCCTACGATATCTTTGTTTTCATTTAGGCAAAGCAGTGCCCACTATAGATTTTGTTTTCCTCTTATTTTCCTTCACGAATGTGGTGGTGAAATATCTGCTAAAGCATAATTTTCTTCATAGGGCCATAACTTCTTAAGGACAACTCACAATGCTATTATAATTAAAATGTTAATAGCTAATTGACCATATAGTTAAACTGAATCAGTTCCCTGTCAGTCAAAATAACAAACAGAATTATTAAATAGAAGTCAGCTTTCAATTAGCAGATGCAGGTCTGTGGTGCAGGGTAACTAGGACAGTCCCTCCAGGGGCAGAACTGTTATGGACTGTGGAAGCCTTCTGATCTTTTCTTGCTAGCCAGCAACTTTCCATATTGAGTTGTTACAGCCAGAACAACCACTCAGGTCAGAGGAGGGGGTCACATGATTAAAATTAAAACATCATTAAGACTGGTCAAGGAACAATCAGCAATTGCTACTTTGCTTTTTCTGTTGCTTTGTGTTCTTTGATTTTACATGTTTGACCAATTAAAATTGTAAATTAATTCATGGCAGCAGGTATTCCTTAATAAAATGCAGTTTCACTAAAGGACCCAGACTGAATCAGTAGCAATATATTTCTTTAATAAATATTATTGTAGAAGTACTGTAGCTACAGAGAAATAGTCACAGGTACCTGTAGTGAGATATATCTGAGCACTTCTTTCTTATGGCGTTATTGCTTCTTATTTTTAAGACTGCTATTTAGCAAGTGTTTAAACAACTCAAGATGACCTTACTGCTTTGACACTAAATCACGGGAAAGAGCTTCTAGTGTCAAAATATTAACAAGAAATGCCAAGAAGTCTATGGATATGTCATTGTAAAATAGAGCCGTCAGCTCCTGTTAGGGAAACATCAGTTCTACATTTACTTCAACAAGTAGTAAACACTCCTGACAAGTGAAATGTTTCTTGTGTTTCATCCCTTGGAGGATTTAGAGGAAGACAAATGCTGCTATTTCTGAGGGGTTCAAATGCAGGTCATGGTGCCAGCAGGAGGGCAGGGCTGCTCAGCAGAAGGGAGCACACTGCCCTGCTGTGCTTCCCACTCGGGGGCAGGTCTCCACTACTCTGCTCAGACAAACTGATTCCAGTCCCCTTCCTCTCCCCCATGCAGCCCTTGGGACAGGTGCCCCTCAAATGCCTGGTGAAACAGAAGAGGGTGTCACAGCTGCAGGCGGCCGCTGTCACTTCCTACCAACAAGCGACGTGACTGTGCCTGCTTGAAGTTTGCCATCAGAGCATCTTTGTGTTCTACAGGATAAATGGTTTGTGACTCCCCACAGAGCTGCAAACAGAATTTGGTGCATGACACAAACAAAAATATAAGAATCTTCTGAACTCATGGGAGGGGTTTTTGTTTGTTTCTAGTTAGAAGTTTCAGAAATGCCTTTTTGTATTAATTTTGTTTAGATAAAATCAGATTTTAAGAGGGTGTGAAATCCTTGAAAGAAAAGAAATACTTAAATGAAATATACATGAACAATACAATAAATAAATTAAAGCTTAACCTTTAAAGGCTACCATTAGGTTGGTTGGACCTACTTAGGTCAGCAGAAAGGTTAAATTTTAAAGGCTATTCATACCTTTGTTTGGTGCTTTGGTCAGCGAAACAGTGCCCCCTGCTAAATGGCGTTGAGGATGAGGTCACAGTCTACACTCATATTATAATGATTTATTTTGAAATTTAGAGTAGTAATGCTCCCAGTTTTTTAAAATCTGTTTTACCACTTGATGACATGATTCTAATTATACTGAGTTATTCTCCAGAAGATATGCAATTATTCTTATTTTAACTTCATAACTAAACGAAGCTACATTTGCAGCTAAATCATTCTAAATGTGCCTGGCTGAACAAATTTGCACCTCTCTTGAAGGCAGGAGCCTAAGCCTAACATTACCACTGATGTCTAAGCAGAGCAGGGAGTGCTGTAGGAAGCCAGGAACAAGAAATGTTCAGTCCACTAGTACTCTCCCTCCTCTTTGAACTACTTCTGTCTTTGGGGCAGGCCTAGTTACTTTTGGTTTTTATTTCCCTCAGCCTGTATTAACTACTTTTTTTTGTTTTCTTCTTCAAATTAAGACATGATCTTGTGATTGTAACTTCCATTTCTCTACTGTAAATCCAATATTTATAGTTCAAGATTATGAAGTACACAAGTCTAAATTGCATATAAACATGAACTATTCTTTCCTGTTAGGCTTTATTCCCAGTTGTTGTAAAAGTAGCTCTAGAAATTTTTTGACAGTCGAAGGATGTTTGTGCAGACAGGATGCTATCAACTGAAGTTCACTTTCTTTTTTTCTCATCAAATACAAGCCCCTTGGGTCAGGTAGCCTTGACACAGTCAAGAATCTTAATACTGTATAGAAGTGTGGCATTCATAATAGCATTTGTTATAAAGAAAATTACTACATGTTCAGATTTCTAGGTATTTGCTTTTCTTAGTGAGTGTCATTAAAGGAACAGAGATAGCAGATGTTCTGAGCTTTCTCTACAAATGCTCAGGAATACAGATTTGTTTTTCCTTCTTTGTTTACAAAATGCCTACAAAAACGTAACAAAATGTTCATATTTGCAGAACTTTTTTCTCCTTGTAGTCATGAAGTTTTCAAGGAGTTTTTTGAGTTTAACTGTAACTCATGTAATACTCTATTTAGTGAATTTTGACTGGTGCATACGTACAGACAAAACCCTAGAAGCATCTTTTGTATTTCTTGGAAACACAACTGCATGGTGCTACAGAGATTTATATTGCTATGTCTAAAAATCAAACTTGAAAAATACTTTTAAGAGAGAAAACCAATTTTGCTGAAAAGTTTATTCAGAAACTAGTCCAATTTTCCAAGTAGAAATTTGGAAAAAGTAACAGCTCCATGCCTCAGATTACATGTCTCAAAGAGGCAAAGCATTTAACATAGATACAGATCATGAAGTCATATAAGAGAAAAGAATACAGTCGTGTAATTATAGTTTGCTCATTGCCATGGCTGTCTGTATAAGACCTCCTTAAAACATCACATAATACCAGGGGAAAATTTAGAGATATCAAATACACTTGTGACAAATGAACTAAGTTTAAATCTCGATTTCTGGTAAAAATGTCAGTGACAAGTCCAATCATAACATTTTTACTGGAATTCATAAGCCTCCCACAAGAACATGGGAAGAAAACAGTATTTCTCCTACAGAAATAAGTGGATCCTTTGGCTGTCCTTCATTATCTGAGACTGCTTTAGAAAACATTTAATAAACCTTTTGTTTTTAAGCTTGCAAACTTGATGCTGCCTCTGTCTGAGCATGTTGATAAGCAGTGATGTTTGCAGGTGTTCCTTGCAGTTTTATTTGCTTGTCTCAACACTCTGCTATCAACCTGTTGAAAGAAACACCACCGTAGTTTTCAGATGCACAGAGAATGAGTCTTCTTTCTACACAACTGCCTGTCATCAACACAGTTCAGTCACTCTGAATTTAAATTATTTCTGTTAACTTATCCAGGGGAGCAGATGAATTTGTACCTCAGTCATGGAACAGTTCTGGTTTTTAAGAATAGGGCTTAAGCTCTTAGAGCAAGCTACGGAGCAGCATGATAGAGCAGCTGAGGAGAGAGGGCAGCTCTGGGAATCCTGTGGTCCAGTTCTTGGCTAAAAGCAAGATTAGCAAGAGCTGGTTGCTCACAAATGTTTCCAGTCATGTTTTGAATATCTCCACAACATCTCAGCACAACTTATCCAACCATCCTTACAATGAGAAATGTGCTTTGTTACCTTTAAACAGAATTTCCTGTGTTTCAGTTTGTGCCCTTTGCTTCTTGTCACTGGGCAGCACTCAGAACCACAACCTTTTCAGTTGTTTTTGTGCATGGACAAGGTCCCTCTGAGCCTTCTCATCTCCATGCTGAACAGGATCATCTCTCTGAGGCTCTCCTCATATTAATTGTGTTTCACTCCTTTGAGCATCTTTGTGGCCCTCCACTGGACTCACTCCAGCAATTCCATTTTCTTGTACAAAGCTCCACACACCAGGTGTGGCCTCACCACTGTGGAAAGAGGAGAGCTGACAACTCCTTCGACCTGCTGGTAGCTCTGCTCCTAGCGCAGCACAGCATGCAGCTGGCCATCTTTGCTGCAAAGGCACATTGCTGGCTCACAGTCAACTTTTTGCTCACCAAAACACCCAAGTCCTACTCTAGCAACATTCCTGCCCCTGTGAAGGCTGGTGGTTTTCCCCCCCCTGCTGAGTTCCCTGAGGTTTCTCTCTGCCTGTTTCTCCAGCTCAAGGTGCCTGTGGATGGCAGCACACTCCAGTGGTATATCAGCCCCTGCTCCTGTTCTGTACCACCAGCAAGCTGGCTGGTGGAGCACTCTGTCCCAGAGGCTGTGTCATTTATGATGCTAAACAGTATCAGCACCAGTACTGTCCCCTGGAGCCCAGCACAGGGGTCTTGCCTCCAGCAGGAGGTTACATCGCTGATCACAAAGCACTGGGCCGACTTTTCAATCTCTTTTAAATTCACCTCCCTGCCCACTTAACTATTTTGTACCTCATTTGCCTGGTGTGTACTTCATCAGCTTTTCGATGAAGTTATGATGTGAGAAAGTGTCCAAAGTCTTCCTTGTTATTTCATTTTTAAGGTGTCTTGCCAAGGAGCCCCTTAGACATACCCATGAAGTTTTTGATCCCTTTTTCTTATTGAGTAATTTTTCAAAGAGAAAAATTTTGAGAAGTTTCCTGAATATCTTCCTTATTTTAAGGAAACATATGACATTTTAAAGTTTGACATTTAGAGAAATATGGTGTGCTTAGATCAGCATTCTCTTTAATTTCAATGTTTCAGCTAGTTTGTCAGCAATAAGAATTTTGAATTAATGCTTAAAAATATTCTGGCAGGCCTAGGGTTTTGGGGGTTTTTTTCAAATATTTTATTCATGAGAATTTTTAAGATTTTTTGACTCTGTTGATTTGTACTGTATTTTTTCTGAAAATCAAGAAAATTGCAGCGATGGGAAAAGAATGTGTTCAGCTCCTGTAGTTGTCTATGACAGCCTTGTCTTCCCAGAAACCCAGATATAATCTATCATGTGTATGATTACATAAAGGATTACCACTCTGCATTCATTCTTCTCATCTTCCTTGGAAGCTGTGCTGTGTACTCGGTTTATACAACCCAATTAAAATGCCTTCATGCTTTAAAGTAGCAGTATTCATACTATTTAAAAGACTAGTTCATTATTGAAAAATCACATTACAAAATTTCTAAGTTAGCTGTAAATTCTTTCTACAGTTGAGGAGTTTTAATACAAAAGAATATAAGTCAGAAAGAAATCCTTGCATGTTGCTGTTGATGAATATAATTGATGAAATCCTGGACCCACTGAAATTTAAGAGAGAAGTTCTTGAGCAGAGCCAGGATACTATCCAATACATCTGATATTGTCCTTCCCGTGCATTCTAAAGAATCAATTACGTCCTTGCTTCATATTAGCATTTTGGTAGTGTCAGGAAGCCTCAGCAAGAACTACATTCTGATGGGTATTACTCTTTTATGTGTCTTATTAGTCCTACAGATGTCACTCCACAGGTGGCAAGAGGATCACAGCTACCTTGTAGAGTTATATATTAGGACAGAATCAGCTCCTTTCTTCCGTTTTGATCCTGAAATTGAGTTAAAGGCTCAAACTGTAAAGTAACACCCCTTTTTTAAATGACATGCTGGTTTTCTTCCTTTCAGGGCAGCTGCATCAGGTTCAAAAGCTTCCTTCAGGAGATATTCTAGCTTTTTCTGAGGCTGCCAGTTTTCACACTGGATTTTGCTTCTGAATGGAGCACAGGTACACACATCCACCCATGCAGGTGCCAGATGTGCCAGGGAACATGGGAAAGCAAATTTTTTTGCTTTAAAGTTCTTAATTGCCATGAGTCCTTGCTATTTTCAAGTTTGAGAATTTAATATAAACTACAGTTTCGAAATAGATTTAAAAATTACCTTGACCGGATTTCTACATAGAAACTCCTTTCTCTCTCTCTAGGTTCTTTAAGAACCAAAAAAAACCCCAACCCAGGTTTCCTCTTTCAGTGTCTGAAGATGTAAGATAAAGGCATGAAAAATTGAAGAATGGCTTCTGCTTCTGTATATGAGGAGCACAGAGCTCCCAGGTGAGTGACAGAAGCTACAGCCTGTTCCCAAGACTAATGCCACTGTAGCTTTTGGGTAAGTATCTATGAGCCTAGGACCAAAACCCATGCAATCAAACTTCTCCAAGTTCTGTGAAATTCTTGATCTGGAGATAAGCAATCTCACCCTGAAATCTAACCTTGTTTCTTTTAGACAGTTACAATGCTATATGCAGCCAAAGAGAATACAGTGATTTCACAGTGTGATAACAAAAAGAATTCTTTTTTCTCCCAAACCGGTATTGTGATTAACATCACTTTTTTCAGCAAAATAGCTCCTTGTAAGCTTCTGAGTGAAACTCAGAATCAGGTGTCCTGGACTTTCAGGTTCTTGATTTTGTTCACTGTATGGTCCCATTATAAATAATACCAGCCTTTACTTGTTAGTCTTCAAATAACGCCATATCAATGCCTGACATTTAAGTATGGTGAAATGTAAATTTAATATGGAATCAATATTCCTGAAAAATCCTGTGCTCAGACATGCTTTTTTCACAGGAGTGAACATGTCTTCTCAGGCTGTCATTTCCTTCTTAAGAGATGTGCTTACAAGGTTTGTGATCATTGGCTGGAGTTTGGATAATCAGTTGTTAAATGTTAGCTAATATCCCAATCCTTATAAAACCATGTGTTAAATGTGAGCAGATAAGAACATTAAATCACTTAACTTTCCTAACTGGAACCTAAGTGTGTACCATTCTATATGTAGGTGGTGATCTCTCTTTGATTCAGCTCTGTGCTCTTTGCCGCCTGTACTTCCAGCCATCTGCATCATGTGAATTGTAAAGATGATACCTACCAACAAGAAAGAACACAACACTTCTGCTCTAAATTCTAGTCTTACCCACATTAAAGACTCCTTTCAAGCAAATAAAATACAGCTTCAGAGGACAGAAATTTTAGTTGCAATACATGAAGTCGATATTCATGTCTATTGAGTCCAAATCACAGAGCAGGCCTATCACACCTGTGTCACTAATCACAGAGTGGTTTGGCTAAGAAGGAACCTTAGAGATCATCAAGTTCCAGGCCCTCAGCCATGGGCAGGAACCACTTTCACTAGATCAGGTTGATCAAAGCTCCATCAAGCCTTGAACACTTCCAGGGAGGGACACCCATAGTTTATCTGGGCAGCCTATTCCTTTGTCTCACCATACCCACAATAAATTCTTCCTAATATCTAATGTAAGTCTTTCATTTCTTATTTTAAACCCACTTTCCCTCACCCTATGATTATTAATACCACAGGGCACGAGTCAGCATGCTATAAGATTTTACCACTTAAGAGCTAGCTGTACCACTTTGGTCAGTGAGTGATGAGAAAGTGAAAACATAACATTTAATCAGGTGATCTGACCAGGGTGCGCTTACTGGCGCACTTCCTGAATCACCAACTGAAGACCATGCTACCTCATAGGCATGGAAGCAAACCAGAAAAGTTAGCATATTATTCAAAACAATTTGAGGTTATTCAAATTTATTCTACAAATTCATTTCCATGGAGAGCTACTTCTTGAAGGTGGCTGCTTGACACATTTTTTTTCCTTCCTAGATTTCAAGTCAATTCAAGTAGGTGTGCAGCAACAGAAGATGGGTCCTCCATGCACCAAAAATTCTTGCTCCAGTACACTAATAGTACAAATTTGCTAACATAGCAGAGCTTCAGCAAATCCATTCATTAACCTTAGACTGCATATATAGTCTGCTAAATGTTAAATCATCTTCAGGAAGTCTGAAAGTAAATTGTGGTGTTATTATTTAGGTTGCAGCTCACCTTGCTTGGCTCTGTTGTATAAAACAGAATAAACAGGATAAGATTTTAAATGCTTGTGAGTGCTTTAGACAAGTTTGATAGACTCTTATGGACCTTTATTCACTTTCTATCATGGGTCCCTGTCAAAATTGACAGAAACTAATTAGACGGTCAACTTTTTTTTTCATACATCTCTAAATTACTCACCATGCCAAAGGTTTTTATTAAATTAATTAGAATTGCATAAAGGTCAAGATTTTCACTTGAAAGCATTGATTTGTGAAGCAGTGAAAAATACTTCAGGTCTTTCAGCAAGCTTTCAAGCTTGCTTTGAACCCACAGTTGTGATCCACATGAACTACGAAATGTCACAACAGTACTTGAGGAAAATCAGCAGAAAGATTTTGCCCAACATGATCAGCATAAGTATGCTCTCTGAGTTGGTGTATAGTGAAATCTGTAACTACTTAATAAAAATGAAGAGTTATAAACGTGACCAGAGTGAGATGTAAATCATAAGGTACATTATTTCATTAAATAGCAGAACAAAGAAGGTTATTCTTTTTTTAAGAGCAACCTTTTCTCATTTACAGAGATTTATATTTTAAATTCAGGAGTTTTTTGCATAACAAGGGGTTGCTGTCTATTAGGTATATCATGGGCTACATTTTAGAGATTTGATTAGTAGCCTTGTCTTACTATTTGTTTTCCTAGCTGCACCAATGTTCAGAAATAATGTGTATTGTTCACAATTTTCACCTTCTTTGGGAGAGGCCAAAAGGTTTGGGTAGGTTTGAAGGAAAGCAAAACAACTTAAAAACTTGCCTGCAGCTGATTTGCCATGCATATATAACCTAGGGAGTACCATTATAAAATTTGAGCATATGTAATATGACATATCAATTCCAAGCTTTAGAAATTATTATATTCTTATATAAATAATACATATAATATATATACTTTAGAGGAAAGGAATATGAGGACATGATAATAATTTCTTATACAAAAGTGTGGAGATCTTCAGATTAAGTATAGTTGTATAAACTGGTCTATAAATCAATTAATCAGATAAATTTCATGGTTGTCTTTAAGCATATATATAATTCTGTTGAGTTGGAGGGTATCTGAGAAATCTGTGAAAGATGCAAAAATTATTAGCTTGTCCAAAGAGAAGTAGGGAGAGTGGTGCTATAGCCTCCTTATAAGTAGAGTACTTGTCCTATGAGGAACGTCTAAGAGAATTGGGATCGTTCAGCCTAGAGAAGGGAAGGTTTCAGGGACACTTAATTGTGGCCTTCCAGTACCTAAAGAGGGCTACAAGAAAGATGGAGAGAGACTTTTTACAAGGGTATGTAGTAATAGAATAATGGGGAATGTCTTCAGACTAAAAGGGGTATGTTTAATTCAGATATTAGGAAGAAATTCTTTACTGTGAGGGTGGTGAGGCACTGGCACAGGTTGCCCAGAGAAATTATGGATGCCCCATCCCTGGAAGGGTTTAAGGCAAGACTGGATGCAGCTTTGAGCAATCTGGTCTAGTGGAAGGTGTCCCTGCCCACAGCAGGGGTCTTGGAACCATCTTTATGGTCCCCTCCTACCCAAAATCATAATATTTTGATTTTATTATGCTTCTGTGGAAGTAGAGACTGAATTCTAGTCTGTGCTACCAGTGAGATATAGCTCAAAGGACTGAGCTGAAACTTGAGTGATAGATTCTCTTCTGCAATTTCTGTTCTTTGTGGTTTGCATGGAGTGACTTAATCAGCTTGGGCCCAGTAAATGACAGCAAATGGTGCTTCATTTCCATCTGATCACATGCTATGTAATATACATAATAAAGACTGAAGCCTCAAACCATATTTATTAGTCTGAGCCTCATGGACCCCTCAGGGGGCCTATGAAGATATCATGCCCTCAGCCACATTTCTTGAGTGTTTGAAGCTTTAACCTTTTATAGCTAGAGGACTTGGTATATAAAAGTGCTCTATAAGGTATTACTTATGGGCAGCAGTCTTGTATGAACTAAATTTGCAATCTGTTCTTTTAAACCATCAAATTCATTTTGATGCAATTTAAAAATTATGTAGTATTTCAGTCATGAAGGATTTTATTTCAATAAAAGTAATAAGGGAGCTTCAAGGGCTGTGATCATTACTGGATAACCACATCCTTAGGGAATTAGAACCATTTAGACACTTTTTCGGTACAATTAAAATATGACACCATGGGATTAAATGTTAGGACATACACCACAAGTAATGACTTCATGCCTTATTAGGTGCAAATAAATGTTAACAGGACAAGAAAGATAACAGGCCAAATTAACTCTTGGGGCACATGGGAAAAGGATCTATTGAATTCTGCACACTTTCTGTGCCTGATATGCCATGACGGGATTCAGCCAAGTATGCTTTTATGGCTGTGGTATTTATGGTGCATACTGATTATGTTCTACATGTATATTACACCATAATTCAAGAAGATTCAGCTCACAGACCAAAGATTCATCTGGTGCTGACAACACTATCTTGCTTGGCCTTGTTTTCACAGGAGTCAGCTGAGCAGCACAGTCAGGGCTAATATTCTCTTTACTGTGGGTATGAGATTCAGCACCAGATGTACCTGTCTCTTAAAGGCCCAGTGGCAACAAGTTAAATCTACTATGATTAGAACTGCAGCATTGCATTTTAGTCACCTTTCTTTCTAGCAGCAATCAGTCTTGCGACTCCTTCTAAGGAAAGGGTAGAACAAAAACTGCATCATCACTAGAGTGTCAAACCATCTAATTAGCTGGTAGTAAAGGCTGACAAGACACTCTGATCCTGCTGAGGCAGTTCAGCTCCAAAGCCTGGGCTGAGCTGAGGGGACACAGTGAGCCATCAGCGGTCAGAAACTTGCCCTTAAAATCTGTGTTTTCCTGAACCTCACAATGATGGCAGTGGCTGTAGGGCTGCACTCTTCTCCTCCTCTGCTTTAAACATTGCACACAATATTCCCACATGGCAAGAGTAACAGGTATTGTCCTCTTCTCTCAGAAGAATTTAAAGTCACAAAGGACCCCAAATATTTCTTGGTCCATTCTGTGAATGAGTATATCTCAACACCCTTAGTTGACAGTTCTGTTGTACGTGGGAACAAAACACCATTTGTCCTCATCTACGGAGCTCGAGCTGATTAAAGTCTACAACTTCCTGAAAAGTGGTTGTAGTCAGCTAGGGGTTGGTCTCTTTCTCCAGGCAGCAACTGACAGAACAAGAGAAGACAGTCTCAAGCTGCATCAAGGGAAATATAGGTTGGATATTAGGAAAAAGTTTTTCACAGGAAGAGTGATAAAGTACTGGAATGGTCTTTCTGGGGAGGTGGTGGAATCTTTTTTAAAAAAAACCTAGATGTGGCACTTGGTGCCATGATCTAGTTGAGGTGCTAGGGCATGGGTTGGACTTGATGATCTTGAAGGTCTCTTCCAACCTAGAAATTCTGTGATTCTGTAAATTACTCCATGCAGACCACAAAGAACAGAAATTGCAGAAGAAAAGCTATCACTCAAATTTCAGCTTAGTCCTTTGGGTCAGGGAAGGTGATCTGGACCCATTTTCTGAAAGGGCCACTAAGAGGAAAACACAGCTAAATGCACAGAGTTAAATCCTCTGCTCTCTGATCTGTATATGCTCAGACTGGGGAGACCTAGTCCCTCCTGACTTGTGCTGTCTCCTTGATCCAGCTATGAGCAAGAGCATGCCAGTGCTGAGCCATTCCTGTTTGCTGGGGTTGATATCTGTCAGACCATGTGTGGGAGGGCACAGGGAGTTTTCTTGTCACTAGAAATGAAGTCAGCTCTGGTTTGAAGCCCACTTGCAAAACAAGTAAGAAAAACAAAACTTTTAAGAGTGAAGTCTGGCTGATATAATTGAAATTATGGAAATTATTTAAGTAGATGGAAAACAGTGAACTTTGCTAGAGTATTTGAGGACATCAACAGTAATACATAATGATCTCCTTGAGGTGAAAAAGAAACACCAGGAGACCTTTTAAGATCCCAGTGTTCCAGTGTTCCTGCTTTTCTATTTCAGCGAAGATGCTATGAGAGCATGATGCAAATGGAGCCCTGAAGAGCCCAGCCAGCAGCAAGCCTCCCTTCCCCTCCACCCACCCCCCAGCTCCTGGCAGGCACATTGCCCCTTGGTGTTAATTGCAGTGTACCAACTCCTGACAGCCTTTTAATAGGCAAGGCAGGAGGAAGGAGGCATTTTTGTTATAGGTCTTTACAAAGTACTAAAAGTACTAAAAGGCAAATTTAAAATGCTCATTACACTCGAGTAGTTCCACTCTACTTAAATACCGGGAACAGGTTTACTTCATTATCCTCTTACCAGTAATTAAGCTACCTAGAGACAATCAGCAAATAATAAAATTCTGTTGGGGAGGAAATTGGTTTAGACTACAAAGAACTGAATGAAATTATTGTACAAAATAGAGGTAAGTAACAGTGTAAAAAAGATATTTAGCTGTTTCTAGATAAATATATCCTGAGGGCCATAATATTTCCTCTACATGAAATATATAAACTGAGGATTTAGAGAAGTCCCAACCCATTCTCCTCAATGAAGTTTATTAGGTAAATATTCATTCCCCTAATGACTGATCCATGGACTGGTGATTTTCCTAGATTTTCAGCTGTTCAAATCCAAAGGCTAAAGGCAATGCTTAAATGAAATCTTCTGCCTCTCTCTTCCGTCCCATTGACTAAAGAATACAAAGACATAAATGCATTGAAGAAGCTGGTTTCTCCTACCCTGAGCTGTAACCAAAGTGTAAAAATCAGGTCATCCTGGAACTGAGGCCGAGGGTTTAGCTAGGCAGTGTCTTCACTTTCTATTTTACATCTCCTGATCTCACTTCAGCTCATGTAGGCTTTTTTTTTTTTTCATATCCTAGAGAAACTTTCCTGACCCTGAGCTCAAGTTAGAGCAGGGAAGGACATGTTAACAACAGAAGAACTGAAATTGTTTCACTTCTACTGATTTTATAGGGAACACTCAAAAAAAAGAAAAAAAAAAAGAACTAAGGTATGAAAAATTGAGAAGAAAAAGCAGAAGTGGGAGAGAGATTTTACTTCATGCAGCATCAGTAAATCCTGGTTAAATGATCTCAGTTAATTGTCTGAACTAGATTAGAAGACAAATGACACACCAGGGACATAAAACCGAGCACTTGACTGCTCCTTCTCATCCACCCTGCAAACACTGATGTAAAATCTGTGGGGGCTAGTTAATTCCTACAGATGTGAGAGAGAAATCTGCGATTAGAAAGCAGGTAAATTTCCAGAGGTAAAAGCCTTACACAGTATGGAGCTACATTAAAGGAACAACAACTTATTCCCTCTTAAAACTTTATAGGTGACAAACCACAAAAGAAACTGAGTACGGTCACGGTGCACTTTTAAGAAAAGCATGCCCTGGACCTTAAATGCTGTCAGGAATTTTCATCAATTCCCCAGTTACAAAAAGTGTCTCTTCAGCGCTGGTGTTTGTAAACATGATGGATACCTTGACATCACCAGAGAAAAAGACAGACTCCTTTCTATGTGACTGTGGAGCACTTAATATCCTAATATATTAGATTTTTTTCACAGGACACAGCTCCCCCTCAAAAAGCTGCATTTATTCAATTTCACATTGCAATGGGCAAATTGAAGACAACTGGTTTTATTACGCATCTGTGATTTTTTGGTTTTGGTTTTGATGGATTAGTTGCTTTGTTTCAGGTATTAGTGGAAGGAGAAACAAGTAATTCAAACTGCAAACAGTATAATTAAGATTTTGTTATTGTGCCAGTACAGTGTAACCTTAAATTTTAAGGACATGACTGAAGTGAGGGTTGGTGAAAATAAATATGTTCATGGCAGGGGATGAAGATCCACCTGAGCCTAGTAGCTCTCTAGCTCTCTGATCATCAGATTAGAGCTTTAAAATAGAAAAGAGTGAAATAGAAAGTCAGGTCATTCCTTGTCTTTATATCACTATTTATGTTCTCTGCTTCCTGATGGCACTGCCATCAATCCAATTACACTGAAAGGTAAAGATATTTGGTGTATTTCTAAAATCCAAAGCCCCTGAAGCCATGTGATAACTCCCTTCCCTCTTTGTAGCTGTAGTAAGTTCTCTTGTCCTCAGAGGTTCAATGAAACTGTGACCACTAAAAGGTCAAAATCCAAAAGGCAAATGCAAAATCTGAAAATGTGTGTGGGTCTTTCAAATATATTTTTAGTCCTTCCTTATGATACTCACAGGGTCTGGCTCTAAATTTTTGAGTATGCACAGTAGGTAAAGCTGAATATTAAAGTTGCATTCACAGCCACAGGAAAAAGAAAATATGTCTATGACAGACACATATTCCCTTTGAAAACGGTTTGTGTCCTATGAACACCATCAATGGGCTTAATTGCAAACAAGCTTTTCACAGGCATGTTTCTAGAAAATAAACAGGTTCTTGCAAATTGCAGAGACACTGACTTGAACGCTACTTATTTCATTATCAGCACTTAAAAATAAAGAAAATTCATCTTGACGTTTCCTTTACCTGTTTTATCAGAGCTTTGTATGTATAAAAAATTCTGGTAAATTTTGATTTTGTTTTGTGCTTTTTTAAATTTTTTTTTATTTTTTTTATTTTATTAGTGGCATTCTGAAAGTGACGGATTTTTGTGATTTAAAGAAAAAAGAAATATGGGCTGAGTTTTTTTTAATGAGAGAAAATGAAGATATTTTTCAATACTTGGTTAAAAAACACTCTGAGGTACATAACATGCATAACAAACATTTTGAAATATAAAAAGTAATATATAATGTGGTGTTTGGATTGTTAAATAAATTTTAGTAATGTCATGGTTCTTTTTCTTCACTATTGTAAGTGGAAATTTACTAAAAATTGTAAATACGCTTTCAAAACTGCTCATAAAACTGCTAGAACATTACAAGCAGAATCCCTGTGATTATTAACTTAATCCTTCTATTATACAAGTTAAAAGACTATTTCAGATAATGATGTAATAATAAATATTTTCTCTGAGGAAGTGCAGTCAACAAATATGTTTTAAAATAGAGAGGTTTAAATTATCCCAAGAAATGAAGTGTACTGTGAGAACATACCTCTTAGGAGTCATTTTCCAACAGACAATATAAAGACTTCTTTTCCTGGGAATGAAGGCAAATAAAGTTTGAAATATATTATTTTGCTAAACCTGGGGAAACTTTCTGGGATAAAATATTAATATTGCTTTGTCCAATTAATACATCATAAATTATAATTCTATCAAAGTCTGTTAGGTGGCTTACTGAAAGACTGCTATTCATAGCATGTAAAGTCACTTCTTTTTCAGGAAGAACATAATTTCTCCACTAAAGAGTTTTTATTTTTTCTTTCAGTGCACTACATATGAAATTCTTTTGTATTAAGTTCATTTTCTAAATTTTTAATGTAAACAGAATATGGAAAGCACAATGATAATCAAGCTCTATTATAGTACTATATTTAGTTTAGAAATAATCAAAAAGTTAAATAATGAAAAGGCAGCAAAGTCTTATCTTCCTCCCCAGCCTGCTCCATGTGGTGTTTTGTTCCAAAGTTTTTCGCCATTTCTATAAAATGTATTAGTCTACTTAGTAAATTAAAACCTTACTGTGATTCAACAGCAAGACTTATCCTACATGCAGAGCTCATGGGAACTTGAAAACTTCATTAATCTTACAAACCCACCTTTCCTTACAAGGCTTCGCATTCATAAATATAAAGCAAATAAATATAAAGGACTGTGGCTACCCTGTTAGGGCTTTCCCTGCTGCTAGCAGTGGCTGTGGTGGGACAGCAGTGTGAATGGATTGCCCTGGAGAAGAGCAGAACACGTGCGGCAGCCCCGCAATCCACGGCTTCCATCACTGAGGCATGGTAGTAATCACACCAGGGCTCAGGCACCAGGCCTTGGTTTTCAGTCACCTGTTCCAGCTCAAATGCACAGTAGCACCATAGAAATTATTGTGTTAGTATTCGTCAGAAGGAGTAAGTCTAGTCCAAACTGCTGGGTCTCACTCAGAGGTCAGAAGACATAACAGACATGGTTGACATGGGTGAAAACAATGAACCTCTGTGGCCTCTATCTTTTCTCCATGTAGACTTACATCTACACTGCACAGGGACTGTGCCTCATGGAGATCCGGGTAATGCTAAACTGGGGAAAGCCCAAGGAAAGCACACAGCTCCCCCACATGCTACATGTGAAGTGGGACGCCTGTTTGTGAGGAGTCAGATACTTGGCACTGCCTCTGCAGAAGAGCCTGGGCACAGCTGTCATGTCCCTTACTTTCCCAGTCCAGAATAAAACAAATGACAGCCTAGTAGGGCTTGCACTATTGCTAGTTGTGCTTCAAAGACTCTTGGTACCTCCTGTTGGCAACATTTTTAAGGGTCTCATTTTGGCAGCTTCATCAAGCATATGCTTTATTAATAGGAGCAGTTCCTCTGCTTTAACTATTTAGATGTGTATCTGCACAGTGGTTTTCTTACCTAGTTACTACTTAGGATATTGAAATCTGATTTTAGGTGCAGTTGACATCTTTAAAAACCTTGCTTATTTCCTACTTAAACTTGAAGATGCCCAATAACGTTTCGTATCTGCATTTTTGCTCCAGGGTGCATGTAAAGCAGTGTAAGAATTTGCAACAATTTATACCTTGCATATACTTATGAACTGGGACAGGTACTCTTGATAAAGCCCTCAGGGATTCATTCAGTAAGTATTCTCCAGGCTCCTTTGTGCGACACATAAGAAAAGGTCACATTTGTGCCCATGATATTTATCCTTCTCAAAGCACTCACCTGAATGCGTAATACCTAGTTTCAGATCTCTTTCTAATTTCTCTCTTCACTGCTGGGATAAATAAGCACCAATATATTCCTTAACTGGAACTATCTCTCCAGGTTGAGCTACTACACATGCCCATGCATAAAGAAATACAAACTTTAATCCTGGTGCCACGAGAATAGCAGCAGCTGGAGTGATTGCTGCAGGGCTCAGGCTCCTGCTCCTGAGCTCATCACATCTCCTGGATCACTCAGCAGGTGCTGAGCTCCTGCTGTCCCTGCAGAGAACAGCCTCACTGCAGTTTGTTTCTGGCAGTTCTCTGACACACATCTCATCACACGGGCTGAAGTGGAGAGCCTGGGGTGGTTTTACAGCTGACCCTCACACCCCCATGGGACGCAGAAAGGTTAAAGCCACAAAGCCAAACACCCTTTCTGTATACCTAGGTTACATACATCAGTGCTCATAACAGTGCCATCCCAAAAGTACCTTTGTGCTTGCTGCTAGCAAATGAAAGTGTATCTGGAAAAGTCTTAGGAGAAACTCTACATTTATTTTTCAGACAGACAATAAAGGAACGTTTTTACCTACAGGTGAAAGATCTCCACTCTAACCAAAGCAGCCTACTTATAAATAGCCTCTCTCTTCCAATAAAGTCACTGTATTATATATAAACAATTCTTTGATTAAATAAGTCTCATCTGGATCAGACAAAATGAATTTTGTCTCTGACTTAAAGACAGAAATAGTGCTTCCAACAAATAGATCTTGTAATAACTCACATTTTTCATGAGCTGCAGTTGTCCTACATTCAACAAGGCTCAGATAAAAACTAGATGGGATAGGGAAAAGAGTGAATAAAAGTATTTAGAAACGAAATTTCACTTTTTTTTTTTTTCCTGAAGAATCAAGATCCTTCTACATATTACCTATTTATTTCTTTTTTTGAAATTTCTATACATTCTTTGTTATCAACAATCTGACTCACAACAGTGTTCAGGGGCTTTCTCCACAAAATTTTACTTCTCTCTTGCACATACTGATGTTTTTCTTCCTACTGGCGTTTTTTATATTTCTAGTAGATGAAAGTCATTCAAGGTGGAGGAACTTCTTTGTCTGAGTTTTGTGAGGGACTCCAGCAGAGAGGATAATTAAATGGGAGCTTCATTGAATTGCCTTTTACTTGCCTCAGAGATCTCTTCCTTCAGTGCCTCCTTCCCCAGTGATGTCATAGGATCATTATTTATGTAATGTATAATGTTTTGTATAAACAACTATACTACAGATTTCCATGTTAGGAATTAAAAGTTGAAGAAACAAGAGGCATTGCCTTCTGTTCTGAATACAGGAAGCCTTTGCACTTCAAAGTTTTTCTCTCTTTGGTGAAAATGTCGCCATCTATTTGTTTCCTTAAATTCAATTTCACTTCCATGAAAAAGAGATCCCTGCATTTCTTGCAGAGGTTCTACAGTCCAAGAAGAGGGAATTGATTGTATTTAAAATCTTCCTACAATGAGTATTACAAAGCAAAGATGGTCTTGTAAAGTACAGTGCATATGTGTGCTGGTTCTCTGCTGTGTAGCTTGAGAGTAGTTTCATTATGTATTATTGAAACTTGCTAGAAGTCTTCATCTGCTTTAGAGTCTACCCTCAGTGCCTGAGATTTCATCTGAAATTGAAACACTGCCGATTTCAGACAAATATTGGAACCCTATGTGCAATGGAGGCCATTTTAGCACAGCTGCATGTGCACAAGCCACATCTGTATAGAGCACATACTGCAGTTCTTTTTTAGCAAAAATGACAGAGGCCTCCAATTGCACAGGTAGATTTGTCTTGATGACAACAGCAGCTGGGGATTCTCCCCCACTTTTTTAATTCATAATGCTGCAGAAGGTTAGTTGCTGCAGATTTAACTATTTGTAGGAGCAATGAAGACAAAAAGTATATGTACCTTCACTCTACCCAGGTCTCCTTAAGTCCTTGATTTCTTTTATTAATATTTTCTATCTTTTTAAAGAAAAAGTTCTGGCAAAGCATTTATTCTGCTTATTTCAATGGAATTGAAAAAAAAAATTCCCAAATATTCTTACTGATAATGAGCAGTTATAGCAATTGGGTGCCACAGCAAGGGCACTGCTGTGATGAAGCTGGAGCCTGCAAACAGGTGACAGGAAAGATGGACTGAATGCATTCAAGGATCCCCTCAGGACTGCTAGGATCCAATATGAGGAAAGGAGTGGCAGTGGGCCGGTGTTGGCTTCCATGAGAACTACACTACCACAGCTCCATATCCTGATGTGCCTCAGACTGCTTTCCTGTGCTGCAGCTCCTGTCTGTCTGGAAAAAAGCTTTGAGCAGCTTCTAAGAGAAATAGAATCAGACCTCTAATTAAGGTGCTCTAAATTGGGTTTGTACCAAATTATACTCTGATTCTGTATTTAACCAGGAAAAGGCCTTTGAGTTTAGTGCACACCTACTCACAGATTTTTTTTATTCTTCTATGATTTGTGCCAGTCTGTGCTCTCACTGGGAGAGGAGCACCACAGTTAATAGGTGACTGGTGTATGCCTGTTTGCAGGCTCAACTCAATTTGCACATCCCCGGTACTGAATTTACTTACTTGTTGCTGCCTTTCTAAAACACCAATCAGTCAGCAGACTTTATTTTGTATTTCTCACTATTGTGTCGAAAAAAATTAAAAATGTGTGCTTTTCAGAGTCTGATATCTAGAAAAAAACCACATTTCACATTTCTTTCCATTATCTCATGTGCTTCATTACTGAGAATGATATTCCATGGTCTCCATCTTGCTGATGACCTTATTTCTATGGGGAAACAAATCTTTTGAGTAAATCAGAGGATTTAGTCTGAGGAAATGTCTTTTGGGGACTGTGTGGTGAAGGAGAGATCTTGCGGTAAAGACATATTTTCACTGTGCTGAAGAGGAGCAATGAGGTGTCCCTAAAATCCTGCCACCATCATAGTAAGAGAAATCCACTGAAAATTTGCTTAGATCCCGTCACTGGTGGCCTACACCACAAGATATGTCGAATATGCTGCTTGGAATTTTTTTTCCTGGGTAATCTTGACAGCAACAGGAAAGGGCATTATATGTCACCCCAGTATTTTTTTTTTTCTCCTTCTGCAATCCTCCTGCTGCATAGTCACTAGATAGAAAAAAACTGTTTCCATGGAGTCTTAGAAGAGGAATAGCACTGGAGGTGTAGCTATAAACCTTTTCTGTGTTCAAACACAGCAACTGCTGTTGGAAGGGCTTTGATCAGGTCTAGAAAAGGGAAAATGTTCTCTCTGTTTCTAGAGGATCACATGACTTATCACAGTGAAAGAAAAATAATTTAAAAAATTAAAAGGAACTTTTGGGGGAATTAAGAATATAAAATGTCTGAGCATGGATTCCCTCATTAAATAAATTGAAAACTCTACTATTCATAAGTATGAAATCTTAAATTAGCTCAAACCACAACCAGAACTTAGGTACCAAAACTTTGTCTACCTCCCTCCTCTACTGCCCACATACCTTGCAGAAATAACTTGTAACATCTCTGTGTTAAAAGTTCCTTAAAAATTAAAATTATAAAAGGTCAGAAGAGACAGCAAAATGATTACAAATTTTCTAAAGAAAGATCCTATTCTATTTTTCTATCATGGATACCCTAAAAATTTACCATCACTAAGCCTTCTCTCTCGGGTACAAAATCTTGAGTGCTCCAGGGGCCTTCTGAAGACCCATGGCTTATTAGTCAGCTAGTAGTGATTTTTCAAAGCACTATGTAGCCTCCAGCCCAGCCTGAAGCCACAGTAGACAATTCCTTTGACATTGTTTCTTGCCAGTTTCCATTTTTCTGTCTGTGTTTTTAAAGGAAGTTCTCAGTTCTGGTATATCCCATTCTGAATAATACAGGATATGGGAGGCTGCTCCTTGATGCTCAGTTAGCCAGCTAATGAACTGAAAAATGTTTGTATATGGAAAAATCTGTTGCACAAAAATGTCCTCTTTTATCTTTCTTATGAAATTATATTTAAGAAACTGAGAAGATTAAGATTTCTGTTTCCATCAGAGTAGAAAAGCTTTTCACAATCAGAATCCCCTGCTTCGATGCAGGACAGTATTAGTCTTTAAAAACCTTCTTATAATTTTTAACTGTATACTAGGAATGTTTCAGGAGAGTATTCCCATCAGTCTGGAATGCCTTTCAACACTGAACATGTAATATCTCAAATATTCTTCTGCTATGTAAGAAAATATTGCCTATTTCCATGGTATGTATCAGAATAGGAATACTGGCTGATCTTGGGGGAACTCCCCCTGCTTCCCTGTCAGATGGTCCGACTGCAAGGACCTTCTGCTCATCAAAGATGCCAACAAGCAGGAATATTCTCTGTCACGTAAAGCTGCTGCATTACAAATAGCTGGAAGGACTTTTAGGAAAACTCTGCTGTGCTATTTGACTTGGTGGGTTTGCATGAGCTCATTGAATGCTGACTTCCCGGTCAAGTCCTAAGACAATAGCCCAAGCTTTGTGGCTGTAGATTCATCCTTAATGTTCTCATGAAAGTAAAGATGGTGCACACACAAAGTCCTCTCCATTCCTGACCTCCCTGAGCTGTTCCACCACAGTCACCTCTCTGGCATTGCTCTCTGTATGGTAACAGCTGTACTGGTTACCTCAACAGGAGCTACCCATTGGTGCTGCACTGGCTTTTACAGAGGTGCAAGGTCTGGGACCCAGACAAAATCTTTTTGAGAGCTTGAGAAGACCTTGGTTACCCAGCCACAGATTTGGATCAAGTCCCACATTGCAATGTGTGTCTCTAACAAATGAGTACCAGTTAATGCTGTTTTCAAGGGTAAGCTTGAAACAGGTCGTTAAAGCAGTGAGTGATGGAAGTGAATTTCTTTGAGAACAGAAGACTGAGATGATTACGGCAGGTCACAGAAAGACCAAGAAGCAAAGTTCCCAGTAAGAATCTCCTTACTGGAAAGAGAAAAGAGACAGCTGAAAATAAACATCGCCTGTTAATATTTAAGATTTGTTTATTTTGACAGAAAAATGTGGTACATATCTGAAAGAATTTTAAACTGTATGATAAAATAGTAGAAATACATGGAAATTTCTATCAGTTACTTCTTTTTCTTCCATGTCATTTACTAAGATGCATGACAATCCCAAAGAAATCCTGATAGTCTGTGTGTATTGGGTAAGGTAATATTCATTATGCAGTAATATGTGCATGCAAATGTTCGAGGAAAACTACATTTGAGTCATTTCCTCCACAGAAAACTTTAATGATACAATATTTTGCTTTATGCAAATTTCTTACCACATGAGATAGGGTCCTTAAAACTGATGTGGGGTTTGTTGTTTGTTTGTTTGTTTGTTTTTGTTTGGGTTGTTTTTTTTTTTTCTGCCTAGAACAGGTGAATGAATGACAGATTTCATTTTTGGTTTAGTGATAGTCCTGAAGTGCTGTCATTTGCACCACATGACATTTTCTGAAGAGAAAAAGCATATGATTCAAATATTCCTGATTGGGCTGAAGCTGTTCTTTATGTTATAATATTCCTGCAATCTGGAAGATGCACAAAGGCTTAGCTGATACTAGCAGTAATTTCAAGTGAATTCAAATTAGATATGCTTATTGCAGATTAAAGACACTGCTTAATAGCATCACACTGTTATGGCTGAGAAAACAGAGAACTGATTTGGAGAGCTCAAAGATTTTTTGTTCTCAGCCCTCTGAATTTCAGTGACTTTCTCAGCCGGGTCCTTAATTTCCAAAGTCAAATCTGCAAGGAAAACTTGAATAAATTGAACTCCAAAGCCTTTTCAGTCAGCTGCCTACAATTCTCTTATGCAATAAATAACATATTTTAGAGAGAACCCCTAGTCTGGAACCAAGACAGATTATCTGATTTATAATGTGTTCCTGAAATGGGCCAATCAAACCTAGTTTTCTTAAAAAAACGTTTGCCAGGAAGTTCAAAATGTGAGTATGTTTTCTTACCTGTTTATAAAGGAGTTGAAAAAATCCCCAACTGGTTTTAAGACATTGCTAGTGAAAAGTAGAAGTCAGCAAAGCAGGATATGAAGGGCAAATAAACCCAGTGCTCTTTCCTGATGATGTATTTTGTGACATACATTAAAAAGTAAGCACTTTTTCTTTTTTTTTAATGTAAATCTGATATGTAGTGATCACATTCAAGCAATAAATTTCCTATTTGAAAAGACTTTTATAAAAATTATAATTAAAATCATGAACTAACGCAAAAATGAAATCTATGTTTTATTCCCCATTTCATCTTGTGGGCATCCTTTTAGCTGCTGCTCACATTTTAATGATCAGGTACTACATATTACCTTTGAGTCAATGAAAATCGTTTGTAGCACTGCCATTGATTTCACATACTTCAAACAAAATAATTATACATTGAAAGGCGCAGTTAAAATATGCTGAAGTTTAGTTACATTTCTTACAAACGAAAATGCACTCTGGAGACATTAAAGAAATTTCATGGCTGTTAAAGCTGACTAGGTTATTTTGGATGAAGTTCATTTGACTAACATGTTTTTGCTAAGCCTGAAACTGGAAAGCTTCCAGTCAGCCAAGCACTAAGGCAGAAAAGAATGAACTGGGGACAGCATCCTGTGTATTAGCTCTGTTCCTGGACTTAGATAGAAAAGGTTTAAGTCCTTCATCTGCATGACAACCAGTGACAGAGTAGGAATGCTTCCAGTGAAACAACAACTGCGACATTTTAGGGCATATCTTGTTTTGAAGAAGAATTTTTCTTTGGAAACTTTCATCAGATTCTATGCTACGTTTTTTAGTCTAAACTATTTTCAAATGCCAGACAAAGCCTGCAAGCATTCTTGTTGGTGTGTCCTTGGCCAGGGTCAATCCATATAAGTTCTCTATGAACCTTAGGGGTTTTTTTGGGGGTGTTTTTGATCAGTTACCTTGAACAAGAGCACTCTATATGGGGAATGAATTCGTTTTCCCTCACACAGCTCTGCACCTTGTACATTGGCACATACTGAAGTGAGGAACTGTCACACCAGACATCTCAACTCACTTCTGCTTTTGTGAAAATATTTTTAGAGTATTGCTTTTTGGTCCAACACAAAGCAAGAACACAGATCTTAAATACCTGATGTTGCCGCCTGGATCTGTTGTGCAGTTTTTCATTGTGGATGTTATGACTACTTGGAAGTGTTTGGGAAAATCACAAATGAACAGTGACATTGGCTTCTTATACATTCACTTATCCAAAGTGCCTGTGGGAGAACTCCCCAGCCAGCTCTCTCATAAACCAGTTCTGCTGGCATGAGCTGCATGTGGAATCACTTATGGGCAGAAATGTCTTTATAGGCCTGACCTGGCATGCAGAGCGCCACTTGGATCTCCACCATGACTAACACCTCTGAGAAAACAGGCTCTCTTTCCTGTCATCCTGTGGGCATCAAAAGTGGTGGCACAGTTAAGCTATTCATTCATCCAGGCAATACCTGGATAAAAAGTAATTCATTAATAGTGCACATATTTGTAAAAATGCATTCGCATCCCTCTGTGTCTCTGCTTAAGGACCCTTGTGATCCTTAACTATAGAAAAGCCACCAGTATTTTTCTGAAAAAGACAATCCATTTGGTTTTGGGAAGATTTTCTCTTGCTCCAGTTCCTAAGCATTTCTAAAAATAGTCATTCTGATTTCACTAAAACTACTTGCTAAATTATGAATGTTGCAGTTCGACCACATGTTTTACAAGAATGTGCTTAAAGGCCAGGAGGTTCCTAAGATGATTAATGTGGTAAAGGGTTTTCTTCCTTTTTTCCTACTGGAGTTCTAACACAAACCCTGGTACACAGAAAATCTGACTTGTGTTTTTATGGCAGTGAGTCAAATTCAAGTACTACTTGTTTTGAGTATCCTTCTGCCTAATTGATGAGCTTGATTTGCTCAGGACAGAAAATCTAGTTGTGAAAGGGTTATAAAGTACCTGCTCAATTTTTTCCTGTTTTACACTTACATTGTCTTGTTTTGTTATGATATTGTTTGGCGTGATTTTTCTTTTTTTTTCATTGTTCTCCAGAGACCAGCTGCAAAATAAAAAGGGCTGCAGCATGCCCTGCTACTGCGCAGCCAACCAAAGCTGCAAGAAACTTAGCATCTTCCAAGATTTAACCTTGCCAAAGACTGGCCCCTTAAATGGAGCATTTTGCATGTGTGTAGCATTCTTATTTTACACAGAATAAACTGTAGGAATAAGTTCTTCCCCTTTCCAATCCTCTCTCTCCCTATCACCCATCCCATTTTAGCCTCCACCAGCAATTTTAAGGTCATCTGCAGGAGGCTTTCCTTCCTCTATGGAATAGCTTCTCTTACTGTTTCCCAGATATTAGTCTTACCTGCCAGACTAATTGCATTATTTTACTATTCAAAGTCTAGTTTTTCAAAGAGATGTATGTGGTTTGTACTTTTATTCTATGCTTAAGCTAGGAAACATAGCAAATAAGAAATTAATCCAAGCCTGGCATCCCTTCAGTTCTTTCACATCTCCCAAACATACTGCTCACCTTCTGCTCACCATTTACTTTCTTCATATTTTACCGCTGTTTGCATATCTTACTCCAAAAATATTTTAATGTAGATAAACTGTGAGTCTTTACAGCTTTCTCTGGTGCAGCTCAGAGCTGCACAATCATGTGCCTCTGTTGATGCCTCTTTCCCTGACAGCATGCAAGTGGCAATCTTGCAACCAAGTCCAAGGCATTGGGCTCATTTCACAGGTATGGAAGATCACATGTCCTGTTCATAATGAGATTGCAATCGAGGTTTGAAATTCCCTAGCTCAGCATTTCTGGAGGTTCACACTTTCAGAGGTGATTACATTTCCTGCCAGTGAAGGACTTTCTAACATTAATAGTACAGACCTTGATAGATTTAGCTCTGAAATGAGGCAGGTTACTGCTCTAATGTTATGCTTTTCAAGTAGACTGTGTATGTGTTCTGCAGACAGCTCACTGTATCTTAGAAGCACTATAATTTCCTGCTACAGAAAGTATCTAAAACTGTAACAAGCAAATCTCTTCTTTTAAAGGTTTCAAGTTTCGTGTGGAGCTAAAGTGCATGTTGGAACAGGACTGAGATGAGAAGATTTCAATTCTATGTGAAATTTTTCAGGAGGGATGTGTCAATGTCTGTGCTCCAGGCAGCTTGTGTAACGAAAGTGAAACTTGTAGAGATCTTGCTTGTTACTTACATATCTGCAATGCACTGGCAGTGGAAATGGCACACACACACACACACAAGAAAACCCTACAAAAATTCAACCCCCCCCCAAAAATAGCAAGTTTTCTCACAGTCAAACAAGGGCAGCATCAGTGGAAAACTCTTTAAAGTGAGTGGTATGTATCCTAGCTTGACAATTGACATATAAACATTAACCTAGGAACTTCTTAATTTTGGACTTTTATTTATCTATGGGACATTTTATCATTGGACATATTTTCAATTTCTATGTAAAAGTGATTTTTTTCCTTTCTACCTATTCAGGATTTTCTGAGAACAGATACTTTTATAGTAACTTTTATCATGGTAGCTCTTACTTTTCAAATAGATCCAGAGTTCATGGAAACCTTTGTGAAACAGTAAATACCAAGAGTCATTATGTAGCCTTTTCACAAAGGCTTACATTTCACCTAAAAAAGAGTGACTGATAAACACATACCCTTAAAGGCCATTACAGAAAACTTCTCAGCTGAGTAGAAAGTCTATAAATATGAACCTGTTCTGAGGTCAATTGAGGCCTTTCTTGAGAAAGGTCCAGATCATCCCGAATTAGATCATCTTTAACGACTAAATTCCTCACATTGTGTAATTCCTCACATTGTAGAATTACAATTTGAGTGGGTTCCTGGGCTCGGGTGGTACGTGCCAAGCCACACACCTTAAATTCTTCTGTGAAAAACTGTGGTTCTCAGAATGCTGACATGGCTACTGCACTGCCTGTGAAAGAGGCCAAGCCCACAGCCAGCTCTCTGCAAAGTACCTGTGAGGCTGCTCACAAGCAGCTTCATCTGCCTGTTCTGGGCATCTGGCTCTCTCTAAAGCTCTTCAGGGGGCTGCTGGCTCAGGGCTGTCCATGCAGGAGCACTCCAACCTCTGCTGCTGGCCAGTCCTCCATGGCCCTGATGGGAATCAGAGCAGTACTCAGCACAGCCATGCAGGAAGACGCAGACTGGGGTGCAACATCTTCCCCTGCTTCTGAGATGTGCCTCTTCAGGACGTGACTCACTTCGTGCCCAGACACCAGAGGAAGCATCCCAGTATCCCAGCTAGCTGGTGCTTGGGTGGAAAAGGAAAGAGGGGAGCACAGCTCTTCACTCCTTTCACTGAAGTGGCTTTGAAGTGCTTGACATAGAAACACTGGAGTGTTTGACATAGAAATTCAGTATTTGAATGAAAACTACATTTGCCCAGCAACAGTAAGTGAACCATGTCCTAGTTCTTGTTCTACTGGGTCTTTGCTTATCACAGTGCATACATTCCTTACATAAAGTCTGTAAATAGTCAGTGGGACAGAAGTCCATGCTGGGATTCTTTCTACTGAGGGCTTTGCCAAGAGTGGCTTAAGTGATTGTTTCAGGAGAGGTCGTCCAATCAGGTGGAGATGGCAAAGTGATTTGCGTGAAAACTCACATCAAGAGGGGCATAGTATGCCAAACCAAGGACTGAGGGGTATTGAATGTCTCAGGTAAACATCCTGTCATTTCTCAAATACATAATATAGAAGTAACGTGCCTTTTTAGAAGAAACAGAGCAAAGAAAAAGCCCATGGATCTTCCCCAGGTAAAAGTAAAGAATTATTTTGTTTTATATATATATATATATATGTATATATATATATATAAAGTAATCACGATTAATTTTCAAGTCTTCTCTACTGACTTGAGCACTTGACTGAAGTCATGATAAAATAGATAAGGAAAAGTTTGCATTGACCTTATTGGAGTACAATGACTCTTGTGTGAGCTGTCACATTTCATGACACAATAAACAAAATACGACCACAGCTGAATACAGAATTCATTAATCACTAAGGGATTAAACACTTTTTTGTTAAAAGACACATCTGCTACATTTCAGGCAAATACTTGCTGCTGCCATGCAAATTAAATTCCAATCTAAACCCCAAATTACTTTGTTAGCCCTGTTTGGACCTGGAACCATCAACCATCAGTAACTGTTGTTTGGCTGGTGCCACCATGAGCAGAGTTTAACTCTTCCCTGTCTCAGATGTCATGGTCACAGGAAACATCAGGCCAAGATAAATTCTCATATCACTAAGTGTTCATTCCCTGAGCAATTTTCTTCTTGTGGCTATTTAGGTTGTCCCCATCTTTGACACATACTCCACATCATAGAGGGACAGGAATGATACTGATAATTTCGATGGTGCATGAGGCATACAGATATGAGCAAAATGACCATCTAGTTCTATGCCTGAAAAAAATGAAGCAATTAATTGATAAATGATTCAGAAAACAACTGATGCTATCTAAAAATGCTGATGATGGAAACAGTGTGGTCAATTTCTTTCATGAATGAAACTCATTCATACTTTTGGCTTGTTAAATCACAATGTGGTTTCATGCTCTTTTGGCTGTAAATTAATTGAATTTGACCTACAAGGATGTTTGTTACAGCTTGTCTCCACAGAATTATAGTCAGTATTGCTGTTTTTCTAGTCAAAACCCTAAGTAATGTTAAATTCCCTCAAACGACTCAGACAAATGTTATTCTAAAATCTATTGCCATCAAACAAATTAAATTTCAGCTTTTTATAATTTTAAGTAGTTTTCAGAATTACATAATATACAAACAATTGGTAATTACTTTGAGAATAGTTCTTATATTCTTATTGTAAATACTTGAATTATTAATCTAAGAATAAATTTTATCCCTCGAGTCCTTCTACCTGTTGTCTGACACCACAAATTTTCCCATAGGAAATGCAATACATTTTAACTTTTATTTTTCATAGGCTTTATAAGAATTTTTTATGTATTCCCTTGACAAAACATTTTTTCTCTTCAGTGTCTTAAAACTTGCGTTGGTCTCTTAAAAAAACCCTCAGCAGACACCATAGGATGAACTTAAGCCACACAAAAATGTGTTGGAAATTGCAGTTATTGTAACTGTGAAAAAAAGGGAATGTGTACATTGGATAAAATCAAAACCAGTGGAAAGTGAGCTTCAATTTATTATATATTATATATTCCATATAATATGTGTTAGTTATATATTATTTGCTTCATGAAACCAGGAAAAGTATAAAACAATCCTTTTTCATTTCATCTGAACCATTCCAATCCATTTTTGGTGCAGCGCACAGTTCACACTTTTAGATATTATTCACTTTGTTTCTCCCTTCTCCAGTCAAGTGAACATCAGAGAAGCAAATGTGAAGGTAAGAAAATTTTTTAAGTAAATACGCTCTTTAGAAAAAAAANGCACCGCACCAGGCCGCGGCGGCGCTGCCGGACCGACTCCTGCCCCAGGACGTGCCATCCCGGCCCTTCTGGCGTAAAACAAGGCCCGGCCTGCTAAAGCACGCGGTGCCCGAGAGCCGCGCCACAGGGAGCCCGGCGCTGCTGACCCTCTGCAGCGACCTCCAACGCCAAAGCCCTTAGGGGTGATCAAAGTGAGTGGGTTGGACCCTTCCAAAGAAGGCAAAACTCTTCCGTTGGTGGTAAGGATTATTCTGAAGAAAAAAAGACAAGTAACAAAACCGAAAACAAGCAAACAAAAACCAAGCAGAAAAAAAAACCCCAACCAGACAAGCAACCCCCCCAAAAAACCTAAGAGAACACCCTAAAAATGACAAAATTTGAAACATTCTACTAGAATCAGATGTGATTTGATTAAATTTTCATTGGAAAAGGCTATTTTGGTTCCCAGGTGGATTTCCTCCTTTAATGTCTTACAAAGAAAGGTCTGGAATAGAGCCTGATGAAGCCACATCCCTCAAGGCAAGAACTGTTATGTCCGAGTTACCTCTGAGAAGTGATAGTTCAAATTACACTAGACAACCTTCACTCCAGTGCATTGCTGTGATTGGGTTTTTTTGTTTGTTTGTTTGTTTTTGTTTGATTGTTTGGTTGGGCTTTTTTCTTTAGTTTGGGGGTTTTTTTTAGAAATCTTTTCCTTATTTCTGAACAGAACCTTGTTTCATATAACATGATCCCATTATTTCTTGTCTATTTACCCTGGACACAGCGAGGCAGCTCTNTTTTTTTTTGTGGGTTTTTTTTTGTTTATTTGTTTGTTTGTTTGTTTTCCCGAATAATGTTAGTCTTCTCAAAAGGCCAGCTTTTGGTAAATTGTCTCCTCATCAAAATATATTTAGTTAGCCTGGCTGTAAATAGAAACCACTGTAAAAACCCATAAAATGAGCGGGTGCCCCGCTTAGTGATGCGGGGCAGACCCGAACGGGACCCCCTTTCAGGNAAAAGGCTATTTTGGTTCCCAGGTGGATTTCCTCCGTTAATGTCTTACAAAGAAAGGTCTGGAATAGAGCCTGATGAAGCCACATCCCTCAAGGCAAGAACTGTTATGTCCGAGTTACCTCTGAGAAGTGATAGTTCAAATTACACTAGACAACCTTCACTCCAGTGCATTGCTGTGATTGGGTTTTTTTGTTTGTTTGTTTGTTTTTGTTTGATTGTTTGGTTGGGCTTTTTTCTTTAGTTTGGGGGTTTTTTTTAGAAATCTTTTCCTTATTTCTGAACAGAACCTTGTTTCATATAACATGATCCCATTATTTCTTGTCTATTTACCCTGGACACAGCGAGGCAGCTCTCTCCAGGGGTATCTTTATACCCTGCAAAGTTGCTACTGTGTCACTTCTTCAATCTTCTTTTCCTTAGGCTACAAGTCCCAATTCCTTTGATCTTTGCTCATAGATTTTCAGACCCCTGATCACTCCTGGTATGCTCTTGTCACCTGGGGCTTAGGGCATTCACAGAGAGCACGAGCCTTTGCTTTGCCAAAATCAGATAGAATGAAAGCAAAAGCTTTACCTGACAGCATTGCAAAGCAGTACCTCTGACCAAGGTTTTATAGGTAGTCTCATTAGTGAATGACTTTGAAAGTACACAGTGATGTTGGCCTAGTTAAGTTAAGAGTAGATGTTCAAATCTTTTAAGAGTTTTATTCTACATCACTTTGTGTTCTGATAGGAAGCCATGAAATATGCATAATATTTTGATGGCTCTTACTTGCCTTCTCTTTAGCAATGGTTGCAGGGTACCAAAAAATTATCAGTCTGGGATTGTTTAAAAAACAATTGCAATTAACTCAGGGTTTTTAATGCATCCTGTTTGTAAATAAAAGAAACAAGAAAGCCATTTCTCCTGAGAAGATCTATGGTCTCCATATCACCTTAAATAATTAACAGCTCTTACCATGCCAGCAGTTATTGGGAGACATTTCCTGGAGATGGCCTCTTGCCCTCAACAAACACATTGACTCCTTTTGACAAATATCATTGGTCTCAGAAAAGTGCTTATTCCTGGTAGCACATTTAATGATCTGCAGAACATGCCCCCTTCTAATACTTAGCAGTTACAAAGAATGCATCCTACACCCTGCAATTGAAACAGTCTGAAAAATAATTAGTCACAGGGAAAGAATGTCAGACACAAAATAAGTGTTCCTAAGATCACAGCCATTTCAGTAATAATTGTTGAACAAACTAGGGAACTACTCGGAAAGCTGTTGAAAGACATAATTTTAATGTTAACATTATTTTTAGGGAGAGTTCGTAAGAAATATTCAAAATTAGTGGATTTCATAAAAACAAAATATGCTGTTTGGATGTTTATCACAATTTAAAAAATCCCAACCTAACAAATATTGCCAAATTAGGGTTCCAGACCTTTTCCAAAGTATCTCTGAATACTGTGAGAATCAGTCTGCTAATATGAATCTCATTAATATAGTTTAATTTCACAGGCTATTTCAACAACAACAATCCTATGTTCCTCCTAGGAGAAGAGGGAATATTTAGGAGAAAATAAACATCAGTGGAACAATAGTGTGTTTTACTGGGAGCAGAAATGATGTTATCAGTTCCTGTGACAGATTCTGGACACAAATTCAAGCCCTGAACCAGGCTCATGACAAAGGCAGTCTATTCAGTGCCTCTGCATAGGGCTGCCTGCTGATCAGAGCTGCCCAGACCGCTGGTCTCATCCCTTCTTCACACATCACTGGCCGCAGGCACTACCCAAACCATGTTAACCCATGGGGCTGGGGACAGGGACAGCTGTTTGGCTGCACTTTTATCAGCAGTCAAGTTTCCTGTGTCTTCAGTAGGTAATGTTGGGCGCTGTCTGACACCATAGTCCACAGATAGTTTCAGTGAGCTTTTGGGAAGTTCTGCATGAAGGTGCAGCAAAGTTGTTTCCAATAAGAAGGTTATAACATATTCCATTTACAATGGAAATCAGCCTTGTATCAAGTCCATATTTCATTACAGACAGCTTTCTTTAACATTGGAGTCTTTGTTTGATGTAACAGGTTTCTCTGTGTCTTTTCAGTGGCTGATGTTTAAAACGGCATTGGACTTGTCTACCACACCAGCTTTTGGCTTCTAGTTCACAGATGATCATTGTTATTATAATCCTATTTTACTTTGACTAAGAGGGATTTCCCATTTTCAGAAGTGTTTCATCTAGTGGAAGGCAAGCGGCAGATGTTTCATACACATCCTCATTAGTCTCTCTGGAAGATTACAGTGTGGGTAGAAGCATCCTCTGTTTTCAAAGTAATTGTCATATAGCAACTTAGTCTGATTCACACAACATTTCAGGTTTTATTGAACTGCCTTAAATAAGACTCAAGAAGAGAAACATTGAGGTCTACAGGAAGTTTTTGACCTTCAGTACATCACCTATACCTTCTTTTCACTTACTGTTTCCCTCCTAGTTTATGGCACAAGTTTTTTGACACAGAGATTATCTTCCACATATGGTTTTATAACAGGCGCCTCTGTGCAGCTAGGGCATCTGTGCTCATTGTAATAAAAATAAACAACAGTAACAATAAATGAAATACAGTAGGCCTTTATTCTGCTGTGGTAATAATATGAACGAAAAGGAGTCTAAGGGTGTCATCCAGGAGTATGTGAGCATCAAGCTATGATTCATGAATGGAGAGATTAAATTCAAGCATGAAGTCAGAGAAATTCCCACTGTTGTCACCATGTACGGATAAACAGGCTTTGACTTTATCTACTTCTGTTCATCATAGAAAACTGAAGCAGAAGAGAAATGGGGAAATATCTGATGGCAATAATAACATGGAACAAATTAACTATTCACAATTAGGAAATTTTCTGGATTGTTTGAGCAGTTCGTGCCAGTCTGAGATCCAGACTCTAAGTCACTTTTGAAATAACTCTCAGTCTGAAGACCAAAGAAAGACAGAACAGTGAAGATTTGCTCTGTGAAACATATTGTTATGTTGCACCAGTAAGTAAAACTTTGTGTTTCTGTTTCCTTAGTGGGCAACTTGTGTAAAAAAGGTTAAATTAGAATCATAAATTAGAAACAGTTCTTTCAAATTAACTATTCAAAGGTGTTCTACATATTGGGCTGTAAAATCGTCCTTTTCTGAGTATGGATACTAGGTCGAACACTTTAGTATTCATGAAAAGAGTAGCTGAGAGGTTCACAACCAACCAAATAAAATATATTTTCTCTCATACTACTTCAGTTCCAACTATGAACTTGACTATATAATCACAGCCATATTGAGATGGTGGCTGTAAATCCTGGTGTGCTGCAACCATACCTGCACAATCACACTTAGTGCAGCAACACTCCACATTTGCCATCTTTAAGCACAGCTTTTGCTGCCATTGTTACTGACAAGTAGTACAAAAGCTGTCTGCTTGTCTGAGAAAAAAAATATATTTTTCAAGCAGAACTCTTCTATGACTCTTGAGGTTAGTTTAGAGTAGTGCTAATAAATATCAATCAGACTCTGAGTTGTAATACATGTATAATATGGTTTTCCAGTAATATTTTCAGTATGTCAGGAAACCAGAATATCCATTCTGTTTTATTCTAATTTACTTTCTTCTAGAAAGAAAGCTGAATATGTTTAAGCTGCAGAGTCAAAAGCATAAAAAATATAATCATTTGCATAAATTACCTGCATAAACTTGCATGCAATCAAGAACCAGATACCATTATCTGTAAGGGTAAATGAAGGGAGGTTAGTAGCTACCATCAGCCTGGTGTGTGGGCTGCTGAAATGGGTAGAGCATGTTCACAAGAGGGACTGGGCAGGCACACAACCACCTTACTGGCTGTGTGGGCTGTTAGTGCCTCTACATTTGCTAAGTAAACTTGCATAGAAAGAGAGATGAATGAAAAAAATATTAAGATGCCCACATTTAATTTCCTATTATTTCTAAACAGCACTTTATGACCTGTCAATGTTATTTTAATAGGTATGTTTATGGCCTATTATGAGTATGAGGATATTCCTTCTGCACATTTTTTTACTAACACTGCTAAATGGCTAGCCAAATATATTTTCTAGGGAGTTGTGTGGATGGGAGTGAAAAATGTGTATTAAAACTGCCCAAAATTTTATAATGAAAAAAAAATCACTATGAAGTAATATGAAAAAGTTAAAATTTCTCAAGAGATAATGTTGATTTTAATGTAAATTTTAATGAAAGCCTTCCAGCCAAATGACTATCCAGGTCTAGAACTCATGATTTTTATTCTGCCCACTACACATTTAGAAATATCAGATCTCTGATGTCTGACACCCTGAGATGGGACTTCATTTAGTCGTTTTCTATCGTGCTCTACCAAAGAGCCATACCATTATCTTTCTCACCCTGGGCCAAACACAACCAGCTGGCCATGTCTTGTGTGACAGACTTTCCTTCCCTTGGGAAGGCTTTCACATACTGGAGGAGAACTGGTCACCATCATGCCAGGGGTTTATCCTGTAACAGGGAAGCTTCAAGCAACTTGAGTGGAAAGGTTAGTGCTGGGGCACTGTGTTAAATCCAAGAAATTTTATTTTTGGTCAAAATATTTAAAGATAATATTGTTCCTGGTCTGACCTCCTTGTTCTTCTTAGCCCATGAGTCTTTATCACAGAAATTTGGGATGAATTATTCTCCTGTGCCTGCTTTTTTGTGATTTTTTGTTGTTTTTATTTGTGTGTGTGTGTGCACTTTTGTTTTTTGGGTCTTTTTTTTTTTTTTGCAACAGCTGAAGTTTACAAGAAAGCTATGATTTAAGGAGCAAAAGAGCATAATGTTAAGTCTGCGTACTATAAATTGTTTGATCCTACCCAATGCAATGGAACAGTCTGTTGCTCCTTTCTCAGCCAGGCAAAATCTATTCACTTGTGCATTTTCAGCAGTAATGTGTTTTGAAGGAAAGCTGCTATTGTTTGGTGCATTATATTATAACAGACATTAACTCTTTTATATATGTTCTACACTGGACACTTCCAGGTATTAGTTTCAGTGGTGGTTCACCTAAACTTTTTCAGCAACATCTACAAATTACCTTCAGAAAAAATTTCTAAATGAATAAGGCTCAAAAGTTCAAAGTAATCAAGGCTGGTGAAAAATATTTCTTAGAGAACTACAGTAATGTAAAATAAATTTAAAAAAAACCCTTCCACTAAAACCAAACCAAACAAAACCCCACCAGTCATTCATCCAGTTTTAGTTTTCAACACAATTAAGAAATAACTGGGAGAAGAACAGTCTAGGAATTAACATGCAGATAAGATATAGAACTTTCTGCATTTTCTGATTGTATCCACAGTCATTACAATAAGTCACCTTCTAAATTAAAATAGTCTAGGTCAGCATGGCCAGCCTCATATTTGCTGTACTCCGATAAGAATTTAAAATAAAATAACTTGTGTAAGGATGAATTCTGAGCATGTTAAATCTTCCTGATTGACAAGACAGATAGCCAAAAATGTCTAATAACAGGAGACATTCAGGCTTATCTTTCAACTTTGCAGAGCACAAAATACAGAAAACAGTTACAGACAGAACCCCTTGTCGCCCACCAAATAATTGTTCTTTGCGTTCTTACAATATTGTCCAGGACTTTGACCACAAGCACTTAAATTTTGTAGGAAATCAAAAGCTGCCCTCCTAAAAAGTTTGAAGTGGAGAATTTTAAACTACTGTTTCATAATTTTCATGATTTCACATTTCAGAGTAGGATTAAAGGTGACAAAATTCATGTAGAATTTAAGAAAAATTGGGAAAATAATTGTAATCCAAGTGAGAAGGCTGGTATCCTCTACTGCTGCACCTCAAAGCAGCTCATCAGCTCCAAGGCACTACAATGTAATGATAAACAAACTGAAGCTCTTCAGCATGCTCTCTCCTTAGGAAAAGAAGGGAGCTTGTTTTCTCTCCTAACAGAACAAATATTTTATCAGCCACTGGAACACGAGGCACTGTGGATTATTTTGTCCCTCACAGTTTGCTGTTGTGCAGAGGGGCCATGGCTCCGGATGAGAGCAGGGACTTAGGTTCCATCTCATCCTCTCACCCCCCTTTTCCTCTTTTGGACTGAAATCACAGGCTCATTTTAGGTAACACCAAAGCTCGTGATGAATGCAGTCAAGCCAATATCTTATTCTTTGTTTGAATGTCCTGAAAAAAAATCAAATGAACCTTTTGATTTTTCTGAAGCAGAATGCGTCATTAATATCATGGTAGTAGAGACAACAATAAACATATTTAGAGGTTCTCTACTCATAACAGCATTTGAGATAACCAATATTTGAACTCTTTTGGATAAACAAATATGTGGCAAAAAAGAATACTTATATAATGAAATGCCATTCATCATTCAGTGTTACAGATAATGTTAGACAAAATGCCAAGTACAGAAATCTGTGTACTGAAACTAACATTCGTCTTCAAAAACATCGATGTGCTAAGTAATAATAGCTAACCTGAAAGAAAACGTATTTACAGAAATTCAGTTACGCATGAAAAAAATAGATGTGAGTAAAGAACAAATGCTCAACAAGAAACAATACAGTAATTTTTTATCTCCTTAAGATTTATCCACAGAAAATTTTAGCAGTTTTTCTTCCAAATCATATAAGTTATGCAAAATTCACAAAAGCTGTGTTTTACATCCCAGAGGATCTTCATTTTAGAAGCTCGAAAGTTCACTTTTCTGTTAAAAGAAGACTATAAGCATCCCATGAGGCTATACACAAAAAGAAAACCTCAAATTAAGTAGTACACCAAAAAAAAAAAAAAAAAGAAACA
>WBMY01010657.1:1915281-1945147 GCA_013397315.1 Donacobius atricapilla | reverse complement strand
CAGTTAAAGCAGTCACATAGTCCATCTGCAGGGGTAGGCTAATTTAAATAAGACCTTGTCCAACAGTATTTTGTTATTCAGTGTTCAGATTTTAACAGGGAATAAAAAAATGAGGCAAACCTATCATATTTTTAACTGTGACAGATGCTTCCTTCATATTGTATCTAAAGTGAGATAGAATATGGTAGAATATTTTAATTAATGTGAGTTAGGGTATTTACACCTACAAACTTAGAAGAATTCTATTGCTGAAGGCAGTGCTCTGAATTAATGTTTGTGTGCAAAGGAAGACTGAATGCCTGTGTAGTATTCACACAGTTATTGAAATCCCAGCAAACTGAATAGAAAAACAACTATTCACTCATTAAAAAGTCCAGAAGTAGATAACCCATTACTGTGGGTAAAGCTGGGTTCAAGGAAACTCCCATAATTAAAGTGATTACAATACCAAAGCACTGAGCCAGAAGAATTATCCCAGACCCCCGTGTATTGTTTTGCAGTTTACATAAATGAACTCCTACGATAAGGACCTAACACTTAGCAGTGTTTTTACCATGGGGAAGACTGCATCATGCATCAGAGATGTCATACATGTAGAGACCTCAGCTCACTGCACAGGAACACCTAGAAAGAACTTGAATTCAGGCAGGTTTAAATCTGCCAGACTTGAAACAATATGGTTGGGCCATAACAGAGGGGAAATAAAATACACAGCAGAGTGTGTATTTTTCTGTTTGCTTAATTCCTAGCTTGACTGTTAAAATTCTGGGGAAATAGAATTTTGTTACCAAAATATGGACCAGTACAAAATCCTCAACACAATAAACATAATGATTTTGTCATTATCTCAGACATTTGCTGTGATGAAAATACAACATAAAAACCAAAACTGTGTTTGAGCCAAAACCAATATGAGGCATTATACCACAGAGGTATTTTGCAGTATCTGGCATCTGTTTAGAGCTCAGTGCAGCATGTATAAGTGCGTGGTGGACTATTGAGACTCTTTGCTGTAAAACACCTTACCTCAAAAAACACACAGCAGCCTCATTATAGAGGAACTCTGAGTTGAATTATAGCTGAATCTAATAAGAGATATAAGCCATTATTATAATGTCTTTCCAATTTGTTTACTGAATAACTGAATATCTTTGCTTCTGGATTATGAGCCATGAGCTATGGATCTCAAGGGCTGTCACTATTATTTAAATGGTTTATAAAATGGGATACTTTTTTTGCCATCTTAGATTATTTATATCTAACAAGCTCAGGAAGAAGTCCTTTCCCACACAGAACAAGTCTTCAAATTCACTGAAATGTATAGACAATGCTTTTCTGATAAAAAGTTTGCCTCCCACAGTTATATGAATAACAACTCCACTCCTAAATTGTTTTAATTACAAATCCAGTCAAGAATACCTCTCATTGTCTTCTAACGTCATTCAAATTAAAGAAAGTTAGAGTATAAAAAAATATTTTCTTTAGCCCACAAGACATTTTCAAAAGCAAGATGTTCCTTTTTACTTCAGTCAAATCATTGTGTTCCTCCCTCTTTAGAACAATACATAACTCACTTAAATAAAGGGGGTTTTTTCTGTTGATATCCAACATATGAGCTGCTTTCTATTTTCATTTTATGACAAATTATCTTTTCATGCTCAGCATGGGTTTCAATGTCTCTCCACATATATGACTATAACTTCTCTATGCAGAATCAGAAACAAATTTGGACACACAGCGTTGGTATCTAAATGAGGTCCACTGAGAATACCAGATCTTAAGAGAATGAACAATCTTCAGAAATGCAGCCTAAGCACCATGTCAATGATGATTCTCTCTATGAAAATAACACTATTTGTAACACTTGCTGTAAGCAAGCTTGAAATTGGAGGCAGTCTTGAAAGAATAAATCCACAGTGCTGTATATAGAAGTACAGTGCTGTATAATATAGAAGTACTTCATTCTAGGAAATGGACTTCTAATTAGAACATCACTGGTGTCAAATTTCTAATAAAATGTGTTTAAAGACAAATGGAGATAGCAGAACCTTGGGAGCTCTGCTAATGTAGAAACAGCTGTTAATTGCTGGGCATTTACATTTTTATATTAGCGCAAAGTTTGAGGCAGAGAGCTGATAAAGAGACACAAAGGTTTTGCATTCACCTAAGCTCTTTTCAGACTGCCAATAAATGGTGTATTCAGCTGCTGTGCTGCACCCAGAGGCTCACAGAGCCCTGAGCATCACCTCCTCTGCTGATGCAGCCTGTGGGGACTAACTCCCACCTATGGTCCCAGTTGTGTTCTATTACTACCTGCGGAGACTACCGTGGACTGGATCCATCTGCATTTACTATAAACCCAGTTGTAGTCAGCCTTTCCAAAGGAGGCTGGAAGATATATAAAATGGGATACTTTGATAGATGCAAGATGCTGCATCTGCATTCCCTGCCTGCTTCCTTGCATCTCTCCTACCACCACTGGAGCATGACATAACTATCCTCTGAAGCATAATATTCTGCTGAGCCCCACATGGATTTTCAATAAGAAATTTGACAACAGATTATTGCAGGTCTTCAGTGAACGACATGAATTTCTCTTTGGGGCTTCCAAGGACCAGACCATTGAAAAGGTGGAAAATTGAAAGCTATGGATAGTAAGGTGTGGAAAAACTTGGGGAAAATGGCTCCAAATTACTTTTGTCTCTCCTGAAGCTGTCAGGTACAGCTGGCCAATGAAAGCAATCTGTAAAATTCAGCTAACAATCTGGACAAAAATGCAACAATCTAACCCCCAAAGAATTCCCCCTTTAAGGAAAAAAACCACACGCACCCGCCCATTGCCCCCCCCCAAAAAAAAAACCAAGCCGAAACAACCCCAGAAATACCAAGCATATGTTGTTCTTGAGTACTCAAAATCAAAAAGTGATCCTCAGAAGGATGTATTTGCATAAATTGCATAGTTTAAAGCTTGTATATTTCAAAATGATTCTATGTACTTTCAAAGTTATAAAACAAAATCACAGACTCAGAAACAGTCATATGGGAGGTGTGGAGTGGAAAGAACCTGGTAAGAGAAAGAAGCTGACATGACATGCACAAATGGAATCTACTGTTTACAGCCTTGCGTCTCAGTTGCAGGGAATGGATGTGAAAAAAGCCAGAGGGAAGTAGTAATATATGCATGGATATATATCTGTGCAAATATATTTCAACAGATAATCATTGAATCATAGAATGTCCTGAGTTGGAAGAAGCCCATAAGAATCATCAAAGTCCAACTCCTCACCCTGTACAGCACCATCCCCAAGAGTCACACCACATACTTGAGAGCATTGTCCAAATGCTTCTTGAACTCTCTCAGGCTTAGTGCTTCGACCAGTTCCCTGGGATCCTGTTCCAGTGCTAGCCACGCTCTCGGGTAAAGAATCTTTGTCTAATATCCAACCTAAACCTCCCCTGAAAAACTTTAATTCCATTCACTTGAGTTCTGCCACTGGTCACCAGAGAAAAGAGATTGGCATCAGCTCCTCCACTTCACCTCATGAAGAAGCTGTAGATCATGATGAGGTCTTCCCTCAGTCTCATCTTCTCCAGGCTGAACAAGTCAGGAAACCTCATCTGCTCCTTATATGGCTTCACCATTTTCATGATCCTTCTTTTTATCCTCTCTAAGTGCTTTATGTTCTTACTTTGTGGCACCCAAGACTGCACACAGTAGGTGCATAGGTACATAAATTTTTCTCATTTCTGGGTAATGTAGGAGAAGGGAATACAGGTGACCTCATCCCTGCTAAGTAACAGCCGTGTTGATTACCCAATTCAACCTCACCCCTGATGAGTCACAGCTGTATCCAATAAGGATAAGTGAGATAAAAGAGGGGGTTAGCAGAGTAGGGATGGGGGTATTTTGAGGATTCTTAGGAAGTAGGATTCTGGGGAGAGCAGCATTGCTGCAAGGTCAGTCTGGATCTGAGTTAGAGCCTGTTGTAGGAACCTGCAGTCACAGTCTAGCTAGGTAAAACACGCAGTCAGAGTCTGCAAACTCATACCTGCAGTCAGAAGCTGCAAGGGAAACCTACAGTAGGAGCTGCTGCAGCTGTATCAGTGAATAGCTGGAGTTAATATGACTGGGAGTAAGAAGAGGAATAAACTAGGACCCTTTTTATGATGTGTTTAGCAAGAAGGCTGTGCCTTGGTTCACTTTTATGCTCTAATAAGAGGGCTGCTGCAACAGGCTAGGATACCAGGGCATTGGGGAAACAGTGTCAAGGGAAATGAGCTCCATGCTAATGAATGAACCTGCACAGTTCAGACATAAGGTGGTGAGCTCAGAGAGGAGGATGTGGGTGCTATTCCTGAGCACCTCTGTCCTTGTCAGATGACACTCTCTGCAGACACAGCTTCATACCAGAGGCAGGCTCCCTTCACTAGCTTTTATACCAGCCACCTCTCTTGCCCATTTCACCCTGCTCCAGCTAATGCCCAGGATCCAGCTGACTTTTTCTGGGGGAATGCAGTGGATGTCTGTGAGAAAGAGAAATGCAGAGTCTAAGAAACAGACTTGCAGTGCTGTTACTGGTCTTAGGTTGGCTCTGTTTAGGAGGAGATGTTTAGAGACACAAAGCACTTGAATGGACAAGGTTCTAAGCAACTGAAGACTTCCTGCTTGGGGTTGAGTTGAAACCAGTGGCTGAAGTCTTGGACTGTGTCTCAACAGTTCCAGAGAGAGGCTTATCCTGAATAGCACTCACCACACTACACCTCCTTACCTATTAAGGACAGTAATAACACCAGAGGTCTAAGCACTGGATTTGTACCTGCTGTAAAAAAAGAAAAAAAAACAAAACAAACCAACAAAAAAAAATAACAAAGCAAACAAATCCCCGAAACAATTCCTGTTTTTCATACAGTCATTGAAAGTAATTGTTTCACACAACTTTCAGGATGTTTACATTTGCAGAGAGGGGCCCTTAAGTGTTGCTAGAGGAGGAGTGACTCTGTAACCCACATTTTTCTTTTGCCAGAACTGCATGAAGAGAATAGTTTTATATAAGGTAGATACAGTGGGGCTGGAGGTTTTCCCATCTGCTGTGGTGATTTTTCAGTTTTGTTGGCTGGAGAAAATCATCTGTGCTGAATAGCAAAGCATTCACTTCTGTATTCAAACACCTGTAAAGGACTAATAGTTATAAAACATCTTCAGTTCATCCTGGAAAGCACTATAAGTGTCCAGATACCCCATTCTGTTCTAAAAACAATCAAACATTTTTAACAAGTTCTGCTAATTCAGAATAAAATAATTGAAATTTAGACATTAAAGTGCAAGAAACACTTCTGAGATGAAGTTCATTCTATTAAGCTATTTTAAATACTAAACTTTATTACAACATAGAGTTTGTGCTCCTTTTGTCGGATTTCTGGCACTAAAACCTTGGTCATTTGACTTTCTAAATGATCTGGAAGGGAATAAGTGGAGTTATATAGACTTTTAAATGAAAGCAATCAGTTATATCACACATCTATGGGCTGGGTTATAGCATCATCTCAGGCTTAGCATAAAGAGACACGTTTAGAGATTCTGCCTCAGATTAGGCCAGGACTAAACTGAGGTTTATTAAGTCATACTTTCATTTCTGACAGTGCTTGTTGCAGGGGCACAGGGACAGCTTTAGCTTTGCTGCACAATTCCTGAGTTACTCCTGCCTGATATCTGTGCCCACAGGAATCTTTTCCCACCACCTGCCCCATATAAGTGGTTGGCTGCCTTTGCTCCAGGAACATAATTCTTGATATAGATGGCCTAACCAGGTTAGCAAAGTCGTTGCAGGTTATCACGAGATTCAGCAAGGGTACAGGAGTTATTTTAATCCTTAGAATCATTAAAAGTAAATTGGAATCACTTTCAAATCACATGTAAACACAGACCACATCCTTGTTGTCATGCATTATCTGCTATGTCAATACCTGAGTAAAACTGTAAGGGCATATTTTCATGCATCCTTTTATTAAGTAAATGAGAAAGAGCTTTCTTGCTCTGAGGATTCTTTGCTGAATGTATTATTAGGTATTACATAAATACTGAGATTAACCCCTCTGTACTTTGTTTATCCAGTATTAAACCCTACTTCATTGACAGATGAATTGTGTGGTAATGAACTGGAAAGATAAAAGCCAATTCAACTATATTTGCTATGCAAGATCAGTCAACAGTCAAGTTAATGACATTTTTGACAATGAAACTTTTTAGGTGTGAAGTTAAGTAGCTAGAGCAGGATGATCTTTCTTTTCTATGCAGCTCACTATTTGATAATAAAACATTTACAGATTTAATGGTTATTGAGAAAGAAGTAATCCAAGTACCAAAATCTGGGGTTCTGAAAGAGCTCAGTCTTTTAAGAGAGCTTTTCTGCATTAAGGACAGCAGGGTTTCATTCTGTGCTTTTAAATGAACAAACTAATAAATAGTTTTGAAGCTGCCAAGTCAAAAAAATAGTAAATAAAGTTCTTTGATGGATTAACTGTAGAAAAGATTCAACTAATCATTGCTTATGAAGGGGTGACCTTCAACATAAATACAGCTACTTTGTCAAATCAAAGTTGATTTGATGGAAACAGAATTAACAGGGAATAAAATCGCAAATTGTCTGCAATCAAAATGTTTTGTGCAAGGTTATAAAAACATTCAGTACATCTATCAGTGGTAGGGCACTTACATATTTTAGGTCTATGATTGTGAAGACTGTGATATAATAGACTCATAAAGGCTGAGGCCTGAAGGACCTTTAGATCATTTATCTGACCAACGTCATAAGACTTCACATCTCCCCTATGCAGCAGCACAATGAGCCCAATAGTTCTTCCAGGATAGATTTAAACTCTGGCTTGATATAAACTCTAGGAGGTGCATATTCTTGCACATGTTCTGTGGAATAACATTATAGATGCAGAAGGTGATCAAGCCATCTTCATTCCCACATGGTCTGTGGGCCACTGCAAGGCAGTGATTTGATTCTTCCCTGTACTGAGAAGGCAGGATGTGAAGGCTGTCTACCCTCCCCTCTACACAAGAGCCCACCTAGCTTTACTGCTAAACAATAGCTTGGGATATGTGGTGGTTAGTTCTAAAGGGTGAGAAAGCCCCTTACAGCCTCAGCCATGAGACAGAAAAATTATTGACCTGGCCTCATCGTGTGTCTTCAGATTTTTTTCTTCAATCTTTCTCTGTTCTGTGACAGGAATGAAACCTTCAGTTCCTGCCCTGGGGGAGAGGGATAAGTGAAATTCCACTAATCTATGATGAAGAGAAGCTTTGGGAGGGCTCCAGCGTTTGGCAGGCCTGTATTAATTGCCTGGTGCATTGAGAAAAAAAATGGAAGGGATGGTGCAATAAAAATACAAAGAGAAGTCTGTGGGCAATCAGAAATTACTACAGGGCCTGGGACAATTTGAGGAAGTATCATGAGCACAAGTAGTGACTTCCTGGATTATTCTGGTAACAATGAGTAATATTGATAGGAATAGGCAGATCCATCAGGTCAATGCATGGCTCTGAGATTGGTGTCAGCCAAAAAATTTGATTTGTCAGCCATGGGAGTATCTGCTCAATACCTGGTCTACTAACACCTGACAGGATGCACCTAACTTAAAGGGGCAAAAGATTTCTAGCACAGGAGGTATCAGGACTCATTGTACTGCTTGTCAACAGAGAGGATCTCATGAGCAGAGATTAGTGGTCATCTTGGCAAGAATGACCACAGAGTGATCAAGTTTAAAATCTGTTGACAGGAGGAAAAGTGCCAGCAAAACCTCAGCTCTGGACATGAGGAGAGCTGACTTCAGGATGCTCAGGGAATTAGTAAATAAGGACCATGGGGAAAACGTTTTTGCAGGTGCTGGAGCCCATCAACCATATGAAGTTCAGCAGCGAAAAGTGCCAGATTCTGCACCTGGGATGAGGCAACCATGGATGTACTGACAGACTGGGGAATGAGATCCTGGAGAGCAATGCCATGGTAAGGGACCTGGGGGGTCCTGGTCAGCACAAAATTGAATGTGATTCAGCAGTGTTCTGCCAGCCCAGGAGGTGGACATAATTATCCTGCGGGTCCCTTCCAACTCCGCATGCTCTGTGATCCTGCAACACCAGAGCTACTTCTGAACACAGATCAGTACCTTACAGCTAATCACTGGGCACTACAACTGCCCTTCATTGTAGAGACTGTCGGACATGCTTGGAGTCTGCAGTCTTCATTTCAGCCATCAGACAACCTGCTTACGCAGTGATTCTATTCTAGCTGCCTATTTCCCCCTCAGGTGATTCCCTTTGATTTATTGGTTTTTTTTATTGGCAAATGCCTGAATGGCCTAGTACACTATTTAAAGAGAAAGTGCTTGTTATTAGCAATTTAGCTGTAAAGCTGATGAAGCATAAAGAACACAAAACCAGCTGAGAAAAAAAAAGAAGAGATAGCTGAAAAGGAAACACAATATATAGGCCACACCCTCCATATTGAGTCGCAAAATAATTATTCTATCATTAGTTAAGATTAATTTTCCTCCTTTCCCTTCTTCAAAAGAAATAAGAATGGGAGATATTTTTATAAGCCAAAGTTCACTTAAACTTTGACTTTTTTGATGTTTGGATCAAACATGAAGATTTAGTGAATTAAGGAAAGGAATGTGAAAGTGATGAACAAGAGGAATCTGATTGCAATAGACTAGAGGATACAGTTCTCTACGGTGAGCAAAACAGTAGAGAAGAAAAAATGTTTCTTAGTTATGAATTGAGTAAAGAAGACCACCTAAAATGACATTATACTGAAGTTTCCACAGACATTATCACGCAAGGAGGAAAGCATTAAGAAATCCTACTTGGAACGGGTAATAAATGTCTTACAAGGTACCAGATGATGTTCATCTAAGTGTTCAAGCAATCCGATGATAGAAGGGATTATTAAACATTTATATCAAAATAGAAATTAGGCACTGTTAGATCTGCTGGAAAGTAAAGAGGAACTACTCATGCCCAGAGTTCAACTGGGATGACGGAGTATAGTTTTTGTATCTTTGAATGTAACAAGAGGCATGATCCTGGAGTGGGAAAAAGACAACTAACACAACGATAACCCCATACCTACCCATTATATCCTGCAAAGCAACGACTATTTTTGCTCTGCAAATTAGAGTAAGTATTAGAGGTGACAGGATATGGGAAAAGACAAAGAAATTTTGAGAGTTCTGACTGGAGATAAGAAAGAAATGGAGCAAATTATTACGAGATAACAGTTCTCTTGGATAAATAAAGATCTTTCTATACAGAGATTTTAGCAGCTCATATTCAAATCTGTCAGCATGATGAGTTTTGTTGAAATAATTTCTACCTTCAAAAGAGTACGCTATGAAATTTCTGTATTCATTCAGAAATTTTTTTATATATATTCTCTCATTTATCTCTGTTGTCTGTTGTACCCTCTGAACCACCCAGAGATAAAACTTTCCTTAATTTTTTTTTTTTCTTTTTCAGGCAACTCCATGGTTATAACTCAGAATTGGCTTATTCAATCCAAATATTACCTATTGATCTGAAACAGATAAAGAATGCAATTCATCCAGCTGTGTGTGCTCCCTGAGAGACTTTACATATCAAGGAAGTGCAAGTCATAGCCAAATTGTAGAGTAAGTGGACGTCTTGTAAATGGGAGTTTGTAAGGCTTTTCATTTGATTTTCCCTTGACATTTCAAAGAAAATGGGGCAGATCTCCTCAAATTAATGGAAGGGCAGAGAAACCTTTACAAAGAATATTGTTATGGCTGTGAATGATAAGTGTTACTTTTCATACCCAGTGAGCAGGAAATTTTTATGTCTCAAAAAGTGGGGGGAAAAAAAAGCAATAATTAGACTCTTTAATGGGGAAATACAAGTATATGAATAGTTTGAGAGAATTGTATGTCCACAAGGTCAGTTCAACATTCCTACCAATTTAGACTTGAGATTGTTTCCATTATGCACATCTAATACTGCCTTTCAGACTCTCCTGAGTTGTAAATAAAGTGACAGACTTTTATGTCAGTAATTGGGTGGTATTGAGTTATTGAGAAGTGGGCTCAAAGGGTCATGATAACGTTAATGAAAGCTCTTGCACAATACCTGTACTTGAAAGGAGTACAAAGGTATAACTTGTCTAGGATGGCCTATTTCAGTAGTCAGTAGGAAGATTAATATGATGGTGTCAAACAGAGATAATTGATACCAATTTGATGTATTTAAGTTTCTATCAAGGAAGCACATTGAAATCCATCATTCCATTTACAGTGACAAGTTGGTGTAATAGCAGCAGAATTTTTAGGTTTAATTCTTTCATAACTTGTGATAAGCTGTTATACTGAATTATCAAGATTATGAACTGGCAGATTTGAAGATCACACTTGGGGCCCAGTAATGCATTCCATATGAAAAAGGTACTGAAAAAGATGGGAAAATATTTTCTAAGGACCAAGCTGCCAGGAGACACTGAAACTGTATAAAAAGCTCTTCAGGTGTAAGCTGAAACACATCTTTCTGTTAGGTCCCACTGTCCAAGTAGTCAATCAGCATCACTTTGTTTTTTGTTTTTTGGTTTTTTTTCACCTTCTGCAGTAATATCTAAACTTTCATCAGTAACACCTTATACCCAGTAAATCCTCACTCTCCCCAGTGTGTCACCAAGAACTTGAGGCATTCGGCTAAACAAGCCCCGTGTGGTGAATTGCTGCATAAACAATCAGTTAACAGCTTGGGCTTGTCTGTTAACCATGGATGAGTAGCACATTCTTCACATGCACAGACAATCCGACTCTTCTTAGGAACATCATCTTCTTGGGAAAGCCAAAGGTCCATTAAAGGACTCTAAAAAGGCTTGTGTGCAGACAGCAATCATGGGAAGGGAAAACCAGCTGGAAAGGGCACTACCTTGACCATGAGCAGAAACACATAGGACCACCAGGGCACATGGGATCATTAATGGTTCCCTATAGTCAGTCCTCGTGCCATGCACTTATAACCTCTTGTCCTGAGGGGTACTGATGTAGAACTGTTACTGCTTGCTAAGGACTGTCCTGAGCCTATCTCATCAATATAAATGTATAAATTCTGCAGTAGTTGATTTATTAGGTAGGCAATAAAGTCTCAACACAATTTCTTCTTCATTCAGAGGTGTGCAAATTGAACATTTAATTTCCATTCAGATTGAGTGAAAGCACTGCATTATCATTTTAGTTACAGCTTTCTTACAGTTCATTTAGCCACAACCAGTTTTGTAAACACAGGAAAATTTTAGAAATAAACAAGCTTTTAATATAAATATGAAAGACCCTGCCCTCCTGCAGACAAATGTTTAAATAAATACTCTGGCAGTTGTTTAGTTTTTCAGCATTATTGTTTTCTTTTCCGTTCTGCTGCACAAAAAAGGTATATAAATACATCACCAATTTCCATATGGTTTCAATATTTAACTGACTGGAAATTTATTAAAAGATTTTACAAAAACATTTTCCAAATTAAAGCATATACATGTCACTGTTGCAAATTTATTGTTTTGTTTGCTTATAAATGAAAATGAGTATGCTACATGCCAATTCCAACTTTGCAATAATTTGTGTTTGTTTTGTCTTATTTTTCAAAGTTCACAATGCATTTACAGGACCTATGTGATTGGAGTGAATTTTTATTTACTCTGTGATATTCTGACATACAAAGGCATGTGTTTTATTATCCAAACAGATGAGGAATAACCCTATAAGTTTCCCTATTCTTTTTATTTAAGAACTTGTGTTTGGTTGGGATAGAGTGATGCAGTTTGTCACACACACACTCACACTTTGATCAGAAGGCATGAACTAAAAACTACTTTATTTGAAAGTCTGACTCCATATATAGTATTTCTACAAAGGCCAGGGATTGGGGGAGAAGGTTGACACCTCTCCCCATCCCATTGGTCAAGATAACTGTCCATCCGCTGTCCATATCTCTAAGAACAGGAATGAAAAACTTTCCTTGGAAACTACAATAACATTGGCTGTGTTTACAGACCAGAGTGTGAGAAAGAACCCAAACCATGAAACTGTGAAACAGAAGAGAAGGCTGCAAAAAATCAGGGCAACAATAGAGGACTCTTATTTTTTTGTTGTTGATGATGTTTCTGCACTGGTAGTTTAAAGAAGAGATATTAAACACTAATCATCTTTCTCTCTTCAGGTGGACATGAGGCTTTTGATGACTCATCCAAAAGATCCACATGCAGAAACACTTCAAATAAGAGCCTTTTCATAACACAACCAATATTCCTTAAGATGCTTTGCAGGTGCCCAGTCCAACATAAGTTCTCCCCCTTCTTCTGTTCTCTGTGTTTTCCACAATTACAAAATGGAAGACAAAAACCACAGACTCATTCCCTCCCAGCAAGCCTGTACCACCCAATATGGTATTCTGATCCCTTAGGAGGAATGCTTTGTAATTTGTTATTTGACCTGATTTTCAGAGGGAAATCTGAAATGTTTTAAGTGGCTTCATGAAATGTTTTCTTATTTATCACAGAAAAGAGTGTGGAATGGTGAGGAGCTGGTAAAAAAAAAATCTCCAGATAAAATGTTTACTTAGAAAATGAAAATATTTCAATTCTGATCAGCTACTGTTATTTATCACTGGAGTTGTATTTTGACTGTGTTTCATCTCTGTTCCCTGTGGGCCTGTCTCCTCATTTGAATTTTTCTTAACTCAAAAATATTTTTATGAAAAAAAGTCTGATTTCCTAACCACTAAATAGATTTATATTTACCTGTTTTGTGCAGAGAATATATTTATATTGACTATTTCATACTAATATTATAAAATCTTATTAATAATTTAATTAATGTTCAAATTTAGATGATGGATTTCATAATATAGATAGCACATGTATGGTTTTTATGTCTATAATATAACAATCACAATATGTAATGTGTGCAATAATGTAATATTTTATGTTGCTGTATTTAATATGCATATTATGTATTTATGCAGCTTAACCTGCATGTCCTAGGGTGACTTCATGGTGCTGAATTTTATCCCCACCATCTGTTTAGCCCAGAAATAATTTGGCATTCTTCTGAGAGAACTGGAGAACAATAAATCTTTTATAAACTGGGATATAATTTTCAGAAAATTCATGGAAACAAAGAGAGGTTTCTTTTTACAGTCTTCCTTCTCTAGATGTCTATTAGCTATCTAAAAATTTTCATCAACCAATTTAAATATTTGATATTATAAGTCATAAAAATTATAACCACTTAAAAACCACTTATTTGTTTAAAATCCCCAAAGACAAACAATTTGTTTGTTGATATTTGCATCGTTATTTGAAATGTACAAACACAGTTCTCTTGTATAAAAAACAGAGCATAACCAGACTGGCATGGTCCTTCAAGGTTGACAGCTTTTGTTGGACTGATTTGTATGAAAGCTCACAAGACTTTCACAGAGGAACAGGCCATTGTCAATGTCATTTTCCAGTGTCCCTTTTTTCTGTCCCTAGAAGCAGACCTGGAAGAGGGACTGGTGCTTCAAGCTCCAGCACCAACCTTACCGGAGGTCACTCTGGAAAACTCCCCCCAAACACATGCTGTAGCTTGCAGCTGTGGTGGCTGCAGGTTGTGAGGTAAGAGTATGTTAAGTTCACCCGATGGCCAAGGCCCCTGGGCTCTTTTTGAGTTTAAAAGGTCCTTTTGGCAAACATACAGAAAACCTACACAGAAAATTCCTTTGAGGCACCACTAAGAAAGTATATTTCTCCCTGTGCAATTCAAAAGTTCTGTCAGAAGTTTTCTTGGGCTATTCTTTGAACTTTTTAGAGGATATTCTTTTGAAGATGTTTGCCATGGCAATCCCACAGGTGCTAAACCAGTGCTACTGCAGCAGGGCTGTGTTCAGCCAAATCTACTGCCTCAGCTGCCTGAATGGGTGCCTGCAGGAGCACTGCTGCCAGAACCTGCTCACAACAAATGAGGGCTGGGCTATGGCAGTCCTCATTTAGGTCAATATATGCTGATCTGTTAATCATCAACCATCTTGAACAAGGTTTTAATTTTTATTATGCCAGATGTCATTTCTATTAAAATGACATCAGTTACAGTGACGTGTAAGCAGCTCTATATGTTTGGGGTTTTTTTTCCTTTTTTTTTTTTTTTTTCTTTTTTTTTTTTTTTTTTTTTTTTTCTGGTTATACTTAGGCTAAGGCTGAAATTCAAACTAGGGAATCTTAGAATATATTAGCATATTCATTATCACGCTAAAGCTAGTTAAAAATAAGCCCCAACTGGATAACTATATTTCTAGACACAGATTCTTATGAAATAAATATAAAAATGGCAAAAAGCCAGTGCTTGAAATAACATGGAATTAATTTGTCACTCTGTAAAACAAACCAAAGCATGATTAGATATAGTTAGGTAGAGAACAAGATGAAAGAACGTTCATCTTGTTTCTTTTATGCATTTCTCTTTTCTGCCCAGATACAGGCAGTATTTGTACTTCAGGCTGTTTGTTTCACATTTTTTTTAGCAAGTGCTTAGCTACGCTCTCAGTTCTTTACCATCATATTTCTGGGTGTTTCCCCCCTTCTTTTCTCTACTACAAAAATACAAGTATGAAGATACTTCACCTACACCGGGATAGAATATTTACATTTACAGAGAAAAGAATGCATAGTAAAGATATGAAGCTGAAAAGCTGCATCAGGTTCAAGCTTAAACATCTGATCTATAAATTTCAACCAAATGTTGCCAAGTCCTGCTTTGCTTCACAGTCCTGCTGCTTAGGTCAGAGGCAATGAACAATGGGCAATCAATGTTGACTAGGCTCCTACAGGACTCAATGCATGTGCTTGCTTTGGGGAATTGTAAAGCGAAACAGAATGACCCACATCATGCTATCTGGAACATATATCAGTTAGATGACATTAACAGGAGAGAGAATCCCTGGGAATCTTCAATACACCTGATCCTTTCTTCTTCTGCCACTAAATTCTAAAAAAAATACCTCTCAAGTCTTTCAAAAACATTAAATATTCAAGTTCCCAAGTTTGCACAAGAAACGAAATTGCTGATTAATCGGAAATTTTTTTCCTATTCATCAAAGAGGCTGAGGCTAAAATCCTGCTTGTCAAAGACTGTGGATGTTCTAGGCTTCAGATTAGGGAAGAGCCCTACCTAATGCATCCTAGCTTCTATCAAGCTTTCATTTCAAACTTTTTTGTTAGAAGACAAATCTGTCGACTTTGAAACTACTGAGATTTAGATCCAAACTTGTAATACTGCTAAGAATTGGCAAAGTGTGGACAATTCCCAAAAAGTTATTCTTAGAATGTAATCACAAACCACAAATCACAAACTAAATGTCATACAAATTAGTGGTTTACAGTTATCCGTCCTGGAAATTAGCAAGAGTTGAGAGTACAATCCTTTACTTTAAAATAAAATAAACCAGAACTAAGCTAAGACTCAAAACCTTACTTTTTGTGTGTGTGTGTGTGTGTGGTGTGATATTTACTGTCAATGTTATCCTCCTGCCAGATGATCCTGCTTGCCCTGTACTTTGAAAACATGTATGTGTGCACTTAAATCACTCAAAGCTTTGCTAAAATAGTTAGGGAATGAAATACCAGTGATATCAGCTGCCCCGATTAATGCAAAAGCCAGATGTTCCCCTCAGAGGGGTGGTCTTCTTTGCATTGCTCTTATGTTTGTATCAGACAGACCTAGACCAGAAATCCTACTGTAATCAGGCTTAAAGAGATGGCATTTAGAACAGGAAAGAAAAAGATATGTGCTCTGGCATTACCTATGGCATATGAATGAGGGCAGTTAAAGAAAGAAAGGATCAATTCTGATCCAATTCCTTGCAAGTGAAACACCACATCAGCATAGGCCCTTGGCTTTAGTGAGACTGTGAAGATGTATGTGTCAGTGTATGTATCTTGGATTTTAAAATAAAAGAAGGAAATGGCTAAAGGTGAATCCTGCCTGGCTATGAAATACCATTTGAATTTGAAAAGAAGGAAAACGTTTAAGTTCTCCATGGGGGTGAGCATCAGTAAAGCTTTCAGACTCTTGACAGCAACAGGGATCTTCAAATGTTTAAGTTGAAAGTACTTACAGAAATACTGAATAATCAGGAAAGCAACTTTAATGAGGTTAACCTCAGGGAGCACAAGGAGTTTTTTCCACCCTTACTGGTTGGGTATTCTCCTTGAGGAAGACAATTGTAACTGTTAGGGTAATCCATTGAAATGATTTTTTACCACTTTTCTTCTTTCAGTTATATCCAGAGGTGATTTAATATGGAAAATAATCATAAATTGCCACCAAATTTTGTTCCTGCTTTTGTTAATCAAAGCCAGTCAGGAACTTGGTGGCACCAACTAAAAAGATTTGTTAAAAAAAGTGAACTATGCCATGCTACGAAAGCTAGATTTATAATGGTTGAGTTATTTTTTTCTTTCTTTCTTTCCCTGGAGGTAAGCATATTTGAAGAAAAGTTAAGAAGGAGAGAATATTTTTCAGAAGGGAAGAAGGTCATTGTGCTCATGTTTTAATCAGAATAGAAGAAATGTGCAAAATGTTGATAAACTGTCTAAAGTGGTTGTAAAGCTACCACAGTTTTTGACAATGCAAGCAAAACTGGTTAGATAATGCAAGTTTCTTACTTTGTAAAGTAAGATGAAGGGAATTAACTCTTCCCACAGAATCATTTAGATCGGGAAAGACCTTCATGATCATCGAGTCCAACCTTAGGCCAGTCAAGACGCTGCTGAGAGATCTGAGGACTGTGGAACACAGTTCCTTTATGGAGCACAAGGAAATTAACCGAACAGGTGATTTAGGACGGCAGGCAGCAGTGGTTCCTTCCTTTCTTGTTACGAAGGAGCAACTCCAAAGGGTAAATTGAGCTCCACATAGGATGAATCCCTTTTCTCCTTCTTTACTGAGGTTTGAAAGAATGTAAACCATTGTAAGTTGGATCTTGTGAGCCTAACAGTACACATGTTGCAAAGAGCCGTGTACATTAGTCAGAAGCAGCCACAAAAACACTTGGAATAGTCCAGCCAAACAGCTGGTGCAGAAAGATGCTGGGAAAGTATGATGACTGTCATTAAAGAAAAAATTCCTGCCTTGATTTGTTATTTTGCTTTTGCAGATCTATCATTTCCATATTTTGATATACAACACACTGCAATAAAGTAATAAACCAAAGTACAATTCCCCTCTCTAAAAAAACAGAGCTGAAAGACCTGATCCAAAGCCAACCAAAGTTTTTCTACTGATTTCAGTGGACTTTAGATTATGCCCATAAAATCAATTCTAAATTCTCATCTAACCAGCAATGCGGCACAGCAAAGACATGACTGATTTTATTGCACACATAAATGTGAGCAGGAACTCTTCTCCCCCAGAATTTGACTTGTTTACCTGATCAGTGTTTAATATCAGGCCTTGCTCATGTGCTTTTTAATGGTACCCAGCTATAAAATCATGACTGACACTTTTCTGCAAGAGAGGTGCTAGGTCTGGTGTCTCAGCTGGCTCCAAATTTGGGTAATTACCTTCTGCCCCTGCAGTTTAAACAAGATACACCATTTGTCTTCATTACCTGCCCTAAAATTGCTGTTCCAATTTGCTGTGCTTTACTGCAATAGCTGCTGCATTTCACTGCACTGCTTTAAGTGGTAGGTGAGCTGATTTCAGAAAGATAGATAGTTTGTATAAAATATTTTGTGATCCTTTGAAGTGAGCAGTCCTCAGAATTATTTTTGATTTTTACAGTCCTTATGGGTATGCCAGGATAGTCACATTAAATATGCTACTCGGCAGGTTTTATTTTTAAAGACTACCATATGGTATATTTTCATCACCCAAGCTATTTCCTAGAACAATTCCATATGAGTGTTTGATGTTAATTTTATTTGGGACTGTACTGATATCATCATGCCAGGTTAATTAAAACATGGCGAAGAATTCTCACAATGGACTGATGCTAAAACAGAAGGAAGTGTCAGTCTTCAGTGAATAAAATAGCAATGCTAGAAGATATTTATTTCCTGTTGTTAGCCAAAAGAAAATAAGAATATTGCAAAGCTCGGGTTAAGAAAAACAAACAAAAAAAAACAACAAAAAAACCCTGAAAAACAACCAACCAGCCAACCAGCCAACCAAACTACAGCAAAACCAAAACCAAACAAAAAACCCCCAAAAAGCAAACAAAAACCCAAAAATAGAAACAAGGAAAAAAAGGACAAACCCATCAACAAGAGGCTGTCCAAACTTGTAGTAAAGATTAACAACTTGGGTGAATTTATTCCTTACTTGGCAGCACTGAATGTAATATTCAGAAAATTGTCGTATAACATGTCATAAGGAACAGAGTACGTGAGTCAATAGGGATGGAAGTATATTTCAGTCTGAGTCTTTAGTTTATGAGTATTGCCACCGATAACTTGAAATGTAAAGTGTTTTATCCTCTATGGGTGTGACACCCTCAATTCAAATAAGGCACTTATTTGATGAAACCTATCTTTCCTTTAAATGTGGTTCTGCCAGTATTCCTGAACAAACGTCCTTTTCAGAGTTCTGGATTTGTCTTTCACTGTAATTCAGTGGGTTTAATTAATCACTAGAGTGATTCAGTTTTATACCTGTGAAATTCCATAAATTTGAATTCAGGCACTTCCATGCTAGCTGTAGTTATGCAGTATTGAACAAAATGTCAGGCCAGAAGACCATCAAAGCTGCAGGACTACAGGAAATATTTTTTGTTGCCTCTTATTTTCCTTAAAGTGAAATACACTTTGTTGTGAATCAAAAATAAGCATAATATCGTAAAATGTTAAAACCAAAATATTTTCTAGCAAAACAAAATCTTTTGAAATCAAGAAGCAAGCAAAATCAGAGCAATATGAATCAGTATACTGGCATTTTTCATTTAGTAGAAGACTAATCTTTTACAGGCACTAATATCTGTGTCATGCTTCCACCCAGAGTGAGGTACTGCTGCTCTGTTGCATTTGTTACAAATGGAAAGCACAAAATTCTAGAAAACTGAACCCCCCTTCTCTTAGGAGCACAGGTCTAACTGCAAAGACAGTGCAATTAACCTGCTCCATGACATTTCATGTTGCTTGTGGAAGAGCCATCCTTCCCTGCAGGAGAAGGTGGAACTCACCAAATACTGTCTACTGCTATAGCATCCCCTACACTGGAGAGGCCAGTTCCCAACCTGGAGAGTACCACTAGAAGAGGAAAATTGAAGAAAAACTGGCTCTAATAGTCCCTTTTTCCTCTTCCCCTTCAATTAGCAATTTTGATGATTTGGACCATGGAGTTCACATCTCACATTGATCTACATCATAAAGCAATATCACCCCTATGCAATACTTGTAGTGTGGACAGTCCTCTGTCTTCCAACCATGTCAAAAGTTTCAAGGCACAGGCAGAAGCAGTGCTATCATATCTGGAGACCTCATACAGCAAGCCAAGCCATCAAGAGGCCTGATCCTGCCTGAAATACTTGTCAGCATCCAGGGCACCAGGACAGGGCTGCAGACATCAGGGAAGTGTGGATTAAGTGGTTCTGGATGGCAGCTTGAAGCCCCATGGTCAGTAATATTCCAGAAAGGACAATATCCATGGGGAAAACATCCTTAAGCTTCCAAACAACAAAGTACACTGCCTCATAATTTTACATCTTGATACCAGGCATCCCAAGAGATCCAGCTAAAAAGTGGTTGGTCAGTCTGACATGGCCATGTGAAGGCACATATTCAGGAAAAAGAAAAGTGTTTTTTTCTAAACACTCGTTCCTTTATGATGTGTGATAGATTTTAAAAAATATATATTACAGCAAGGTAGTGATATTTTGTAGCATTGCTTTCCAAAATCCATTTCTTTTCAGGTGGCTGGAAAATGTTTCTGTTGCTTTTCTTATCAACCCAGTATGATCTTGCTAAAAGTATTTATGGGGCATAAGCACTCTTATGAAATGCATAGGAGATTTTTGGAATCTGAAAATTTGATCTTAAAGTTTTAAAGTTAGTAAAGATATTTTACATTAATGAAAGAGACAGCTGATGCTTTTTGAAACTAAGCCTGACCTTTTCTGTAATGCAAAACAATCACTATTAGTGTGTACATTGTTCATTCTTGGCCTTAAAAGATTAGTATAACTGCATTTAACTTTTTTCTCTCAAGAGGAAAGACAAAATTTTCAATTTAGTTTAACATTGTCTTTACTGGTAAATAAAGGTTTAAATGTGCTACACACAACACAGAAAACTGTGAATGATATACCCTGGGAAGATTTCTAATCTTACACTATGGTCTATTCATTCAAATGCTTATAGAAATTAATGTCAAGTTATCAGACTTCTCTCCAGTTTTTGTCATTTTAGATCCTTTCAAAATTACATCTAGATAGCCAATCTGTAACAGCACTCCCATGAAAAATTTGCCAACCAAAGAGAAAGAACCTCCTCTCTCATAACACAGTCACAAATCTCAGCTGAACAGTGTCAGTCATAGTCTGGGTAGAGGTCTGCTTAATATTTTCTGCAGTGATTTAGGCCCGTGTGTGCTACAGGCCTGGGGCTCACTTTGGAAATGCATGTTCAATGTCAGATGGATGTTTATTTTGAGCCCATATTGGGCTACATCATTATGTGCTCACTTGGCACCAGACTTGGCAGGCATTGTTTGCAGAGGTCTAACACTGTTCCCCCTGGCTTCTCTTAGGCATGCTATGTGCTACTGGTCAAGGTTCCTGGTTTGAATGTACAATGCACAGAATGTAATGCAGCCAGCCACAAATATTCCACTTAAATATTTGCCTTTACATTACTGGGGTACCTCACATCAAATCAAAGAGATGCATCAATACATCATTGCATCAAAAAAAAGTAATGCATCGACCAATTGTACCTATGGCATGAAATGTAACCAGAACAAATTCCAGATTCTGTATCTGGAATGAACAGAGTAACACCAGACACAATAATAAATGGGGAGAGGAGCAGCTGAAGATCAGCCCTGCAGGAAGGGTCTGGGGGTGCTGGCCAACAGCAGCTCAGTGTGAGCCAGCAGTGTGCCCTGGCAGCCAGGAGGGCGATCCCAGCCTCAAACACAGCACAAGCAGCCGGTCAAAACAGGTGACTGTCCTGCTGTGCTCAGCTCTGGGGTGGCCTCACCTGGAGTGCTGTGTGCTGTGCAATTTAAGAGGATGTTCAGGTCTCTGAATGCATCCAGAGAAGGGTAACAAAGCTGGTGAAGGGGCTGTAAGGAATGTCCTGTGAGGAGTGGCTGAGGACTCTTCCTCTAGTTTGGAGAAAATCTGGACATTGAGGGGTGACCTCATGGCTCTCTGCAGCTTCCTGAGGAGGGGAGATGGGAAGGGAGATGCTGATCTCTTCTCCCTGGGATCCAGTGATTCCCACATGGGAATGGTTCAAAGCTGTGCTAAAGGATGTTTAGGCTGGACATCAGGAAACATTTCTTTACTGAGAGGGTGGTCAAACTCTGAGGCAGGCTTCCTCTAGAGGTGATCAATGCCTGAAATTGTCAATGTTTAGGAGGCATTTGGACAATGTCCTTGATTACAGGCTTTAAGTTTTGCTCAGCCTTGAAGTGGTTGGGCAATTGGATTAGAATATTTTTGTAGGCCCTTCCATCTGAAATATTCTAACCTAGTTCAGTCTAGTCTGTGCAAAAGTAGATGAAAGAGATGAGGTGAAGCTTCATGTTACTGTGGTAACTCCAGTGCCAAAAGCTAAGCACCTTACTGAGCTAGCTCTTGTATGCCATTAGTATATCTTGAAAGTAGAGTAACTTATTTCACTCAAGGATTCTTCTAATAATTAAGAAATGTTTACTGTGTTGTTTAGTATGGAGTACTTCATGTCCCAAACTATAAATTCTACTTGCCTTTGAAAAGCCATACACATGCATACCAGACTTTCTGGAATGTCCTGAAAAATGACAGAACATAATGTAATACAAATATTTATATACATACATTATTCTTCATACTCTTACTTGCTTTCTTTTGAGTGGCAGGTATCCAGTCACTGATTTGCTCATAGCTTCTCTAACACTAAAAGAGAATAAGGAGAACAGTATGAATTATAGGGTTTTTTTTTTCTATCTTCCAAATAGTTCTAAGCCATTAAAAAACCATCTATTATATATTTTCATGATTGTTTGTTCAATCACCAACCTTATGACAGTAAACTGTGTGCAATAATCAAGGGCTGTGTAAGGAGTATAAGCTTGCTTGGTCAGAAAAACAGGCATGAATGAACACAGTGACAGAATTGGCTGAATGTATCTTCTATGCCTTGGGAATTGGCTGTCATTCATGCCTACTATTTAACTAGGACAAAGAATTTTAATTGAGAGAATGACTGCAATCTTGCTCAGTAAAAGCCCTTTCCTTGAAAAAATTAGTGTCAAACGTCATTGCTCTTCACTGATATATCCTCATTACTACAGCTTCAGTCTAACAACAGACTTCTCTCATCGCAGCAACCAGTTTTTCTCCAACTCCTAACTTTTTAAATGCATTTTTTTGTGGCTGTATAGATGACATATTAATTTGTTGTGGTGGGTGGAGGCAGAAAGGCGGCAGAAGCATCCCCAAGTGGACAGCAGCCAGGAGCCACAGGCACACTAGCACAATCGTTCAACACTCACACTAGACAGCTGTAATAAAGCCCTCAGTAGGAAAGAAAGGGAAGGGTCTTAGTTTGGAGTCCCCCAGAGAGGTTTTATTCCAACTTCACATGAAGAGATCCAGGGATGAAGACAGGGGCACAAATGAGGGACCAAGGTTTATATATGGGGCACAGTTGGGAACAGGAGCCAGTGGGGAGGGAGAAAGTGGTGCAGAGGCAGGGCAATGTACAAGGAGAACCAGTGGGGGGTCAGGGTGGAGGATTGCACCAAATCAAGGCCAATGGGGCCTTGGGGTGAGAGAACATTCTAGGGGAAGGGCATATAAGGGAGAAAGGGAGGGCAACAGGAAAAGCAGAACTGGGGTACATTTGAATAACAACCAAAGAACTCTGGGAGGAGGATGCTTCTCCTCCTAACATGAAGGGACTTGTCCTGATTAAGGGTCATTCCTCCAAGGGAGCCTCAGGTGCTCTGGTTTAGGAGGTACGCTGGCTTCCAGATTAAGTCACATGAAAATATTGATAGATTTACACACTGGGGACTGAAAAGTAAAGATTTTTCTAGCACCTGTATATAAAAGCACCAGAAGTTAACATTTACTTATTTGATAACTCTTTATTTTAGGATGAAGTTACAAAACATAAGAAAAAATTCTAGCTGTAAGCCAATGGCAGAAAATCACTCTCAGTGTTGGCAAAATGGAAAACAAGGTCTATTTCCTTCAAGAAAGCTTTCATTGAAGCTCAGCTGGTAGTTACTGAAGCAGGAAAATCCCATCTTACAAACTAAAAATTGTTTTGATGGTAATATTTTGTAATATCCTCACCTTTTTTATAACATCTTTTATACACATATCAGCAGAAGTTCTGTTTTCTCTTAGCATCAGCAAGTTTGCCAAAAGTCTTTGTTAGACTGCAACTAGGTTTTGTTTCTTTTGAAAATCCTAGTTCAAATAAGCTAATTTGGATAACATTCATCAGACAGCTTCAGGCACAAACCACTCCTGACACGTTTCATTTCGAAGCATTGATACTTTCTACCTCAAAGCAGTTAAAGTTTTTGGAGACTTTAGCTAATTTTATCTCGAAGGAGTAAAACCAGCTCAAAGTAAATTAAAATGATATATTAAATAAATCGTATTTGATCAGAAAATGAAGCAAATAATTTGAACTCCAAATTAAATTTTTTTTTTTTAGCTTGGTCTGTTGTTGAAAATGCTTCAGTGACATATATACCTGTGTTTGTGTGAATCATCAAAATTTCCACATATTTATGTATACATTTACTGATGAGTAGCTGTGTTGCTGCCAAGACTGTCTAAGTGCATAAATGAAGCTATATTTGAAGGCAACTGCAATAATTTTTATTAGACCAACCGATACAGCTGGTAGGAAACAAACAAGTTTGCAGGCTTGCAAGGCCTGCTCCAGATCTGGAACAGATGCAATCACCTCAGGCTAAATACTCACTGCAGACAACTGCTCCGAGTTTCTCTTGATTATGTTAAATTTTAGGCAATATGAGACAATTAAAAAAAACCAAAACAGTGATGGGCACGAGAAGAGCAGAAGGGCAGGTTAGCAAAAGGGGAGATGACAACGTTGCTTACTGTGACGAGACCAGCAGAAATTTAGAGAGGGAATAATTATCAGCTTGAACTGTGAGATGCAAGTGCCACTATTTGCTTCTGTTGAATAATGAGGGAATTAAATATCTTTTAGTTTTATGATAGCTAAAACAATGGAAAGCACTGCTAAAGGCAGCAATCAGCATGGAAAAACCTAGTGTGGATCTGAGGAATAAGCTGATATATCATTTGTTGGGGAAAATTTTCTTGTAATCAGTTTCTGATTTCCTTTGTCTTGAGACCCAAATCCCAGTACCTCACTTGTGCCAACCACTGTCTACATGGATTTCATGGAAGCACTGGAATATATTAGGCTTGTTCAGCAGGCTGGTTTGCTTTTGTTCTGGTCCAGTTTATTGATTCCTTTCATCATAGTTTCCCCTGCCTCCACAAACAGCCCTACTGCACCACCACAGGTACAGCATGTCTGGTGGCGTATATACCAATGATACCTTAAATGAAAGAATATTTTATTTAAAAGGTCTTAGCCCTTTAAGGGATTTAATTTGTAATATGGCTAGATTATGCAAAAAGGATGGCCTTTTTTTGCACTGGAAGCACTGAGGTATTTCAGCATTAGAATCTGGAGGTGATTCTCACCCTCTGAAGGACAAGGTGCAAATATGTTCAATAATTTTATTGTCCACTGCATCAAGCAGCAGATGTATTTGCTTCAGAAAATGTAGTCACCAGTAATTTACTTACTCTTGGCTGTGTAAAAAACATTAGACAGAGAATGAAATGAGAATAATGCTTCTCACATAATACAGAAAGAACAGTTTTAGACTTGATTTTGAAACACTGTCCTGGGGAAACATTTCTTTGTTCCAGCATACTTAAGTTAAAACTTTTAATAATAAATTACCCTGAAGTTGAAATTGGATAAGGAAATAGATTGTGTTCCAGAAAGTGCCTTCTTTCAGGACTGTGCACAGAAAAGGTAAAGCTCAGTTAAGGGAGTGTGTGCAGCAATGGAGAGGGCAGTGCCTGTGTACTGCCAAGCAGACTGCATGAGATGGCAAGGAAATGTCTGTGGAAATGGAGATGATGAAGAGGTGCAGAATGAAAAGAGTTGACTCAATTCTCTCCTTTGTTAAGAACTTTGTGTATGAGCTCACTTAGGACTCATTCATAAACATCACAGTAACACTCATATTTTAGATAAAATTCTTCTCATTTCAGGAGTAATTCTAGTCCAGGCCTCCCTATACCATGGCAAGCAAGAATTATTCAAGTAAAATAATGGGTTTCAGTGATGCCAGAATGCTAGGAAAAGAGCTTAAAAATATGCACAGCCATACCCTGTACCTATTAGGCTGATATAGCAAAGTATGGTCAATGACACTATGGAGTCTAAAGGAGTAGGAAAAGCTAAGATAAAGTATCATCAAGCTCAGTCTTAATTATGCTTGTTCCTCTCACTTCTGCTGAGTAGAAATTGTAAAGGTGTCAGACCATAAGGAGAACATAGCATCAGTCAGGTGACTGATGTTCATCTACCTCCTTGTAAAATAGATATTGGACAAGACACACATATATGCACCGATATGATACATACATGTGTGTGTGTGTATATATATATATAGGGAAGTCTTTGCCATGGAATCCAGTTGTGGGATGAATATGATCTCCAAAACACAACTTGATCCAAAGATGGTCCCTCCACTCAGTTATCTGACTAATACAAGTTCAATAAAATTTAAATGCTTGATTCAGAAAGAGCCTTTGACTGTAAACATAAGCCCCTTCCCAGTTCCAGTGCTATTCTTATTTCTAAACCCTGAGGAAATGCTACTTTATTTGTGGGTTTGTTAGCCCAAAATCAGGATTTTAAAAAGAAAAAAAGAAAAAAAAGAAAAAAGGAAAAAAAAGGAAAAAAGAAAAAAAAAAGAAAAAAATGACAGTAAAAACCAAACAAAAAAGCACATTATATTTTCATCTTTTCAGTTTTCTTGAACATGTTTCTCACCTGTGACTTTTTCCATTGAAAAAATAAGTTTTGCCCAGTAGCCCTCTATACATTTTTATAATTGATAACAAAAACCATGCTTTTTTTCCTGAAGACATCTGCTTATTCTATATAGTAGTTTTCATTTTCCTTAACTTGTTTTTCTTATTCATCCCTTTATTCCACATATTCATCTATAATATTATGCCTCCTTTTTTCTTATTTTTGTGGCTTAGATTTTCATCAGAAAACCACAAAAGATTTGTTTTGAGTCTTGAGTTATCTTATCATTTCAATAAACTTTTTCTGACAATGTTCATACTGTAGTTAGTGTGTGTAGAGATGATAACAGTTGCATTGATTACTTTACTGACAAGGAATTATAAAAGGAAGGAAACTAACTGCAATGGCTTCTCAAGGAATGAGAATTTTTTCTATATTATAAAGGGAAAGGCAGAATGATATAAGCTGTAGCAATAAAGAGGAAAATTAATTCCAAGCTTTTACAGATGACTGCAGCTGTATTGCTTAGTATGCATGTCAGATGCAGGAGAATGTTTAAGAAAAGAAATTCAGCTCTACAGTAACAAGCCACAAAGCATCTTAAATGGGCCAAATTCAGCAGTAGAGTAAAACACTGAAGTCAGAGGAATTACAAAACAGATAAATTTAGCACCCTATTTCTGCATCTTCTAATAATTAAAACTAAATTAGAGGGGAAATACTTAGTCTCTACAAAGTTGCTGTTACAGACAGGTTACCAATACCATATTAAAGAGAACACTAAAGCAAGATAAAGTGCTTTCCTTTCATTTTTTATGCATGTCTCTAGATAGAAGAGTATTGTACGACCTTTCATGCTAGAATTAATAGACTTTGGAAGTGATATTCATTGCAATACTTCTTTATTTCCATCTATAGGGAATGCAGATTATGGTATTAGATCGAAGACAAGTTTAAAAATAGAAGCACAATCTTTATTAAAACAGAAGTCACCATTAGAGCTTTCACCTCACCAAAAAACCCACTATGCTCCAATGGGTAAAGACAATTAAATGAGAGTTCAGTGCATTACCCTGCTTTGAGTAGAGGCAGCAGAAAAAAAGCAGTAACAACTAGTCTCCAATTTTATAATAGTTACTATATTTCTCAAAATATATTCTTTTTTACCTGATACAGCATATTTCTGATTTTCTTTGCCAAAAAATAAGTTTTAACACTTTAAAGGCATAGTAAATGAATACGTTTTTCTTATATCAGAAAATTGATTGCTATTATGTTTCACGTTGTTATTTTTTTTTTACTTTTTCAAGTTCTAAATGCAGAAGAGCCTTTAAAACCTTACTGAAAAAATTACAAGGGGGTTTTATTTTGATTTTTTCACTTTACAAGAAAAGAAGAAGGAGAGAAGAGTGGTTTACTATCATTTTCCTAAATCTATGATGACATTTTTGGAAACTTCTAGGTGATTTGGGCTTTAAAGTCCTCTTCTCTAAGAAGAGTTTTGCAATTCCAAAAAGGCACGTTACAGACTGTATGTTTCACGAGTTGCATCTGTACTGCAAGATAACTGTTCTCCACGGAACTGAGAATCTCAGCAATGAGATTCTTTGATCACCAAGCCCAGGGTGCTGCTGGATGATCTGTGTGGACCCCTACCGGGTTTCTGTCAAAGAAAAACAGCCTGCAGGAAGGTTACTGACAAAGCAGGTTTCATCCTCAAATTACTGTCATGAGGAAGGCGTATCATAACAGAATAAGGGGTGAATGGCGATGGCATTTCATTTGCCAGAAATTCTATTTTAATTTGAATTTTTATCAGCCTCACTGGGACAATTAATATATTGAAGTTAAGCCCGTCACTCAGTTTTTGAGGATTGGAACCTAAAAGAGAAGTGAGCAGAACTGGGAATACCTGTAGTGCAGAACTGAAGTTAGGGTGCTCTCCTCCCCAAATCCACTTGCTCTGGAGGGCGCCTCCTGATTTAGGGGACACTGACCCAGCTGATCTCGTCTCATTCAAGATAAAGGTATTTCCCCATTACTAATGCCCAAGTGCAACTGCTTGGGTACTTCCTAGATAGACTCTGACCTTGGCAACTGCACGCAGCTCTAGCTCTCCCATGAGATCCAGCACTTACACGTCCATCTCAGTATAATGCTGGTGTTTTGCCACCTTACTACAGAGTCACAGAATCAATTAGGCTGGAAAAGGCTTCTGAAATTATGGAGTCCAACCTGTTACTGAACACCACTCTGTCAACTAGGCCGTGGAACTGAGTGCCATGTCCAGGCTTTTCTTAAAACTTCCAGGGGCAGTGACTCCACCACCTCCTTGGGCAGCTTATTCTAACGCCTAATCACCCTTCCTGTGAAGAAATTTTTCCAAATATTGAACATAAAATCCCCCGGATTATGGTGTACCAGCTCTAGCTACCTGGAGGCCGACTGCCACCTGGCTACAATCTCCTTTCCTTTCACGTAGTTGTAGAGAGCAACAGGATTTCTTTCCAGCCTCCTTTTCTCCAGGCTAAACATTCCCAGCTTTTTCAGGCACTCCACATCAAACTTGTTCTCCAGACCCTTCCTCACCTCCATTGCCCTTCTCTGGCTTTCTCCAGCACCTCAATGTCTTTCTTGCAGGGAGAGGCCAAAAAACTGGATACAGTAGCCAAGGTGTGTCAGCAGTGCTGAGTACAGGGGAACAATCCCTGCCCTGGTCCTGCTGGCCACACTATTGCTGACACAAGCCAGGTACAATTGGCCTTCTTGGCCCCCTGGGCACACACTGGCTCATGTTCAGCTACTGTCAACCAGTGCCTCGAGTATCCTTTTCCACCAGCCTCTCCATCCTCAGCCTGTACTGCTTCATGGGGTTGTTGTGCTCCAAGTTCAGGACCCAACAGTCAGCCTTGTTGAACCTCAAACAGTTCAATACACTTGCCCCGGTACAGAGCCCTGGGGAACACCTCTGGTGACCAGCTGCCAGCTGGATGTAGTACCACTCACCACCACGCTGGACCTCGCCACCAGCCACTTTATGACTGAGACAGAGCATGTCCACCTAAGCCACGGGCAGCCAGTTGCAATTTACCGCCTAAAAAGCTCCTGGAAAACATAGTCATGCTGACCTTTCTAACTCTACTGTGGAAGGGAATCAGCAGAAAGAAAGAACAAGAATGAATAAAAAAGGAAATTTTGTCACTTCTATTTATTGTTTCCACCTCTTCAGCAGAACTGCACAGTTCAAAACACTGGGCTTTCAGTGCAGGACATGTGTTGATTTTAATAATTAAGCACCACTGGATTGCTGACACTATTAGTCAGGGGTCAGTAGACATTTTCATTACAGTTGCCATTTTCCAAGACTTCATAAATGTCATTTTGATTCACGCTGGGTTGAGACTTAGAGTGTAGGTTATCAACTTCCTCTCACTTTTGCCTCACCATGATAATCTGGTTTTAAAGTTTTTGAACCACAGCAATTAAGATTTTTTTTTTCAGTCTGCTTCCACTAGCACTCTGTAAGCTGTGGGAAGCGAAAAAGCAGGACCTCTGAAAAC